>CM042808.1:21296946-21896946 GCA_009982885.2 Hyles vespertilio | reverse complement strand
ACGTCACAAGACTCAATTGTGCTTAATGTGGGTTCCGGACTATGCATGTGACTGTTGGGTGTATTTATTTATTATTTATATACACCCAGTACTAATCCCAGGATTTGTTATGATCTAATAGATTTATATACGGTAGTCTATCAAACCTGGGACCGATCACGTGTGGGGGTAGGAGACGGTATTACAGCTGAGTTGTATTCAGTATAAACAAATATTAACGGCCAGACAGAATTGCATTAAAATGTTAATACTTTATTTATGATTCCACAAAATGTACTCATAATCTTGTGTAATTTATAATTGTATTAAAAGTGCTATGTTCAGATTTTATATAATTATACGCAAGTTTCTGCTTATACTCGTATCGACCTCCTTTACGATTGAGATGTGTTTAGATCTCAGTCCAAAACACTAATCTAACTAGTTCTTTTTGGTATTCTTAAGGAAAAAGGAAAAAAAAGATTTATTCTTATTTTATTATATTATCACAATACGTGTACAAGGTTAGAAATACAATAATCTATATCTATATCTATATAATATATAAAAATGAAACCCGTTTCGCGTTGTCACGGCATCACGTGTGAACGGCTGAACCGATTTGGCTTATTTTGGTCTTGAAATATTTGTAAAAGTTCTGGGAAGGTTTTAGGAGTGAGAAAAATTGGAAAATTTCTAAGGAAGATACTAAAAACCTTTTTTTTGGGTATCGTTCAAGCGTGATGCGTCCAGCCAATATAGGATGATCTTTGTTTATTTGACGGGAGACGTAAAAGACGGTCCAGCTTCAACTACCATCCAACGTAAAATGATCTATCTTTCCATTGTCTTTCATTGACTGCTGACGAAATAGAACAAAATTCAAAAAATGTGTACAACGTGTAGATAATATTATCTAGATACGGCGTCTTGCGCGTAATTTTGTTAAATGTAAAATAAAACGATGTCCATATCTACCAAAATAGCCCATTGTTTTTTTAGATTATTGCAATAGTTTTAAACAAGGTATACTCTATCGAAGCGTTTTGCCGGAGTACACCAAAATATATCTAAATATAATTTTTCGTTTTCATAAACGACATTGTTTTTTGAATTGATACTTTTAGATGCGCTGGGGGACAAATTTAAATTCCGCATTAGTATTGTTTTCAGACTCAAGTATAAAAAAAAATGGTACGTTGATGCTGATGCCGTATCTAGACATTATAATGAAACGATATGCAGTTTTATATTTTTAAATATTTGTTTTATTACTTACGTCACCTGGTAAGGCAGTATGAAGGTTTTATTAATTTGTATATGGTCACGTACTAGACGCGACTGCCAACAGGTTTACGATGGTCACGGGTTCAAATCTCAGGGTACACCTCTGACTTATCGGATTAATTTCTACGTCAAATAAAATCCGCCAACCCGCACTAAGGCAGCGGGGTGGACTATATCTTCATCTTCTATAATATAAAAATGAATCGCAAAATGTGTTGGTAAGCTCAAAACTCAACAACGCCTGGACCAATTTGGCCAATTCTTTTTTTTAATGTTTATTATTACTTTATTACTAACAAAAAGTAATGGCGTGCAATATTATTTGGAAAAACAGCATTTTGGTGCTGAATTAAGGGAAGGAATATTGGATGAACAATAAAAAACGCTTCAGATTTTAATGTCAAAATTTCATAAGGCAATCTTTATATGTATATGGAGAGACGGGATATAATAGAGTGGAAGGTACGGGAGAGGACTGGGATAGCTGACAGATTTGATAGGACCAACTGTAAATGCACGTTATAAGACGGGATGGATAATAAAGAGAAAGGACGGGACGGATCGGGAAGAGATTGAACAGACGGATGAGACGGGATTGAGCCGGACAGTAGGACAGCTACGTCAAGTTTAGGTATACAAGAGTTTATAGGAAAAATAACATGTATTTGGTGTGGAGTGGAATCAAAAAATATATGCACCCAGGCGAAGCTGGGCCGGGCCGCTAGTATTTAATAAAACGTTATAATAAAAATAAAATATTCTCCATTCATTCTACACTATTGAGGACTTTGTGGGGACATCTCAGAGACGTAAGTTTATTCACTATGAAAGCTAAAATTATCTATCACGAAATTGGAAGTCATAATTGTGAGTCTTGTCTCTGAACCTATAGGCTAAAGCTCCTGTTTTTTCAATCCAGGACCACAATTTTCTTTCAAAGTAATACCACAAATATATGCAAATTAATTTCAGTAGCATCCATGTGTGTTCATTAGTAATGTGCGAAGTGAATTCGTAATGGCGCTTTCATAAACTTCTCTGGTCGAGGCTTAGAGTTCGAGCCCGCGTAGTAAGCCCGCTTTCAACATGAACTTCGTAATTTTAGATTGGCCTGGGCACAAACTCAGCCGTGTGACGCGGGTCCTGAGATACATTTTGTGGGTTTTTTCTTAATATCAGTAGCTGTTAATTGAAGAAATATATATGAAGCTGTATGTAGGTTTGTATTGTATATTATTTATTTGTTTGTTTTATTTGTTATTTAGGTTGCTTTGAAATGTTTGGAAGAAAACTAATTTCAGTGAAGGACTTTGTATCGATAGAAAATGATGCGTATTATGTACATATGTTCATAAACTCACGCCTATTTCTCCAACGGCGTAGGCAGTGGGGCTACCAATCCCCTCCCCCCCAATTTCAGTTTGTATGTTCCGACTTACGATGTAATACGGGGCATATCATTTTTCCCGACCCGGTATTCGAACCCGAGACCTCTGTTTTATAATCGTACCATACAACTACACCAATGAGGCTGGTGATGCCTATTAGAATAACAATAATAGATATAGTCTATTTGGCAGTTAATCTTAAGAACATACATATATTAAGTTATACACAAGTCTTCTTTTATCCCAGATTCCACATTAAATATATATATATTTATAGTAGACAAGAAAAGACTAACCACAGTCCCCATAAAACAGCATTAGCTTTGAAGAAACACAAAGCAGGCAGCCTAATTAAGGCGTTGCGGTTATCTCTCTAGCGGTGGACACACGAACTACTCCCAAATCATCCACAATATAGGGCATTGTGGCCGAGTTTAAATTGTTCCGTTTGTTTACGACACGTCGCCAGTTCAAAGGATTAACAAGATGGGGCGTCTTAAATGGGGGGCGTGTGGGGACATGGGACCCAAGGAATAATAGCACTAGTGTACAATTTATGACGGATTCAGGGTTTGGTATAGGGGTTGCTTTTGTAAACGTTGAATGTTGTTTCAGATAACTAAAAGGACGTCCATAGCACGCCTGTACGTGTGACTCCATTAAAAATTCATATAGGACGTCTCAAATATGGTCTGTGTAAGGCTTACAAGTACAGGGTATCTCAAGACTGCTACCGAAAACGAAGCCGGGTGGTAGTTAAAGCGACTTCAGACACAATGCAACAGAAAATGTTGCAAAAAAAAGCGACAATTTTTTTTTGGTTATTTTTTTCCTATGATCGTTTTTGGGTGGTAAATACATTTTTCCCTAAAATAATAGTGAATACCCTTATATTTATAAATACTCTAAGGTATAAAAGAGTTTAAATTATTATTTTAGCAAAAACTATGGATTTACCACCCAAGAATGACGATATTTAAAAAATAAAATAAAAATAATTTGTCGCGCTTCTTTGCAAAATTTTTATTTGCATTGTGTTTGTAGTCACTAAAACTACCACCCGGCTTCGTTTTTGGTAGCAGTCTTGATATACCCGGCATAGTAAGTATTAAGTTGTATAGGGATAAAAATGGTACATACTTATTTACTGATTTAAATTTGTAGTGGTTTGAAAGAGTGAAAAACAAACTATTTTTACGAAAAAAAAGGAATTTCCGCCATTACAAAGGCTACATTTAATGGCTAAGAATTAACCTCATTTACTATCATCAAACATTCGAAACAAAACGCTACCGAGATAGTGTTTATATAACATAACCTGAGAGCTCCTAATAAAAAGGTCCATTAGCCGAAATTAGACCAATACAGTTGTCCAAAGTAAGGTGTATTTACGTCATTCTTTATTAGTGCCTTCTACGTTTGCCTCATTCCGTCCCTGTTTATGTTAGGGCGCAGTTAAGCCAAAATTTGTAGTTATTTACGTGAAGAAATAGTCGCTAGATTTTCATTCCACTGAATGGTATTGTTTGGGAGGAAAACGTTCCGTTTTTTTAAATGCTGCAACGTTGGTCGGTTTTTGTGTTTTTGTTTATTTGTGTGAAATGGAATGTTGTTAAATCACTGAATAAAAAGTTCGTTAAGAAACTGGAACGAGAGCGGCGAGATGAAGATTTATTTAAATCGAAGGTTCTTTGTGTCTTATTTATGTAGATTAAAACATTTGAGAGTGCTCTATATTGTAACTGTTTTATTCCTTCGAGTTTTATTCAAAGAGTATTCTTTATGTGAAATTACATAATACTAACCGTTTAAAGGTAGTGTTAGCCATGGGAGTTTTGAGAATTGAATGAAGAGAGTTCTAAGATATGAGAAACCCTTTTTATAGGCTTTCTTTTTAATCCCTTGAAACCTAAAAGCAAAACAGATACGTATATTGCAACATAGGTAAGTTTGCAGCCAAGGATAAATACACCCAACTTTAAAACTGGTACGATTGCTCACTTTAAACACGACGAAAAATATTAAAAAGAAACCTGCATAGCAGAGCAGTCTCCGGAATTTCGGAGATTTGCGAAAAATGCCAAGACGCAATATGCCAACCTAGAATCTAATTTCCAGTACCCAGCAGTGGGAATATTATATACACGTCTTTATAGTCTGCAAACACCATTTTATACGTAGTAAATGTGTTGTTTTCCACTATAATAACACTCTGGGGACATATATTGAATATTTAATAGCTTTCCGTCGCTACCGAACTATACATATGTATTGCCAACGGAATAAATTATGAACAATGTTCATAAATTATTCTGCGAAATATCAACTGTTATTGTTTCATGAACAGCGTAACGCTGGGCGCGGAGTGGTGTTTTAATTATTGTATCATTTTTCATATGCTTAATGAGAATTAAGATATGGTGCTGAAAGTTGGCGTAGAGTTCTTGTTGTTATATTATTACAATATTAAAATAATAATAGTTATGTATCATATGTATATATGGGAACATAGCACGTAGCATTGATGACCGTTGAGGCCGAAAGGTTCTACATACATACATACATACATAATCATCACGCCTGTATCCCATAGGGGTAGGCAGAGACTATAGAACGCCACTTTACTCGATCCTGACATATTACTTTCGCTTCATCCACTTTCATCAACCTTTTCATGCATTCTCGTCGGTTCAGGGTGCTTTTGACCTGACCCTTGTTAAAGGTAACACCGATTTGGATTGTGTATATTCGGTGAGGTCGACCCCTACCAACTCTTCCATCCACACTCGCCTTATAAATTTTGTTCGTTATTCTCCTTTCATCCATCCTCTCTACATGCCCAAACCATCCTAACATTTCTTTGTTAATTCTTGTCACTACATCCTCTTTCACTCTACAAGTTTTCATCACTACGCTATTTCGCACTCTGTCACACAAACTTACACCACACATTCCCCTTAAAGACCTCATTTCTTCTGCCCTAATTTTACTTTCATGCTTCTTCTGCCATACCCAACATTCACTGGCATACATAAGCGTTGGTATTAATACTCCTTTATGAACAGCCAGTCGTGCCTTTTTTGAGACCTTCCAACTACCCATAAAGGAGTGTAGCGCACCATTCACTCGATTTCCTGTCTTTCACTGTCATGCTTTCCATCACTAGTGAAAACACAGCCCAAATAAACGAATTCATTCACTTGTTCTACTCACTCATTACCTATCATAATATCGCACTTTGTCATATTCTACTCCCTTTCAAATACCATGACTTTTGTCTCACTCACATTTATTTTCATTCTTTTTCTCTCAAATGCTTTATGCATAATTGTCACCATTTTTGTAGCTCCTCCTCTGATGATGCAAGAATAACTTGATCATCAGCATAGAGGAGTCATTTTAGTGTCAACTCATTCATTCTAATCCCATATTCACTCTCCTTCAGATCTTTTAGGCAACCGTCCATGAAAAGGTTGAACAACCACGGGGACGCTACACATCCCTGTCTCACACCCTTATTTATTTATTTAAAGCTTTATTGTACACCAGTAAATAAAAGGAAATAACATTAACACAATTTAACAAGCAAGAAAAGAGTACAATGGCGGTCTTATCGCTCGAGGCGATCTCTTCCAGACAACCAACCATAGGATGGATAAAATAGAGACAACTGTGGGGTATTGTGAGGTGTACGTGATGTCAAAGGACAATACATAATATAATATATCTAAATACATAATATATGTAATAAAAATGATATAAAATAAACTAAAGAAACACATTCATACAACATGCATAAAAAATAGATACATATACATATGAATAAAATAAATATGTATATACATCAAAAACAAAGAGGAAAATATATATAAATAAAATATAAGCACTGTCTTCAATAATTCAGCGATAGATAATGCTGCTTTACTAGTCTTTTAAATATGGGTAGGGACTTTGCTCGCCGCACTGAGACTGGTAATGCATTCCACAGCCTTGCAGCTTGTACAGTGAAGGATTTGTCGTAAAAGTTTGTGGAATGCGCTGGAATTTTCAGTGTTAAATTCTCTGATGACCTCAGGGATATTAAATGTGTAACGTGAAGAAATTGAAATCGGTTTTTAAGGTACGGGGGAGAGAGAGGATTGAAAAGAATAGAGTAAAGAAGAGAAAGAATATGTGTATTCCGGCGAAACCGTATGGGTAACCACTTGAGCTTTTTACGAAATTCGGAAACGTGATCATATTTGCGTAATCCAAATATGAATCTAATACAGAAGTTTTGAAGGCGCTCAAGTTTGTTAAGTTGCTCCTCAGTGAGATCGAGATAACTGGCATCCGCATAATCAAGGATGGGGAGAAGGAGGGATTGAGCAAGCGAAATTCTCGTGGCGATTGGTAGAAAATTGCGTAATCTCCGCAAGGACCCAGCCGATGCGAATAGTTTCCTACTCAACTCTCGAAGCTGAGGACCCCAAGAAAGAGATTTGTCAAAAATAATGCCTAGATTTCTTACACCCTTATTCGATGCGAAACCAATTAGTGTATGCTCCGTTAATCCTAACACAAGTACTAGAGTTCTTATATAGAGACTGTAGTGCTCGAATTAGGTTGCTGCTCAATCCAAACTTGGACAGTGCTGCCCACAACTCATTCCTCATTACTATCATAGGCCTTTTCTAAATCTACGAAGGCGCAGAAGTCTTTTCGTCCCTTAGCTAAGGTCTTCTCAGCAACACTTCGTAGAGAAAATACTTGATCCGTACATTCCATACCTTTCCTAAATCCAGCTTGCACGTCCCATATCCTGTCATTTGTCTCTTTTGTAACTCGCTCAATCAATACCTTAGCATACAGTTTGCCGACAACGCTTAGAAGGCTGAAGGTTCTACAGTGGAGGCAAGCGAAGGTTCGTACGCCCGTTTACAACGTAAGGTTGCAGGAAGTCGCTGGATGCAGGCCACTTCCAACATATCTTACGGAGCTCCTAGGGGAGGCCTATCTTCAGCAGTGGACTTCCTGTGGCTGAATTGATGATGATAGATGCTTAATCAAAGAAAAATATCTACAATCGCAATCACGAAATATGGGCTCATTTCTACCAGATCTTAAACAAGCTACCAATATTTTTCTCGATGATCAAACCCACTGTCTCTCGTTACGCAGACGTTATTTAACCACCTGCGCTACGACGACTGTCTAAATGACAATGCTCATACTTTTATAATTCATCTATTTTCAATTGGCGTGTGGACGCATTTGGAATTAAAAATAAATTTTAAAACATATATTTTAAACGCTTTGCTTGATATACATGTCGTCATATAAATAACAAGTATTTATACTCGTAATCTATTACCATTAACATGTCTAATATAATAAATTGAAAAGATACAAAAACTGTATAATATTTTGATCGCATGAAACGCATTCGCAAATCAAAAAATCCGTAGATGAACTACACATTTTTTCAATGCTCCAGTTATCAGCCAGTGTTTCACATCCGTGAATATTCGTAATACTTTTTTACTGTGAAATAAAACCTTATTTGTTTGACAGCTCGTTTTGTTTTATGTTCAAGCATCACATGGGACACGTGCAGCGATATAGAGCAATAAAAAGTGTGTATTTTTTACGCGGCTTTTGTAACTTTATTAGTTATGAGGGCGTATTGTGATTGGAGTTTTTAGTGTCATGTGAAGCCCGCTACTAAAATTATTCGGCTTAACTCATATAAACTTGCTTATTGATGTTTAAATTTTAAATTATTTTATATTTTGTACAGAAAATATTCGGATAATACCTTTGTTGGGTATGGAACTAGAAATGACGGTTTATAAGTCCGCAGAAATGAAAAAATAAAAGAATACTGATTGATCATGGTTCATATTATATTTTTTAAATTCTTGACCTGAAATAAATATTCGTGAATGTTACAAATATTATCTGCTCACTGAGATCGAACCTAAAGTTTTTCGTTTAATAGTGCTAAAACAAAGAAAGCTAGTTACATGTTTTATCATATTAAAATATTTTTACTTCAAAATGTTTTTTCTCGTGTTTTTGTTTACATCTTTAACAAGCGTAATCTAAACAGGAGAGTGGTTTCAGGCTGAATTTTGTTTACTAGCCTAGTTTACGTTTACCTAGCCAGACGGCTCTATGTGACCTGTTTATAATTAAACCGGCCAAGGACGCTCGGTTCATCCAACCGTCGGAATGGTCTGTTGTTTTTCTTTTATTTCTATTCTAGATTTGAAATTGTCAACATTGTATCGATTGGGGCGTTTTTACGCTGTTTATCATATGATTGGTTTAAGATAGATACATAGATTATTCTCAGAAATAAGTTGAAATTCATTCAAAGTCAATAATTTAATCATAAAAACAATTAGTTTACTAATAAATTACATAATGGTAAGTGATTCGATGTTGCTTCTTCAATGGTTAAAACTGGAATGTCTTCGCTCGAAAATCTTGTATGTACCAATATTCCAGATTTTTATAACTGATGCCGGGTACTTTAATAACTTTATTCTGACATCTAATAACAATTGTCTACATTTTAATAAAAATAATCGAATGACTGCCCCGGTAGCGCAGTCGTACTACGGTTCGATTACAGCGCTACGGACTCGATTTCGAATCCCGTATCGGGCAAAGTGATATTGGATTTTTATATTCATTATCTGAGTCAGGAATTTTTTGGCCCATATGGTGATAGGTTTGCGTCCCATCACATCGTGGGCGAAACACACCAAGCAATATGTGAATCCTTGCAGCCAGTAGCAGAGATTTTCTGTAAGCTATAGTGAATGATGAATCTATGATTTACTACTGTGGTGATTTGGATAGTACTCATAGGGCGCCTCAGAAGTCTCGCCCAGGGTGTCGTTTATCCACTACAGGCTATAGCACCTCTTTCAACACTTGTTACAAAAGTTTTTGAGAAATTATCAGTAACATTTTTATCCTAGGACAGATGTTGTCAACATTTTTGTTTGTATTCTGGTCACTAGGAAATTGGTTCGTATCGTGCATGTTTGTATCTCGGCCTTGTCATCAAATGGAACAATGTGTCGGCTCCTGTGTTACCTCCTTCCAATGGCATTGCGTGCCTAATAAGTAGCGTGTAGATTAATTCAGTAGGTCAGTTTAATTGTAATTGTCAAGAGAAAATCATCTTTCGAAATTATTTTTCTGGATAGCACTCTAGTTACCATCAGATGTTATGTATCTTTGTGTTGTGGGAGTTGACGACGGACAATATGACTTTAATTTTGATAATGGTTGTGATTTAGGCATTTTAACGGTCACTCACATCATATTTGGTTATATATTTATACGTATTTGCTTTATTACTGTTGTTTATCTTCTATATTTTGACCTTGATGACTTTAAAATCCTATGCACAAAGCACTTCCATTTGGATTCAGAAAGTTACTCTCCAAGGATTCAAAGACCTCGCCGTATACTAAGAAGAATCCTGTTTAATAATAAGATTTTTCCAGAGATATTTTTACTAAAACTTCTGAAATGGGAGTTGCAGAAAACTATTTTGAATATAAGGACTGAACAACTAAAATAAAACAAAGAGGGCCCTCGCAAACTCTTTGTCAGTTTGGTGAGAATATTTTTAATATCTTTTTTAATCTGCACAGATCTGTTGGCGTTTCTCGGGCGGATAGTGTCTTTATTATTTCTTGCGATTCGTATTATCAAAAACTGGGCAAGGCTCAGATAGAGTATTTAGTCTGAGGGGTACGGTTGTTTTATAATCTGTGTTTTGTTAGTATCACCGACTCCATGGAGCATTTGGTTATACGCCGGCTGTGAAACGAGAGGCCGTGACTTTGATCTCTGCACCGAAACAAATATTTGTGTTAACTACGGGTATTTGTTTCGGGTCTAGGTGTTTGTCAGACCAAAAAGTATCTCGTAGTTCCTTAACCTCCGATACCAGACTCGATCTTAGTGTGGGGCGCGGACTATGTATGTGACTGTTGGGTGTATTTATTTATTTCAACCTCGGTCAAAATGATGGGAGTGGGCAGAGTACATAGCGCGGTGATCTGATGGTCTTTGGGATTTAATATTTCTCAAGTGGAGACCACGTGACATCAGATATACTCCAACTAGTTGAACTGATGAAATTTATTTCCAACTCCTCCTATTAATTTAGATTTGTCATTGACAGAGAAGTTAGACATTCCCGGAGACTCGCTGAGCTTCAATGCTCGGTGTCATTACAAAGCTCTCACTGTTGGTACTGGCTTACAAGAAGTTACAGGGGTGGGTGTGAGGGTGGGACAGTCTCCAAGTTAGACAGGTAACCCAGCCAGGGATAAGAGTTTCTACCATAGTGTGGAAAACGGTCGTTTTGTTGGCAGTCGGTAATTAATCTAAATGTCATCGCACTCTACCGAGCCAGGATGAAAAATGTTTCATCTAAAAGTCCCCAGAGGCTATGTATCGGAAAAAATCGCGAACTCCGCGATACAATGCTTTTCAACTCCATTGATAGTTACGATGTTGCACTCGACGAGACACGGAATACTGGATGCTGTGAATATGTCAGCAAAATGTGTCGAATGTTGATAGAACGTCGAAAATTGTGTAAGAACTACCGGTGTTGAGTATTCATGCTTGTCTTGCCAGTTACCGAACACAACACGCATACTAAAACATGTTGCTAGGATAGCAAGGAGCCCACTTGATAAGTAAAATTGATAGCCTTAAAATAGTACGTAAAAAAATATTTAAAAAAAACCGAATGCGTAAATATCTGCCACCTTTATTAAAATTGAAGAACTGATAAGATAGAAACAAGTAATATGAATATTTGATTATGGTTTTGCTTTTTGAATTATCTTAGTTGACAGAGTTCTCAGACGCAGTCGGAAGCATAACTCGCTCACTTCTCATAATTTTGTTGAAAATGAAAATAATTTATTAAACCATTAAAATATTCAACATAGTTTAGATTCAGTTATTTTTGATCTACCATCCGGTTCCGAAAGCGGTTTTTAGTAGAGAAGAATGGGCACGAAACTCTTAGTGTTGCTCTTTTCAAAACCAGTTTACAATGTTGTGATTATTATAAAATGTTGGATGGTATGTAGAGCAACAATATCTAGGAATGCGCATAATATAGGTAATACCTCCGACTGCGTTTGTGAACACTGTCCAATAAGATCATTAAAAATCATAACCAAAATAAAATATTCATATTAAAATCTGTTTCTATCTTTTGTCACAGACAGACACGCGAAAAACATTACTCGTCTTCGGAATGGGGTAAAAATATAAATTAATAACAAAACAGGCAACTTAAAGTTGTTGCAATACAAGATACAAAATAATATTCTACTTTTTGTAATCATGGAATGGGTTTAGCGTAGCTCTACCTCTATAAAGTTCAAATATTAAAAATTAACTATTGCTCTCATAATGGTAAAAAACATCGTGAGGAAACCTAAGAATAGTAAAATGTTCAGAAATGTCTCAAATATTTTCTACAATACCAGCGTGGTTGATAAATACCTAATTTCTAAAAACAATATTACAATATATTTTTATTTTTTTTATAATGCCCTGTCATTGTGGCGGCATTGCACCTGATGGTAAGTGCCAATGCCGCCCAGGCAGAGTATCCATTGGCATCGGACGGCAGTCCCATGCCAATGGAAACAATTATGCCGGCCTGCTAAGGTGCCTCTTCACACCACGGCGGAAGGACCCAGGATTGTAGGAAGGAGGGAACACGTGAGACGGCAAACAATTCCACACAATTCCACATGCAGATATTTCGAATGACTTGAAATAATACGATTATTGACTGCCTCTGTAGCACAGCTGGGTAGATGCCGACTGTGAACGAGAAGCCGCGCGTTCGATCCCCGCACAAATGTTTGAGAAGCCCACAAGTATGGGTATCGGGTCTGGTTGTTTGTGACACCGAAAAGTCTCTCTTAGTTCCGAATACCCACGACAGGTACACAGACTTTTTACGTGACTGTTGAGTGTATCATTATTTAATTAATTTATATTAGGATATAGAATGTCAAAGAAATGTATCTAATTTACTTGTAGAAGCACCTTTTTAAATAGTATTTTTATAAGACGTTCCGAACTCTCGTGAAGGGCACACGAAAGAGATAAATAAAGATTGGTAACATTTACTCAAGCTTGAATGTTATTCAACTGTTTTTTAGATGAGTCTCATCGATTTTACTCGAGACGAACCTATTTCTACATACGTTTTATTTACGCATAGACTTTTAGACATTCAGATGTATAAGTAAGTTTTTTTTTGTGGTAGAGCAGGCACTCTTAAATACGATAGTTGGTACCGCCCATACTGTTTCAGCCCATATACGTCCCACTGTAGGACACGGGACCCTTTACAATCGAGACTACGATAGGGAGTAGTTAGGCCATATAGTCCACCACGCTGGCCTGGTGGGTGGCGGACTATAAATACCACAGAAATTCTTACAAACCGCTATGGTATGCAGGTTTCCACGCGATGATCAATACTCACATGACTCCGACAAGTCAGAGGTGTGCCCTGGGATTCGAACTTGCGACCACCGAGGACATGGCAGCCGCGTTCAGTCCGCTCCGCCGCCACACTGCTGATAGGTTAAGAGTATTTGTATTGATCAGAGGCGGCTCGTGAAATTTTTTGATGGGGGTTCACAAAAAAATTAATTGAAAAACTAGAGCTTACTATTTATTATATTTGTATACAAAATCCATTCGCCGCTCTTTTTGGCATGCGAAGATATCTATTACTTTCTTGTGAAAATCAGAAATGGAATTGATTAAGCGTACAAACTATTTTTTAATATTTATTTAAAAAAAAACTGCGAATTAACTGACGAAGTCGACGAGCTTGCTTGACGTTGTTTGTATACATAAGGACGACAACTGCGCATAAGTAGGATATCCCGCCGGCGCGCGCACGGCACGACTGGCTGTACGACAACTGAGTGACGCGTGAGCGGCGCTCCACATTACGCTAATTTCTCATACGATATCTTTTGTTTCACGCGTCAGCGCGAGTCGTAGCTCTCTTTCGCACTCATTGAATACAGTACTAAGAGTCGTACTAAACTTCGTTTCATAGGAGCACAATCGCTAGGCGCTCCACTCGTTACAAATTGACGCTACATGTACCTATATAGGTAATATAATAAGACTTATTATAGGCGTAGTAAAATATAAAGAATGTACCTAATGTAAGGATTTATGTATTATAAATATAGTATATAAATTATTAAATTAGCTAAGTATGTAATTTTCGTGGGAGTGCACTGCACCAGCGCTCTTTCGGATGAGCCGCCTCTGGTATTGATTCCAACTTTGTTTATCTGCTTTTTATTAGCGTGGATTATGTATTACAATTAAATGAAAATAATTTATTGAATCCATTAACATGTTCTACATAGTTTAGATTCAGTCATTTTTTTATGTACCACCCGATAAGCGGTTTTCACTAGAGAAGAAGAAACTCTAGTATTGCTCTTTTCAAAACCAGCTTACAATTTAGACGACCACCACGACCAGACGTTAATCGGTACCAAAATCATGTTGAAAACTCATCATATTTATCACACAAGTGTGTTGCGTTTCGGGATCAACCTGTATATCGGCTACCGAGTATTATCATTTCTCATATAATGGTATAGGGATATAATCACCCGTACATTCACTGCAATTCAGATGAAATATCCATTTTATCTGGATTCCACTGCATTATCACCGGATACGCATAATGCTGTAGTCACTTTGTGGCATCATTGAAAATAAGTCTGACAAATGGTTTATTTAATGGCCGTGGCGTGAGACGGAAAATGCAAGGCGTAACGTGGGTGTCTTGGTTGCACCTCTGCCTACTCATTCTGGGGAAAAGTTTTATGTTTTAATTATGTATGCTTAAGACAGAGACTAGAGAAGGTACTATATAAAGGATTTCTACCAGCGACAAACAGGGTATATCTAGCCATCGAAAACGAAGCCGGGTGGTTATAGTGACTACAAACACAATGTAACTAAAAATTTCGGCAAAAAAACGTGTCAATTTTTTTCTGATGTTTTAAATGTCATCGTTTTTGGGCCGTAAATCCATAATTTTTTAAATAATAATTTGAACCTTTGCCACCATAGCGTCTAAAAGGTTGTACAATATTATTTTTTTACTAAAAATCTATTTTACCACCTAAATACGACGGTAGTAAGAAAACGTATTTATTTTTGCAAACAAATTGTATTGTATCTGAAGTCACTAAAACTCCCACCCGGCTTCGTTTTTGGCAGCAATATTGATATACCCTGTATAATAAGTATCGTAAACATCGAATCGAAAACACAAAGTTTTCCTATAATCGCGCACATAAACGTAAGAAACTTAACAGCATTAGCGGGGTTAAATTTGTCGACGTTACAACTTGGGAAAGGGTAAACGGTGACGTCCAAGTTTTAATGGA
The DNA here is from genome assembly GCA_009982885.2 of Hyles vespertilio. Lineage (NCBI taxonomy): Eukaryota > Metazoa > Arthropoda > Insecta > Lepidoptera > Sphingidae > Hyles > Hyles vespertilio. The sequence continues at coordinate 21,881,807 of CM042808.1, read as the reverse complement.
ATAAGACACTTTAATAACACAAATTGCTCAATTAAACAAATTCAAACGGGTTATTTTAAAATGATGGCGATGCGGGTACTCCTTTAATCATTAATTTATATTTGTTACCCGACTACGGTGAAGAAAAAAGGAGGGTTATGATTTTATATTATGTAAGTACTTTTAATGGTTTAGCTTCTGATCACGTAGGAAGGTAATAGTAAAAGAAAAATAAAAGTAATCTGAAGATACATTACAGTATACTGCAAGATAAAATGTTAAAATATGCCCATACTATACCGGGTATATCAAGACTGCTACCGAAAACGAAGCCGAGTGGTAATTTTAGTGACTACAAACAGAATGCAACTAAAAATTTCGCAAAGAAACGCGACAATTATTTTTGATGATTTTTTAAATATCGTCATTTTTGGGTGGTAAATCCATAGTTTTTGCTAAAATAATAATTTTAACTCTTTTACACCTTAGATTATCAATAAAAAAAAGAGTATACACTATTATCTTAGGAAAAAATGTATTTACCACCCAAATATGGTCATAGGAAAAAAATAACAAAAAAAAAATCGTCGCTTTTTTTTTTCAAAATTTTCTGTTGCAATATGTCTAAAGTCACTAAAACTACCACCCGGCTTCGTTTTCGGTAGCAGTCTTGAGATACCCTGTATACATATGTATATGCCATTACGTTAATCCTGGATCTTTTTTATGTAGTTCTTAAGGTTTTTAATTATATTGGGAAAACTTTAGAATCGTTTGGCACGAAATGGGGTAGTAGGGGTTGAGGGGGAAGAGGGGGGTGCCCACTGTCCCCCGATACCACTCTCGTGAAAAGGCAATACACCATTCCTGAGAAATAGCAATTTAAGTAACCTAACCTCAAAACACTTGTTTTCAAAACAAAGTTGCTTCTGCAACGTCTCCGGCGCTGCGGGAAGTGCAGCCCCTTCGCCCTTGCGTAACAAAGGATAGGCATCCACGCTCGCCTGCGCAGCTTCGGCTTGCTGGTCGGCTGGTTTACCAGCGGGCGGGGTCTGCTCTCCCTCCGCGCCTCCGGCTTTTATATACACTCTAGGGTTGGTACCCAAAAGTACTAGGTGAAGTCGGGGTGTCCTATGTCGGTTTTGTGACAGAGTCGACCTAATTTACCCAAAGTCGGTTTACCAACTACCATCAGACATAATGGGTTGTGTTATTGAAAACAAATAAAACAAAAAAAAGTGTAAAAGGTGTCCAGTGTAAAAGCGTAGGTTGGTCGTGAAGGCAAACAATCGAAGTCCAGAAGATATGCCAAAGTTGTTGAAGAAATCCACACAATAATCACCACGGAGCTCAAAGAACACATTCACGCAACTCGGGGGAAACGGAATGAAGTTTATGAATGAATGACATTGACACTTAACGCAATTACTATAGAGCCACAAAGTTATCTGACCCGGTGAGAGAGTCGCTGTAATCGAATTTGGTGTTGCCATTAAAATAGATATAGCAATAAAGTGGGTAAAGTAAGATTTTTCAATCCGATCAATAGTGTCGGGAAAATGAGTGGCCCAGTTTCATATGCATGTTTTTTTCCTTTACAAGATTTCTAACCAATCGCTCTCCCTTAAAGAAGTCAAAACCCTTAAAAAGTTATCTGTATCAGCCCATACACGTCCCAATGGAGGGTACGGGCCTCCTCTGCAATCGAGAGTACGATTGAGGGTAGTTAGGCCATATCACAGGCCATATAGTTCGCCGCGCTGGCCTAATGCGGGTTGGTAGACTTACACAGGTACCATAGAAATTCTTATAAATCGCTTTGGTATGCAGGCTTCCTCACGATGTTTTCCTTCACCGTTTTAGTGTGTGTTTATTGACAATCAATACACGCATGACTCCGAAAAGTCAGAGGGGTGCCCTGAGATTCGAACCCGCGGCCACCGTGAAATGTGGTTGTGGTCATTGGTGGTCCATTTACCAACAGGCCACCATGCACGTAACGGTAAATTTTAGTTTATGATATGAACTTACATCTATTGTTCTAGTACGTACAAAGTTCTGTTGTCTTGGAATTTATTTTGAAAAGCTGACAACACAAACTTGTGGCGGCAGCTACACGATGATACAATTTTTCGAAGGGTATTATTGGTATCTGAAGCCGCTTTTCTTCCTACGTAAAATTTAATACCTGAAGTTTAACATTCCTAGCATCACTTTTTAAAGTTTTCGGCAATTTTCACTAGTTTTAAATAATGCAGGAAAAATAAATACATTGAGTAAACAACTAATGGCCGATATGTCAGCGACTGGCAGATAGACTGACATTCCAAATGACGTATTTGTTTCCACTTTTGGCCACCGGGCCAGATAACTTTGTGGCTCTTATATACTTTTATTTTACGTTCCATTTCATGTAATTTCTAAACCACAGATAATATAACTTATTTAGTAATAGCGATATACCGTAAAACGTGGTGATTAGGGATCAAAGGGAGATTAGGGACAAAACTGAGAAAACATTTTAAGATTGAAATGTGAGCCATTAGTTGCACATAATTTATTATAAACAAATTATAACAATAGAAGACTATATATAGTCCCTAGTGCAACAATCAGTAACAATTAATTTGAGTTACAAAATGTCTTATTAGTCTTTTGAAAATAGCCTTTCGGTATGCAGTAAAAATACACTGAAACGAACTTCGGTCTACTACAAAAAATACGCCATTTATGAAGGAGATATTGTTAAACACACAAATTATAAGTATTGGACTATCGAATTCATAAAAGGTTAGTCTCAATTTCTCGTTTAATTTATGTTTCTTTGATCATTTAAAAAGTAAATAAAAAAAAAATTATATTTTGGGGGGAATAGAGGCGACTCGGGGGTGATTAATAACGAGACTAAAGTTTATAGAGACGTGAAAAGGTACAATTGGGGCGAAAAAGGGTGTATAGGTACAGGTGTGTTAGGGTTGTCACAACAGTTTTTTTTTGTAAAGTATTTTGTCGTTCTTAATTAACGTTGTCTGTTAATTATATTTATTTTTAATGCTATAAGTTACATTGAAAGTACTTCCACTTAAAATAACTAAAATTTTGCTTCAGTTCTGGTCACAATGGTTAAGATATTATATGTAGAAACTGCAGTAAGAATGTTCTTCATAACAACTATTCCTTTTTGATAGATAGATCTAGTACTGTGCGGTGCATGGAGTATTTCTTTAAATATAGAAAAAACTGATTCGCCATTTTCCTCTTTCTAATAAGTAGTACACATTAATTTGGGCAAACCGCTAAACAGCAGTGTAAATACTCTGTTGTGTTTCGTTGTGAAGGACATTGTAGCCAGAGTCACTACTGGACATATTGAGACTTAACATCTATGTCTCTTTGTAATTCAAGGTATTGTTTGGTATTGTTACTGTTTATGAGCGGTCATATCACTTACCATCAGGCGAACGGTATGATCGCCTCATCAGTGCAATAATAAAAAAGAGCATTACGCACTTAAGAAATTTCGTGTGTTATTTTGCCTATCAATTTTCTTCGTAATTTGTTTTGTTAGCGTATCTCATAATTTAGCATATATAATCAGGGACCCAATCCCTACCACCTCTGACCATTTTTATCCCTCAACTCGTGCCAAACGACTATAAAGTCCAGCCCAGATGTAAAATTACACTGTGTCTGTAACCTTTGTTAGTTCAAAACAACTTTAAACTATTGAATTACTGAGGCTTTACTAAATATACTTTTAATCCAAAAATAAATGTACATAATTAAATATTTAAAACTTAAATCCAAGGTTGTATCAGAACTAATTGCGAGCTCACTAATAGAAAATGTTGAAAGTTGGGGCGGCGATTAGCGCGACGCCTACACAGCTCGGTAACTCCTTGAAAATTCATGAAACTTCGTATAAATTGCTTTAACTACACTGACGAGAACTATTTTATATTTTACATCTAAAAAGGTTGCGCAAACTAGATTGTATCTTTTAATCTTACCATATTATAATATATTTTTTTAGTTTTTATAAAAAGTTGTAATAGTGATTTTTCACTCTCTCTTTGCACTCATCGTCGTGGGAATACAAAATTATTCGAAGTAGATTACATGAACTGAAACTCGAATTAGAAATGAATCGACAATGCAATGAATATTCTCCCTCTTATTTTAATTGTGATAAAAATCTGAAATATTTATATTTCATTACAAAATTACTTCATAACTATATGTTGACATCTTAATTATAAAAATGGTATTATTTAACTTTTCGCTACATAGAAAAAATAAAATCCAGAAGAATATGCCCCGGTTTGTAATGTAATAATATCTCACATGTGAAAACGATTACGCTGATCTATTTCAATCCGAATTAACAATAGTTAATACTGAAATCTCAAACTAATGGCTAGAGCGGGATTCGATAGACATATTCTGGGGTTCTGACTCTCCCATCAATAGACTATATCCTCTTAATCGTTCTCTCGATTATAGCGGAGGCCTAAGCCCACAGATGGTATTCTATGATTCGAAACGAACTTCGAATTTTCGAACGTTCAACGTCCGAAGTAAGTTATAAGTTTACCACTTCTAAAAGGCAATGCTATTCTCTATGATACTTATTATTCGCTCCGAACTTAGTCTATATTTACGACGTACGATATGGACTCGATAATTATGCGGAGTATCTAAGCACATTCGTAAAGTCCTACGTGCGAGACGAATATTCGAATTTCGTTTCGGATCATACAGTAGCCCCCGTAGTGAGACATATGTGGGATATGATACGGATACATAAACAGAACATACACGCATATCACGCTAAATTATTATCCCATGCGCCTTCATTCGAACTCAATTTGCACTGAATATTACAACGTTACAAAGCATAAGGGTTTTAATTCAGTTTCCCGAAGCAGCTGCAAAGCGTGTGTCTAAGTAGGACGATAATACAGTGCCAATTTAGTTTAAGTTTTAATAGGAGTTTGTATGAGGTTTGTGATTAGGTTACAGACAGTATTACGGAGGTTAAGTGTTAAATAGCATAATATTTTAACCAATTAAGAGCCGGATTTGAAACTTAAGGCTGTTCGATCCCCGCAATTAGATACTTGTGTGATTCACAGGTATTTCTTCCGGGCCTGGGTGTTTGTGAGACCGATAAGTCTCTCGTAGTTCCTGACACCCACGACACAAGACTGAATAGTCCTTAATGTAGGGGTCAGGACTATGTATGTAACTGTTAGATGTATTCATTTATTTATTGTAATTATTATTATTTGCAAAAAGTTTACTTTACTATACTTTAAATTAAAGTATTGTAGTACTGAGTTTTAACTTATGGTGGATTGGTTATGTTAAGGTAAGTGAAGTTTTTAAAATATTGTTACTTTATGTATTTAAAATAGACTCGTAACAGCACACATCGTATGCAACGGTGGAAAACACGTTTAAAAATTGTAGAGTTATCAATTATCATACTCGATTCATTTTATGGTGCTAATTGTTAACATACTTAGTTTACGAAATTATTTTGCTATCTTTGTAAAAAACTGATTTTGGGTAATGTTCTTAATATGAGGCATGTTTATGACTAATGTTATTTAAGTAGAGGTACGTTTAAGTAGAGGATACGTTTATTGAAATTATTTCGATTGAATAACATTCAATTTCGTTCGTTGGTAAAAATGCAATCAGCATGAACGCCATTGCAAGGTGCTCGGATATGTAAAAAAGTGCGAAAATATGCATCGATATGGAATCCGTACATTTCGATATGTTAATTTGCACTTAGAATTCAGTGGGGGGAATGTAGGTCGAGTTATATGTGGGTTTATCTCGAGTATGGGATTAAATTGTTGGGAGTCAATGAATTCTTTAATTTTATCGCTTCTATTGTTGAATGCTCGCCCAGTAGTTGAAATTCAATCGTAATCTATTAAATAATGGAAATAATAAATTAATAGCAATTCAAAGCAAATAACAACTGAAAAGTTCAATGTAGTCGCTAATATTTTTGAAAACCGCATAGTTTTTTCATAATTACTTCACAAAAAATCTGTTGAGAAACAGAGGAGAAAATGGTGCAATTACTTTTTCTTAGTTTGTGTTTTTCTATCTTGTGTTATTATAAGCCAGCGTTCACGTTCCTAATGAAATTCATCTACTGCGCTCAAAAATTATATATAGTATATTCAGTTTTTAATATTTTTTATCCTGATGATAAGTAAAGTGGCATCGGGATATAGAAAACAGGTGATGGTTTAAATAATTCTACAAAATTATGCTTGTCTGTCCGATTGTTCCTTAATCGGAGTTTAAGGATACAGGATTATAGAAAGTGAGGAACATGTAAGCAAACTATTCTGCAGTTTCAAAGTGGGGCATTATTCATTAAGAAATATTTATAACAGCATTTATAATAAAGCATAGACGTCGGTTGTGCTGGATCTCGCACTGAAACAAATTATTTTGGAATGAATAAATAATTACATTGAGTTTGGTGATAATCCGTCGTAGTTTTCTACGCAAGTACGTAAAATATATAATTCCTTTTAGAACGTTAAAATAGAAGATATATTTGAAATATTAATATTTGTATCGCGACCCAAAAGCTTATGCGGGTTGAATAGAAACATTCGAGTAGCTTATCTAGAAGCTATTTTTAGTTTCTTTTTGTAGTCATATTTCAATAGAGAATTGTTACAGAACCAACCGTATTAGACCCGCATAACTAAAAGGCGTGATGAAATCTGATGTCAGGCAGATAGCTGGCTGTGAAATTATAAACTTGAATGATTTCAATATTGAAACTTAGTAAGCCCTTCGTGCTTTCAGAAATCAATTGTAGTTAGGTGTTATCGAGAACGGTGATTAAAAAAAATATATTTAATAGTAATTAGGTTTCTCGAAGACATTTCGGTCGTCTATTCTGAAGAAATATGCAATGACAATATTTATGAAGTCGGGCATTGGTTTAACTCTCAATACATTTTTGTGGGTTTAAGGACTCTAAGGGGACCGTAAGCTAATGTAGCCTTTATTTATTTTTTGAAATTGATTTCTATCCTCCTATTAATCGTAGAGAATTGGGACGTTCTATCGGCTCACCCTTGAGAGTTGATATTTGTTTTAATATACGAGTAGACTTGATATTATTTGTTTTTATCTCGTAGTCTCTATGGAAATATATTATGTAGGATTTGAATGTTATGAAGAAAGATGAGTAAAATGAAACGTTAGACGAATGACTGATGTGGCACGTGGTTTGTGTTGAAGGAGTTAGAGGATGTATGATTAAGATGTTGAAGTACGGAAGCACGGAATAGAAGAGAACAGTCTGGAAGACGAGGAAGGACGGAAGACGTATGCCGAAATGATGTATTTTAAATAAGATTAATATTATATTGGAGATTACTAAGACTATCTTCGTTTGATTTGACCCCTTACGGACCTAATCCCACATATCACCCTTTAGAATTAGAGTGACGTAAAAAAAAATAGATTTTGGCTTTAAATAATATTTTGGCTCAAAATGACCTATCGACCCGTTATTAAAGAAGGACCTATTGAAGCATGAAAGGCAGAAATATGTATAAATCTGTCTTATATAAGTACAAAATTTCTTGTTACAAATCTTTAATGAATTCTTCCCAAAAAATAAGATATTTTTAGGTTAGGTCTCTATAGATATGCGATATATTTCTTTCTCCTCTCTTAATACAGAGGCCACAGAATTAAATGCAAGGATGTGCTACTTTTCCACACCCTTCCAGATACGTCGTTATTCACGACGCACTCCATTCACGCGACCCCAAGCCGAGATATTTTAGTACGCTTTTGCATTATAAAAATATTATGCGCCTTTTCTTGGGAAGTCGTGACAAAAAGGACCTCTTAAGTGAAATGTAGAAATACTTTACATCGAAAATGCTTTCAAGGCGTGTGAATTTTGTAATGATCTAAGATATTTTATTTGATTATTTTGAAGCATGGGGTGAGGAATTAATATGATGCCTCGCTTAGTTAGATTACCGTAATAGTGGCTGGATGCATCGAGATAGTACCAAGATTTGTAATATTGAGTTTTGCAGAAAGGTCATTAGATGTAAGATGAGAACAGGCTAAAAAACATGGACTAAACTCATTGACTAAACTTGAATATTAACTAGGTCTTAATTAATGCTATTCAATGCCTTAACGTTTACTCAGTTGCATGTATTATTCGCATCAGTAAACTAATTATTTTTAAGTTTCAGTCTAGATTGCCTTTATTTCTTACCCTTTTTTAATTCTTCTGAAATTACATGAATGAGTCATGTAATGTCACTTGACACTTGCAGTAATATTTTATGAAGCAAAATCAGTTGTCATTAAAACAAAAAAAAACTCTGTTACTCAATTAAAAATATTGATAAAAACTTAGTTGTAGATACTCTTAAATCTAGTATCCGAATACACCAATTATAAATCAGGCCTCTATAAGAACCCACATCAAAGCGACCCTAAAATGTTATCTAATATATGACACGTTGAAAAGACCGGCTCAGCGGCAAGTGACCGCACTAGATTTAAACTTGATGGGCGTCCGCAGCGCCCTCTGGCCCCCATCACGCATAATTTATATGCTTCTTTCGCTCGCTGAATATTTTTCGCCGCCCAAGTTTGTGTTGGCTTTTTTTGGTGTTTTCGTAAATTTAATTTAACAGTGTTTGTGCTTTTCTTATGAGGATACGGAGGTTTCCAGTTAAGCAAAGAAAACTTTGATAAAATTAATTTGTTTAAGATTGTAATTGTCTTTTCTTTCTAATGGATCTGCTCTAATTTGGCTTTAAAGGATACCTTACCTACTGATATTAAAAGTAGATATTTTACACATTCAAGAAACCCGTAAATTAATATAATTTCATAAACTAGGAATAATCATCTAGTATATTATGTACAACTAAAGTTACTTAATACAACAATAATATCTATTCTGCTGTATTCTATATCAGCCCATATACGTCCCACTGCAGGGCACGGGCCTCCTCTACAATCGACAGTACGATTGAATATCTATATTGTTTGTTAAATTCTAATAAAATGAAATCTGGTGACTTCAAAGATGGCGTTGTTCGCAAGCATTAGTCCATATTTTTCTGTGATGCCAAAGTTTAATTACAACAGAGCATCTTTAAAATGAAAAAAAAACGAATGATTAATAACAGCTCCACGCTATATAGTAATAAATATAATGAAATCTGTGATGAAACCGACACGTGGTGATGCTGTCCAGATTGCTGCTATGATTTCCAACACGCGGGTCGACGACCTCTGTATTGCTAGTTTGTATAATGCGAGTACCTTTTAAGTAAAAATGAAGTGAACACTGGCGCAGACTGGAAATATTATTTGGTACAGTTGTGGTTTTTTCTCACAGTTCTCTTGCTAATCCTTATTCTAGGATAACGTGGGGTCGGTGTAACTTTGCGTGGAATAGACTGTTTTGGCTAATATTGATATAGTTGCTGGATAATGTCAACAGTTTCGGAAAACTAGCTAAAAAAATATTTAATCATAAAGCCTATTGCCTTTTTTATATTACACCGCACACGTCAAAATGACTTTATTAGGCTTTGGTAGAACAGTCCAAATTTAACTGGTATCCATTGATATAGCTAGATCTAGTTAAGGTTCCCGTGAATACAAAGCCTAACTATTTAATATGTTTTAGGAAATACGGGTTAAATATTTGATTTATTGTCGAATGAAGATCAAATCATATTCAAATGATAACATGTAGTTGTCCTATTTTTGTTCCTTATAAAGCTATGTCACTCAAGAAAACCATTTCTTGACACAATAACTATTTGAATAATTAGTAGGCCTCTGAGTGGTATTAGCTCAATGCTCCACAAAATCATACTCAGCTCCTGTCTACCTGTCACTCGCCAATGGACACTATCATGAGCGCCAGATTACATCCGGATTCGGATATACGCAATATTAACCCGAAATATGACACACGTGGCTCACTACAAAGATTTTAAACACTGTATTCAAATATCGCTTTCCGAGAGGGATGTGCATATCCTTCCACAGTCTTGGAGGATCTATCCCACCCACCACATCATTATACAAAATGTAACCAAAATTTTTACATTTTTCTGGCCAAAATAAAATCTTGTGTCTACTACTACTTCACTGAGCTCCGCGCAGATGCAAAATTCTTAAAATTTGTCTAAATGTATGACGTCATCTCATCAGCGTGAGCGAGTTTAATTCAAAGCTCTTCGCTCCTTTATTTTTATCGCTGTTCCTGATTAGGAGCGGGATGGAGCTGTCGGTGCCACTTGCCTGGTACAAGGTGTAAGCGATCCTCCTATATTGATTATATTGATCCAATCTTTTCTCGTGATGTATATGATATATCAGTTCATAAGCCAAGCATATCTTGACTGATTTTTAAATAGTCAATTAAAAGTTTGCTTTGAAAATTAAAAGTGATAGAGCTACGCTGTTGTCAGTCATAACAACATAACCGCAGCATGAATGGGCGGGCTCGCCCAAGGTACAACTGTCTCACATGAGATCGATGTGAAGTGACAGCTCAGCTGTCGCGTTTCGTTCGGTATGTGAGATTGCCTGATGCCCAATACCACCAGGTTATTTCAATCTTTATTTATAATATGGAAGAAAATAAAAGTTTCTTTGAAATTAACATGACGGTCATTGCTAATAATGTAACATAAAGAACTTTCAACCCAAGATGTTCAATCAAACAATTATAATAACATCAATGTAATTTTCACGCGTTGCATAGGTAAGCTTCGAGCCAGGAAAGGAAGACCTTTGCCTTGAAGTGGGACAGTATAGGTTAGAAAAAAAATTCAATAATAATATAAATTTACTCAAACCGTAGGATAATGTGGTTTAAATTCCGCTCTCGCTGCCGCTAGTCCGTCCCGCTTGCATCTTATCACTTCGCCTATCCTATCCGCCTTATCTCGATAACAGCGTCCACCCAACGCAGCTGCGACGGATTTCATACGTCTACCTGTCGTGATATATTGCGCAATTTCGCTTTACACTTTTCGCGTTTGACCCTCTTAGGAGCGAGTGAATTATGAAATTGCCGTTTTTGCTCCAACTTTGGTAATTCTTGTGCACTTCCGATTGTAATGCGCGTTGGTACGTTGTTTTTTTGGAGACGCTCGCTAATTAAGAAACTTTTGATTTAGGAAGATCTACTAGATACAGACTAGATATAGAAATGAAATATTTGTTCTGTCTTTATATGGAGTGCAAGCATAATTGAATGAATGATGCCGAAAACAAGCATAATTGGAACATTTTACAATTTTCTTCTGTATCAGCCCATATACGTCCCACTGCAGGGCACTCCTCTACAACCGAGAGTACGATTGAGAGTGGTTAGGCCATATAGTCCACCACACTGGCCTATAGCGGGTTGACGGACTTACATACCATAGAAATTATTATAAATCGCTATGTTTTCCTTATCAATATAGACAACCCACAATGTTCTTTCACCTTTACTATACTGCAGTCTGCACCTATATTAAGCAGTTTATCCACGTTATGGTGGCAATATAAAAACTGCTGCACCGCAACAAAACAAACAGCGCACACAATTCGCCCATTCAATTGGATAAACAAACATGCAGAGCGAACGGGGCAAGACAATTTCATTTGATAACAAACTAGCGCAACAGTAATATGTCTAAGTTTGCGTGCGGTAACCGAGTTATACGTGCTACTAATGTGGCCTGGATATGTCAGTTGCCAGTTGATCCTACTGGCAACTTTTTCACAACACGGTTTAATAAGCTAATAGAAAAGAACTGTTTATGAGCCGCGGCTAGGACTGGCAAATGGCATATTTTTTTATTAAGCGATGAGTGTTAAATTAATTTTGCTGGCTGCATAAATTTGCTGGCTGCGTAAATGTTCAATCCATTTGAAGAGACAAATTTAGTAAATACAGTTAGTATTTCTTGCTCACCGCGCCCAACCGAGTCCTAAATTAGCATTGGATTTCCCGCGGATAAAGCTGAGGTTAATGTATATTTGAGCATTGTTTAAACATGTTTGGCTTAGAAAATTCTCGAAAGGATTTATGATAGCAAAGGCGCGCTAAGGGACGCAACACGTCTTGCTGGAGGCTACCCTGAGGTTTTGAAAAATGTTACGAATAGTAGATGAATGCCAAAGGCCGGTAATACTTACTTGGGGAAACTTACGCCCAGCAGTGGACGGGGATAGTCTAAGTGCAATGCAGGACTTCAAATAATAAGTCGATTTGACAAAATGTATAATCTAAGGGGGTTTTTCTTGCGATTTTCCTCTCCATATAGAGAAAGGGAAAAGTTTAACCGTGTGATTTCCTGCTTAGTAATTTACACATTTTTGTTTAGAAAGAGTCTGCGGTGCGACTCTCAATATTTCAAGAAGTTTATGAGCCAGTTTCCGAAACAAACACCATAAATTGTATTCAAAGTGAACTCGGCAAGGTATTAAAATGAGCGGATAATACCCAAGCATGCCGTGCAAGTGAGACGCATTGTGAATTTTTAAAGGCAAATTTTCTTATTAAGTCCTCTCTTCAGGTTTAGCGTGGCGACTGACCTCTCACGTTTTCTTTTTAGAAGCATTTTATGTTGAGATTGCTGAAATTCTTCAAGTCAAATCAATAGTTTGGGGCAGGATATTCTTGTTTGGCTACAAAGCGTGGCATAATTCGTGGCATAATTCACAGTGAGCGATGTATTATGGACTTAGTTTTTGTACGTTCAATTTCAAGTAACCGTTCATAGTTTCGTTGACCATTGATAAAACTAAATCTTGTCAGTGGTCAGTGGAGACTGGATAATAATATAATATTAAGAATAGATAATATATGAATTTACCGTTAGCCGTACTGCTGTCATTTTTTCGAGCCAATAAAAAAATCGCGTGATTATTTTGCTAATTAATTTTTTTACAATATCTTTGAACGCGTCAACTGATTTAGGCAATATTTTATCTAAACCTGGACACGAATGTATGTCACAATTAATGACGTCATCAGTCAATCGGCTCCCTTAAACAAAACAGGAACGTCCCAAACTTATGGACCGTGTTATTTGCATTCGGGATGAAGTTTTTAAATTGTGATCCTGGTAAATCTTTACACCGTCTATTGTTCAGATCTTTGCATAAGTTTTCTCGAATTTACAACTTGCTTTTGTGTTTTTTCAATGAGTCGTTTGAAGTTCGACGTCGTTTGGATTTAAATTGAACTGGTCTTTCCGTGAATGAAGACATCAGGTAAATAGATTATTTTCTTGAACAACTCATTCGACGTCGTTTGAATTCAATTTGAAGGAGTTTCCGGGAATATAGATATCAAGTAAAAATATCTTTGGTATAATAAGACAATATCAAGCAGCCTTATTTGTTTAATATTATATCTTTTGTAATCTTACTTAAGCCTTAATTAGGCCAGTATGAGTCGTTGAGCGCTATTATTGTGAATAAATAAATAAATAATACCCACAGTCACATACATAGTCCTGCCCCACATTAAGATCAAGTCTTATGTCATGGATATCAGGCTGACTATAAGAGATTTTCGGTCACATAAACACCCAGACCCGAGAGAAATATTTGTGGGCCGCACAAACATTTCTCTCGGTGCGGTATAAAATATGTAGACTTTGAAAACATGAGTCACAGACTATTTAAAATCTTACACAAAACATAAATAAATAAATCTAGGTCGTAAGCATAGTTGTCATGCCACACAAAGATACAAAATCCTGTGTGGTTGGTGTTAGATAATTTGAGACGCACTTCAGTCTCACATACTGAAACCTTGAGCGGAAACAAATACCTGTGGATTACAAAAACCATTTGCCTCGTTGCGGTATCGAACCCTTGACTTCTCGTTTCAGATCCTAACCAACTGTGCCATAGATAATATCCCAATATTTCCTTATTTCCTATAGGTGAATGGTATGAAATAAATCGGAGGGAGGCGTCGGAATAAATTGTAAGGAAATGCGCTTAACATAGCAATATGCCGGTACCTGATTTATGTCAGCAATTTCGCCGTGTTTTCTGTACGACGTGAGCGAAGAATCACTACACATATTTCATATTGTTATTTTTTCTATATAAAATTATTTTAAGGGTTTTGTAGCGGTATAGGACTTGTGTGACTATTTAGTGTAATAACTGACTTCAGGCTAACGTCTAAAAATGAGAAAACAGGCCACATTTTATCTGGAATATACAGGGTATATCAAGACTGCTACCGAAAACGAAGCCGGGTGGTAGTATAAGCGACTTCAGACACAATGCAACAAAAAAAGTTGCAAAAAAAAGCGAGCAATTTTTTTTGTTATTTTTTTCCTATGACCATATTTGGGTGGTAAATACATTTTTTCCTAAAATAATAGTGTATACCCTTTTATTTATAAATAATCTAAGGTATAAGAGTGTTTAAATCATTATTTTAGCAAAAACAATGGATTTACCACCCAAAAATGACGATATTTAAAAAATAATAAAAAATAATTGTCGCGTTTCTATGCGAAATTTTTAGTTGCATAGTGTTTGTAGTCACTAAAACTATCACCCGGCTTCGTTTTCGGTAGCGGTCTTGAGATACCCGGTATAGCATTAATTAATATTTTGTACCTATAACTACTTTCAATCGCTCATTCGATTTTATAGGAGATCCGTGCCCTGCAGTGGGATGTATATAGGCTGATAAAGTTAAAGAAAAATAAAAATATTGGAATGTCAAATGTGTGTTTTGCATTGCGTTTGAACACGCGATCTCTTAACAGTCCAGTTGGGATATCATCTGATTGCTTGCATAACATTCAAGTATGTTAATATAAATAACATTGTGGCATGCTTATGTGCAAGGCAATTATTCGACCCCGTGGGAACGACTGCAGATAATCAGCGTTTAATGGGTACACATACTTGGCATTATGTTCGGCAGGATACTTCAATTGGATGTTGGCATGCGGGCCAAAGGGTCCGTTCATGTTGCTGAATCATTGTTGACAAGTTTGTAAGCGTTATTTATCGGAAAAGTTGATTCGGAAAGGACGTTGGGAAACACGGAGCAATTGGAAAGGGTATAACAAAAAGAACTATTTCTATCAGCAATAGAAAACCGAACAGTTTTTAAAAAATATTTATAGTGTACTTTGTGATTTAATGTATCAATAAATATATCAAAAATATAATGTCTTAAAAATAATTCTTATAAGTGAATAAATTAATGATAATTGTTTAAACATACCACGTATGAAACTTTAAAGATATTTAAAAAAATGCTTTTTTTATTTATAATTTGTAACAAGTTGTATCGTACAGGAAAATGGACGTTAAGAAAATAAAAATAATAGTCTATTTTCCAGACACACTTAATAAGTAACCATAAGAAAAACAACGAGAAAATAGGCATCGCATACTTTAAAATCACCGAAAACCAAATAGGTAGAGCCATAAAATCGTAGCCTAATTCGCCCCAATGCAGAAAACTGTTTCGAGTTTGTAATATCAATTCCAGTTTCCAGAGCGAATTTCCATTTCACAACAAAGGGTAGAAAAGGCCCTATCTAATCCTTTTAAGCCGAACACAGCGCGGCCTGTCGATACTCATCTTTCATTACTATACACTATGCACACTACACTGATTTATCGACGCAGGGATTTTTACTTTGTTCTAGTATGGATTTTATTATTTTTTAATTCAGGCTGTAGTTGTAGCTAACATTATATTATGTTATACTTAAAATGGAATTTTAAAATATGTAAGTAACGCTTTATGGAACTCTAATAGCAATTGGATGCTTCATTTAAATTAGGGATTTTATGAATAAAGTACACTATCAAGCTAAGTCTAGTTGACCTCCGTGATCCACCCATAGGTCTGATTATTTCATTTAAAGTTGGGTCGATAGTGTCGATACACTTGCGAGGCTTTCCGCGCTAACCTCGCGAACCAATCTAAGTATCGCCTCTCTACTTACTGCTCAACCGAGCAGATTCGCGAGCGGCCTCACAATGTCAATACGCAGCCAACTGTCTCTGAGATATCGTTCCTCATCGAGGAATTCGTTTTGTCTGTTAATAGCCCTTCTCAAAGGATCACTCCATTGTAGAGAATTGTGTTCAGTAGTATGCGACTATGGGCTGATACAGTACCTAGTCATTATTCTTCACTTTAAACATTCCTAAAGATTTTAAACATCAACTTTAAACATCAAACCTATATCGGTTTGATATTTTAAAAAGTAGAAATATCAGGTTATTTCTTCGCTCGTCCTATCTCTAGGCGTCGCAATCAAGTTTTCCCGCCTAAATTACGAAAAAATACATTCGAGCCGCCATTTTGTGGCAGCCATATTTGTGTATACGGTATACGCGGTTCATTATACCGCGTTCACTCATTATAGCATTGAAAAGCGAGAAGACGGGGCTCCCTGACAATTTAGCTGTTTTTAATTAAAACGAGAGGGCGCGTTACGTCCGCTCCGTCTTGTTTGTGGGTATACCCAGGAAATTAGATGCTTTTATTTGCAACTGCACGCTTACACAGATTTCATTCATTGCTCGTTGGGTATCAACGAATTGGTTGTTCAGATGTTTTAGAAATCTGAAAATCTATGGAGTGCTGAAGATTGTGTGTGATCTTTTTATAAAATTACATGTTACTATATAGCTTTGGCTTTCAACTTTACATTAAAAAAATCCCGGACAAAATCATCTATTTACAGCAAAATACTATTTTAGATTTAGAATCTATTACATTTTATTCTTTTTAACTCTTCAAACATACTTAAAGTTCATGTCGAAACGGCAGGCCGTACTAATGACACCCACAATTTGCCGATTACAATGGAATTATTTATTATTTAAACAAAAGTAACAATGTTAAATGTTTAGCGAGTTTAGTAGCCTGTACTTACCACATGATGTTTGTTAGTTTGAACTCCATGAAATAACGTGTTTTGTTTTTTTTTCTTAACTTCATGGACGGAAATTGTAATTTGTTTCAAAGTGCGTGTTTGCGAAATTTGTGTTGTTTTGATGCCACTCGTGAAACTAGATGAATAGCATAATTACCTATATTATTTTTAAATTAGTCTTAAGATGTGCGTTGGCTATCGTACGCGTGGCTCATAATGACGGTTATGAATGTTTATATTTTTCTTATTACTAATTACGGTTGCTGATGGCTGATTATTGTATTATTTTATTTTTTATGCATTGTCTTTTTTATAGAAATAATTATTACTTGTTTGTGCTCCAATTTGTTTTTGTACCGACTGGACGTCTGTGTGTCACTTGAGCTTCTCTTTGAAAACCAGCGCTGCGGTATTATTCAGGTGATATCGCAGCATACAAGCTGAAAGAGTGGCTCATTGTTGGCACAATATTTTAGGCATAAAAAGTGTTAACTCGTAGTTTAGTTTATCTTTATTGTGCCAATAATAAAAACTATTATTATTATTATTATTTATTAATTAAATACAATTTCAATCTAATACATCGGTTCTAATCTCTAAATCTTTGGATCTCAGGTGCACATCTAAAAATATTAGCATAAAAACTAATGGGCAAACACTTCTGACGGTAAATATGCAAAATGCACCTGGGGCGATAACATCGTTTCAATTACGTTCTAACATATTCTAATGGCCCTTTATAAGGATTACGGACCCTTTTCTAACTGTTTATTCGGTTTACGCTCGTTGAGGTTTGGCAAAGGGATTTGTTTTGGGTAAAAGTTTTTTTGATTAAAAAAGCCGATTATTTACGCATGTGCTGTTTGATGTTTTAATTAAATCTGATTATGATGTTTTTTACGATATTTGGTGAAATTGAAATCACGTATTTGTAATATCGGGGTGAAAATCTGATCTAAACATATTACAATGAAGTTTGTGTACATAAGTTCATGCTTGTAATTTGTATTCATAAAATATAGGCAGTGGTGTAATAAAGTTAATCTTGTTTGTTAGAAAGTAAGATTTATATTTTCTTAATTTCAAAATTTGAATATAGTGTCAGGACTATATACAGAGTATATCAAGAGTGCTACCGAAAACGAAGTTGGGTGGTGGTGGCTTTAGTGACTTCAGACACAATGCAACTAAATTTTGTGCATAAAATTGTGACGATTTTCTTTGTTATTTTTTTTCAATCGTCTTATTAGGGTGGTAATACATAGTTTTTTTCTTAAATAATAGTGTACACACATTTATTTTAAAAGACACTATGGTACGCAAGGCTTTACCATATTATTTTAGCAAAAACTATGGATATACCACCCAAACTTGAAGATATTAAAAAAATGGTAAAAAAAATGGTCGCGTTTCTTAGCGAATTTTTTTGTTACATTGTGTTTGTAGTCACTAAAACTACCACCCGGCTTCGTTTTCGCTAGCAGTCTTGATATACCCAGTATATTGTGTTGTTTTAAATATTTATTATTCTATTTATACTCTTACATCTCAAGTTACATAGTGATTAGATAAAAGACGCGGGAGGGGTTATTAAAAATTAGTAACTTTTTTTTTAAAAGAAGGCGCGAGATATAAGTATAAACAGCCACAACGTGTATGACGCAGTGGATACACAGCTTTAGCATTCATAAGTTGGTTCGTTGGGCAGGCCCTATATAATCCCTATTGTTGAACGGCCCTTATAACGAGCATGACTATGGGTAAGCCGCAATAAAGAATGAAGCATGACTATGATTTCAGACATTAGATCGAAAGCAAACAGCAATAATTTACTCATATTCTTTATTACGCTAGGCGTCTATTTCACCAACAGTTATTAAATACATACATACATAAACTCACGCCTTTTCCCAGAAGTAGACAGAGGTGCCAGGACACCTGCATTTCGCCTTTATGTTCCCTCCCACGGTGTGATAGGTGGCGAAACTATCGTCATATCGGGCACAAATTCCTGACTGGGCTGATAATGAATAGAAAAATCCAATATCACTTTGCCCAACCCGGGATTCAAACCCGAGACCTCAGCTTTGTTACTGTACCCTAGTACAACTACGTCACCGAGGCAGTCGATTAAAATATATAAGTTACAAATTACGCGACGACTTGTTAAGCAGAACCTTTCTGTACCAAATAGCCTTTAACTCGATTTTTATTTATTCATATCATAAGTGCCTTATTAATTACGTCGGATGAGTGAGGGATTAACTTTGGCATAAAGATTAAAGGTTACAACTCACAAACACAGACTAGTGGCTTCAACCGTCAACTCAACAAATATAAGAAAAAATTGAATACCCACCTACCATTGAGGTATTATACTAGAGCGGACATCGGGAACAAAATCTGTGCGTATGGTGCGTGCACACGGGTACACAGAGAATCGAGAGGGAACATAATGTTACTTCGTAGACGTGACAGAGACAGAAATAGAATGTACCTTTCATTTTGTTACAAACATATTGTTTGCAGTGTCCCCTCCAGTATATTATATCAATGCCACCTACCTATCTTAGTTTCTGTTTAATTCAAGAAGCTTATACCCAAATGGAGATTGCATTCCGTATATAAAAGTGAAGCACAAAAATTTGACCTTTAATGACGTCGCTGTTGCCTTCTATCCTTTTCTTTCGAGTGACAATGAATGAACAAAATGTCATTTTCATTCATTGTCACTCTAAAGAAAAGGATAGCAGGCAACAGCGACTGCATTCAAGGTCAAATTTTTGTGCTTCAGTGTTTTATACGGAATGCAATCTCCATTTGGGTATAAGCTTCTTGGTTTAATTCATAGGTTTAATTGGTATGTATTATAATAATCTTAGTGTTGCAAGTCATGTTTAGTGATTGCAACACTCATATTTTTATTTCTAGTAAATTTTATTTAATTTAGTATGTACCTATTTCTCGTTCTTTTGTATATCTTAACTTTTAATGTGTGGTAAATGGTGTTGATGGCGTGATTAACATAAGTACTCTGTAAGTATAACTGATAATCTCCTGTATTATGTCATTTTTTGTTTACAAAATAGTGTATCATACGCTCACTACATTCGAACGTCCTAAATATTAAGATATATGAAGATGGATATAATTTTGTTTTGCACAGAACCTACTAACATAGTTTTAAATTCGCGGTTTTAATTATAAAACAACATCATTACATTTAATTTCAAATATCATAACTAACCGAATGATAACTGAGTGAAGCCGGGTCGCTTGGCATACTTACAAAATACAAAGCACGGGTCATTATTTTCATCTGCTCGTCTCAAAAAAGGGCGCTGTATTGTCGGATGATTATGCGTAATTTATGCGCTGGGGCCAAGTGGGCACATGGCCGGCACGCTTGTTACTCAATGCCCACTAAATTGGCGAATTCACACCTTATGGCCGAGCTGTGGGCAGTTTTTTCCCCATTGTCCCCTTATTTGCTTATCATGTACGAACAATGTGTGAATTAGATTCTTTATGCATTTTTCCCGAGTAATGCTTATTGATTTATGCGTCGTTCTATTGGTTGAAGTATCACAGTATAGATTGTAATTCACGAGTCTACAAGTTCGGTACCATGATTTTTGAAATGTTGGGTATATTTTGAAATTTATTAAGTGTATAAATAATCGAATTCGAGAAGTGATCAAAAAATTATTTACTATATTTTTAGATAACCAATGTGTTATTATGCGTTTCTAAATATAAAATCGCCCATGGAGTCATTTTCTATGTCTTTATTATAACACGTAAGGACTCCAAAGGGTTTCAAAAAATACAATACGCTCGCAAAAATATATTTAATACACATACTATTTAAAGTTTACTTAAATAGCTCCATAGAAAAATACAAAACGACGATCTAATATCTACAAAATCAGATGTAAAACACATTAAATGTAAAAAGAGCGGCAACAGCCCGTCCCCTTTTGGTTAACAAGCGAACAATTACATTTAATTTACGAATGCGTTTTTTAAAGTGCCGCAACATGGCGCGATGCGGAGCTATCATACGGTCACCAAAACAATCCCCCGCGACATTTGTTAAAAAATATTCGAGAGGGTATCGTAAACGCTCCGAATTTTGATTGTCCTGAGTGCCACTTGTTCAGCAACACCATATTATACGAAAAAATATGAAGCTCCATTTTAAACCTTAACAAGTTTGCAATAGGTTCATTTTTTATTCCGTCAAGTTTTTACATTTAAATTGCTAAGCAATTGTTGTAATGTATCTGTTCCAATGCGGGGCAATAAACTTTGTAATGTAAAATTGATTAACTATTGAAGAGCCTCGGTGCTTAGGGGTTTGTGGTCTATTTTTTAGGGAAATTCGTTTTGAATTATTATTAAAACTGTGGATAATGTTTTTTAATTTGGTTTCGGTAAATGATGTGTTCTATTACGCGTTATGCCTGCAGTTTACTATGTTTATAGATACTACATTAAGAAACGAAAATATATAAAGGAATAAAAATAAAGGAAGGGAAAGGAAGTTTATATTTAATTAAGTAATATATTATTTTTATAGGAACTGGTAGGTAATACGAATTCCATATTTGGAGTTCAAATTATTGTCGAAATTTTTATACAAACAAAAACAACGAAACATAGTAGGAACTTTCGCACAGACTGATATTCTAGTTAATTGATGGTGACCCCTTGAACCACTTAATAAAAACAGTTACAATACAATAAAATAAATGTATAAAAAGCACCCGAAAGTTTGGGTAAACCGTAAATAAAATAGAGACATCAATAATTTTTTCGACATTAATCCTATTTTCGGGCCAAAAATATTGCTCAGCGGGTGATGTGACAATCGCAACCCTTGCACTTTGCCCTCTTGTTTTGTTTAACAATAAAGATAATATTAACCCCTTCAACCCTTACACATTGTGTGAAGCCGCGAACTATAAATCTTTGATGTACGAAATTCCGGTTCGATATGTGGCCATTCAAATATGGGCGAAATATGTCGAGTGTTTTTATTGTCATTTTTTTATTACGGTCCGCATTAGTCAGATCGTTAGGCGAACTCGTCCGCATATGGTGTGGGTTCTGTCATGTGGGCTTGAAATTATTGTTGTAGATATTAATCCATTGAATAAATATTGTGTGCTTAAGAGATTTTTTACGAACTATATTCCCAAGCCGTATTCTGGCTGGTCAATTGCTCGTTGGCGTGTTCATGTGCCGTGGAAAATCTTGTTAAGTTCTTCTATTATATGATTTCCTCAAGATGACTGCACGATTAAGAATAGATACTCGACTTTAAAATGCCAGACGTGTGCAAAATACATACACACCTCCCTAAACAATAAAAATATAGATTGCACGTACGTTTGAAATTTTGCTTTTCCAATATGTACTATGCAGCGTTCCCTAAAATGTCTTCCTTCGTTAAAACGGCGATAGGACGAATACACACGTACCTACAAAAGTCAGAGGTGTCTTTGACATAGATCTCTCTTGGCAGTTCTATTTTATCTAGTCTAGACTGCGACTATAACTTGTATAGTATATTACTGTGTTACCTCAGTTCACCGTCACAGAGGCATCACGCTGAAGTGAGTTGAACGTTCCACAATAGCTCACGTCGACCGCTCGACGCTCCATTGAGAACTATCAATATTTAGCTTACAGTCGTATTGTGTTCCGTATTGCCGTGTTGCACAAAGGAAGGTGAAATAAAACCACTCACCTTTAATATACTGGTCTGGATCAATAAATACACCCAAAAGTCACATACATACCGGGTATCTCAAGACTGCTACCGAAAACGAAGTCGGGTGGTAGTTTTAGTGGCTACAAACACAATGCAATAAAAAAAATCGCATAGAAACGCGACAATTATTTTTTATGATTTTTTTAAATATCGTCATTTTTGGGTAGTAAATCCATAGTTTTTGCTAAAATAATAATTTAAACTCTTTTATACCTTAGAGTATTAATAAATAATAGGGCATACACTATTATTTTAGGATAAAATGTATTTACCACCCAAATATGGTCATAGGAAAAAAATAACGAAAAAAAAATTATTGCCTTTTTTTGCAACTTTTTCTGTTGCATTGTGTCTGAAGTCGCTTAAACTACCACCCGGCTTCGTTTTCGGTAGCAGTCTTGATATACCCTGTATAGTGTCCTAAGGGGTTATTCAATGATCCGAAATTTGGAATGTTCGGACGTCGTACGTAAAACTGTATAAATGTTCTTAGATACTTCACTAATTATTAACATACTAATTATTAAATGATAAGTATTATGGAAAATTATATTGATTTTTATTGGAAATATTTAATACTTACTGGTGGTAGGTCTCTCATATGTGAGAGGCTGCCTGGGTGGGTACCACCGCAATGTCTATTTCTCCCGTCAAACAGCAGTTTAAACGCACTGTTGTGTTTTGGATTGAAGGACATTGTAGCCAGAGTAACTACTGGACATATTGAGACCATCAGGCGAACGGCATGCTCGTCTCGTCATTAACAGCAATAAAAATAATATATAATTTACATCGCACGTCGATCGCTCGAACATTCAAACTTCATTTCGGATCACAGAGTAACCCCCTGATTTTATAAAAAGATATCTAAATTCTTGGGTATCAAAAACTACGAGAGACTTTTTGGTCTCACAAACACTTAGAGCTGAAACATACACCTGTGAGTCACACAAGCATTTGTTATGGTGCGGATATCAAACCAGCAGACTTAAGCATCTCGTTTTACAGCATGTTTTTTTTTATTGCAATGAATAACGAGGCGACTACCGTTCGCCAGATGGTAACCGATACGGCCGTTCATTAACAGTAGCAAAACTAAACAACGGCTTGAACAACAAAGCAATATTTGGCATTCCACTGTGCCCTCCATCCTGAGACCTAAGATGTTAAATCTCACTACATCCAGTAGTTACTCTGGCTACAATGTCCTTCAATCCGAAACACACCAGTGCATTTCGTGCTGTTTGTAGGGAGAAATAGACATTGCGTCGGTACCTACCCAGGCGGCCTCTCAAATATGAGAGACCTACAACAGTGAATGTAAACTATACCACGAAGACTGACCTTATCCTTTACTGTCTTATATTTCTTTACTTATATTTGTATATAAAGTTGTTAAAAGTGTTTCGTGCGATGTGTTGCCACGTCACGCATCTATTATTATTCCAAAGGGCAAGGGTCCTATCGATCCGGATAAATATATTCCATAAAAAACCTTATAGAACCCTTCCTTTACCCAGCTTAAGTTTGTAGTCTAATATATGTTTGAGTTACTTATGTAAGGAAGTAGTTGGCTGAATTGGTGACACAAATTGCATTTTGTGCTTAAAATATCCTTTTTCCAGAAGAGGTAGGTAGAAGTGCTATCAGGATATTCACTTTTCGCCTGGTATGTTCCGTCCCATGATTTGATAGTGCGTGAGCGTATTGCTATATCAGGTACAAATTGACTCCGGACTGATAATTAATAGAAAATCACTTTGCCCAACCCGGGATTAGAATTCAAAAACTCAGAGTTGTAGTACCGTAGTACAATTGCGCTACCGAGACATTATGTTGTCTACATGACTTCAAAGTATTTTTATTACCGAGGCAGATGAACATACTGTTCACCTGATATATGTGGTCACCGCCGCCCATGAACATCTGCAACACCATAGGTCCTATGGCATAGGACATGAAGATGCGTTGCCGGCCTTCAAGGAAATAAGTTCGATTTTAAAAAATCACTAGGATGTATTTGTCAGAAACTGCCACCGCTGGATATTGGTTCCACAGATTTGATATTAATATTTAATTTATTTTCAGTGTGAGCGTGCCTGGCTACGCTGGCAGCTTGTCAGCGTCGCTGCCAGGCGGCGGGGGGGCAGCGTGGGAGCGCCTGGGCGCTGAGCTGGTGCTCTCCGGGCTGGTGGCGGCGGCCTACTTCGCAGCCATGGAGCGTCGCTGGACGGGCTCCGCTCCAGCACTGCTTGGGGCTGCGTACTGCGCCGCTAGCTTTGTCTCTGTAAGTAATGGTTTCTTAGATTCACACGAATGTTACACTTTAAAATAAAACTATAATTAACGGATTTTCCTCAGTCCCCCAGTACGTACCGTGACCACGAAAGCTGTGAAGTAATCGAAAAGTAGGGAAGTAAAAAAAAAACCGAATCCGCGATATAATCCGTAAATAATAGTTTTATTTCAATCTGTGAGCACTGTTATCAGCGTAGATAGCGCAGTAGGTAATGTAAGGCCTTATTTACAACTAGCGGCCCGACCCAGCTTCGCCTGGGTGCATATATTTTTTGATTCCACTCCACGCCAAATACATGTTGTTTTTCGTATAAACTCTTGTAAACCTAAACTTGACGTAGCTATCCTACTGTCCGGCTCAATCCCGTCTCATCCGCCTGTTCAGTCTCTTCCCAATCTGTCCCGTCCCTTCTCTTTATTATCCATCCCGTTTTATAACGTGCATTTACATTTAGTCCTAACAAATCTGACAGCTATCCCAGCCCTCTCCCGTACCTTCCATTCTATTTTACTTTATGTCCCTTCTCTCCATATACATCCATATACATATACATATAAAGATTGCCTTATGAATTTTTGACATTAAAAACTTTAACGTTTTATATTGTCCATTCAATATTCCTTCTCTTATTTCAGCACCAAAATGCTGTTTTTCTAAAAAATATTGCACGCCATTACTTTTTGTTAGTAATTCTGTATCAGCCCATATACGTCCCACTGCAGGGCACGAGCCTCCTCTACAATTGACTACCGATTGAGAGTGGTTAGGCCATATAGTCCACCACGCTGGCCTAGTGCGGGTTGGCGGACTTACATACCATAGATTTTTTTATAAATCGGCTATGGTATGCAGGTCCTCACGATGTTTTCCTTCACCGTTTTAGTGCGTGGTAATTGACTCTCAATACACACATGACTCCGAAAAGTATGAGGTGTGCCCTGGGATTCGAACCCGCGACCACCGTGAACATGTTGGCAGTCGCGTCTAGTCCGTTTACCAACAGGCCACCACGCACTTAGTTTTTGTTAGTAATAAAGAGTTAAAATATAAAATTTCATAGACATAACTTCAGTGGTTTCGATTTTCTTAGACATAACATTTCAACCCTTTTTTTACCCCATTTATTTATAATATAACCTATCTCACTCCGATACTATGTACATTTCTATCAGTGAATTATAGCGAATGAAAGGCCACTGTAAAACTTCGTGATAAAAATGGCATTCGATCTTGAAAAGGAGTAATTATAACTTCTAGTATTATCTGTCTACGCTTCTTATGCTGCATTTACACGCTTGGCCAACCTCAGCCAGCCTCCACCAACGCCAGCGTGTAAACGGAGTGTTTGGCTCGGCTGGTCTTATGTTTTATTTTATTTTTTAAAATTGAGGACCTCCAAGGATGGATACATGACATATAATGAAGACAATGGTATAGCATTGTTGTGGTTTACATTTCGACGTGATCTTCAATTATAGGAGACCACAGGATGCAAATTTAAATAATTATACAATGACAAAATATATTAAAAATAATTAAAACTGAATTTGAAATTAAGTAATAAACAATAAAGTAATTTTAAAAGTGATCAAATTGAATATAACATAATGGAGAAAGTAATTAATTAAGTTAATCATTTATTAGGGGTACATAAAAATTGCAAGATGTTTTCATAGTGTTTTTCATAGTTAATAGCTTGGAGTTGGTAGACGTTGGCCCAGCCTCAGCCAACATGTAAATCCACCATTACGTGTGAACATTATTTATTTCATTGTCCTATATTAATGTAGCTTGATATATTCTCCTTAGTTTATACAAAATAAATTTCTGAACGCATGCATAAACAATTACAAACAATTAAAATGTCAATAGTGAAAATGTCACTACTGTCAATATTTTACATCTTTAAAATCTAAAATACGCCATCAATCGAATATTGTGGATATATGTTTTCGATTCGAAACCTTTAATTAAATACGTTCTTTAATTCGAGGGAAGAGTTTACCATATCGACAGGGTGAAAATTAAATGACAGTTACAAACCCATGAACATTTTGTATGGGAAAATCACGCACACTGTTTTGATAGACATGATTGAATTTGAACTTTGTTTAGCGGTAATAAAGTGCAAATTGACTCTTTGACGTTAGGAACATACCTACATTTTTTAAACAACAGTGAGTGCTTGTAATCTAATATGAACTTTATACAATAGCAATAAAGCTCAAATTGACTTTACGTTTTAGTTAGAAAACGTTTGTATGGGAAAAAGAAAAGGGCTGTTTTTAGGGTTTTTCCGGCAATTATTCGATTTTTTCTCGCCGTAAGAACCATCCTTGGACTTCCACAAACATTTAAAAAAAAAATTGGCCAAATTGGTCCAGGCGTTGTTGAGTTATGCGGTTACCAACACATTTTGCGATTCATTTTTATATTATAAGATAGGATAGTTTTTCCCCTCGTAGAATTACGATTACGGTAAGGATATAAAAATTGCAGTCTGTAAATATTTAGAGCAAGAGCCCTTAGCCGCAATACTAGTACTAGAGTAAAATATAAAACATATTTTTGCGAAATCAATATTACGCCTACGATTATTTTATACAGAACATCCTTCAAATAGTTGAGTCAGTCCGCACTACCTGTGGCACTACCCAGCAGACACTAACAAAGAAGACACAAATAGAAGCGTCCGTCTTTCAATTCAAAATATCCTGCGCAATTGTCGATATCTGAAGTGGGCTTTGTGCGGAGTTACCTGTCCTTTGTGACGCGTCGGCAGCTGCCCCAACACATCTGCCGACGCAAGGATCCGTAGATACCTGCCGCTTGTAGCCGAAACATTTATCCTTCAAATGTATTTACTTAAAGCTTTATTATACAACAAATATACAAAAGTAAAAGATGAAAGAAAAGTACAAATGGCGGTGTTATAGCTTAAGGCAATCTCTTACAAACGAGAATAAGGGAAAAGAACTAAAGTTTTATTTAATGTCGTGATTTACAAACGTACTCAACAAAATATACGCAAATTAATTTTGATGCTATTTTCAAATTACGAGTATTATTTTTTTATTAGCTATAATTTTTAGGAACCCTACATACTACTCAAAATCTACCTTTGGACACATCATACAACCCTATTGTGGATACTTACGAGCGACGATTATAATTCGCTTCAACAACCCTAAAACAAAGTAAAGTAGTGCTGGCGCATGACAGACAAGAATCGAGATTAGGCACTTGTCTCACCGGCAACGATTAACGAGTAACGAGTAGAGCTAGAACTAGAAACGAGTTAGCGACACGCGGGGAGCGAGTGCGTAGTTCCGATATTTGTGTAGCTCGGCTATAAGCGAGTGTGCGAGTGAGGCGGGCGATTACTCGCATCACTTTACTACTTACTGTACTTTCAGATACGCACTGTAGAGAAATGACCACTGGTTGCTCTCTCGGCGTGAGTTCTAATCGCTTGGCGAGTATCGCCGAGCGAGTGTTATTATCTTTCATAGCTCTTGTCGCTCAGCGACAAACTAGTGAAGCGAGTGCTCGCCGGCAGTGTGAACAGTCAGCGATCAACTGTTTGTATATGCATCTCTTTTGTTCACACGGAAAGTATATCTATTGTACGTTTCTTGAGCGAGAAAATAGCCGATAGTTAGTCGTTTTCTCGTCGTTGGTGGGACAACTGCCTTACGAACCATTTGAACCCATTTTCGACCGCTCCATAACTGATTACCTAAGAACACTTTCAAATACCTAAGAGTAAGCAATACGGTTTCATATTGACAGCCTCCGTGGCGCAGACGGCAAGACGCCGCCTGTGGAACGATAGGCCGCGGATTCGATCCCCTCAACGAGAGAAATGTTTGTTCGGCCCACAAATATTTCTTTCAGGTCTGGGTGTTTGTGAGACCGAAAAGTCTCTCATAATTCCTGATACCCACGACACAATACTCTATCTTAGTGTGGTAGGACTATGTATGTGACTGTTGGGTGTTATTTATTTAATTTTCCATTACAGATGCCGTCACTGAACCCGGCGCGGTCGCTGGGCCCTTCCTTCGTGCTGTCTCGCTGGGAGAGCCACTGGGTGTGCTGGGTGGGCGGGCTAGGTGGCGGAGTGGCGTGTGCGCTGCTGCACGAGTGGGGCTCGCGGCGCCGCCGAGACTCTTCGTCCCGCGCCTCCTCGCCCAGAGACCTGGATGAGCTGGACAAGCCGGCCTTCCCCCCTTCCCATCACCACTATCGCCCTTCCTACTGCGCCGCAGCTCCCAGACCAGACACGGCTGAACCCTTGTATTCGGGCACCAAGTCGCTGTACTGCCGGTCTCCGCCGCCTGCGCGTCACGCTTTGCACAGGTATATACATATGTACGTTTGATTGAAATTATTGTCTGCATGTTGGATTAGCTAGCTACCTAATGGTAAGCAGGTAATGCCATCCATGGAATTCGACAATGCCAGTCTGACAGTCAGTCGCTGCCTGCTGTGAGATGAATACTGCGTTTACTACTTTCACAGTCTGGTGGTTGTTGATGTCACATTTGTGTCAAGTTGATGACTCTTGGGGGTTTCATGGATTAAGTAAAAAAACAAATATTGAACGTACAAATTGAGGATACACAATGTACAATTGAGGGTACACATGATAGGTTGGTAATTGGGTTAAGAATTCCTCTGAAGTGCGTAACATGGCTCATAAATGTGAAATAATTGCAGATCCCAGTCGGTGTACAGTAAGGGCAGTTCTGCGACGAGCGCGGCGACGGCGACAGCGACGGCGGGCAGCGGCGTGGCGGGCGCGAGCGCTGGGCCCTCGCTGGCGGCCGCGCAGTCGCTGGTGCTGCGCCCGCCCGCGCCGCACACGCACGCGCATGCACACAACCAGAATGCGCAGAACTCACAGCGAGACCCGCCGTACGGCACCGCTAACGGAGTCAGGCCTGGACCCGCAGGTCAGTTTGAATTTAACAACCTTATTAAGCCTTGACGTTTTATAATTGATGACTAGCAAGACGGTGGTTGACCTGCTGTACCACCTTCTTTTGACCTAAAATCCAGTTCAGAGCCTCTGGAGCCTAATCGAAGCTTTCAAATAGAGAAATAGCATGGGTAGAAATTCCAACAAGTCCCTTTTGTATTATCTCAAACCGAGACGAGTTTACGTGCTTCACAAGTATTAATTGTTAAAGGTCTGAGTGATTGAGAGAACAAAAAATCCCTGTTAGTTTCTGATGCCCACATTTAAGACTTGACCATAGTGTTGGGTGAGGTTTATTTAACAGTGGGTTTATTAATTTTGTCCGTGATATTGAAGGTGCAGCGGCGGTGACCGAGCGTCGCGAGTCGGTGTACAGCGCGGGAGGCCGCCGGGAGGAGAGCTCATACGGGACCTACTCCCGGTCGGGCCACACGCCGCTGGCGCCCCTCGCTCCCCCGTACCGCTCGCACGCCCCCCACGCCCCTCACGCCCCCCACGCGCACCATCAAGACCACTACTAGCGAAGACCAGAGCGGCACAACATCGCGCTTCTTTTTGATGTGTGAACGCCGCCCGCGTTGTGTCGTCTATGGACTAGGGTGAACTGTGAAAGGACATAACGGACGTCCAAATAGATACGTGGTATCCTGATAAATATATGGCGTTATACCAAGAATAGCTTGGCATATTACCGTAATATGGTGACTAACGTTGTGGATGAAATGCCAAATGTAGTTAAGTGTAAATACATGAGTCGAATTTACATTACGAAACTAACTCGTGTATGATAAAATTAAGTTCATGAAGCTTGACGTTCATGAAAATAATACATTATGAAATGTCACGTTACAACGTGAAAAATCATTATATTTTTATAATACAAGTAATATTACAAAAAAAATACCCTGTGGTGGCGAGATACAAACCACCGGTGGTATTGAAGCCAAAGTGAGGAACCGCCTCACTATACGAGCCATTTTAAGCAATACTACCATCTGAATGTGTCTCTTGACCCAACGGCCCATTGAGACCTGTTGGGAGATAATCCAGGCTCTTGGGTATCAATCCATCTGCAGTAACAACAATCGGGACAATATACGTTGAGTCATGCCACGTCATTAACTTATTATATTAAGTATTGCCCGGCGTACCAATTGACCTATTATCACAATATTAGGCTTATTGGCAACAAATTGTTTATATTTATAATATTGTACTACTTACTGATTCCATGCGCGTTTCGTAATGTCAATTCGGTTATAGTCTATACAAATAACATGTGTGTACTCTCTGTACTTTACTATGGGGCCAATCCTGCAATTTGGATAAAACAACAGCTGTATGAAATTGTCCCCATAGTAAAAGATGTTCTTTATGATGAGTACAGCGTTCCTCTTTCGACTTACGGCCGTTCTCTATAGCTTATCTATCTTTTACAAGGGGTTAAATAGCTGCCATGATTATTTCGGTACAATTCTACGCTTCATTAAACAAAAATACAAATATATCTAATCTAGAATATATACTTAAATATTTGCACCTCTCTATTTTGGTTTACGGAAAAATAAATTGCATCGAAATATCCAATGAAATCTCTTGTTAAAGATCGATAAATTATGGAGAACGGCTGTTACTGCATACTATCTGTCTACCCCTGTATGTACATAGCCGTGAATTTATGTACAGTCAGCTACGGTAATTTTGTATTAAACGTTGTTATATTTTAGACTTCATTGATCAAAGTTTTTAACTAACTTTTGAAATCGGTCTAGACGTTGGTATTTTCATGTATGTAAAGATTTTGCAAAAAGGCTAATACCAGATAATAGGGTAAACGCTATAATCAGGGGTATGTAGTGTCATAATATCAGCTCGATATACGTCACACTCCTTTACAATCGAGAATCGAGAGTATCGTAATCGATCGATTTTATTAGATAGTAATCGATTGAGAGGGAATACGCCTTATATATTCCACCATGTTAGCTTAGTGCGAGTCGAGTCATTACACTGCTCAGTATATACCTAGGTGTTGAAATTTTACCAATTCATAAACATATTATGATGCTATCCTTGTACTTATATGTCTTTCAAGTTTTTTCTTAGGGTGAAGAATAACTATAAACTGTTCAAATGTTGTGGCATTTACCCTTTTTAAGTACCTATCTAAAATGTACTAAAGTTTTGTAATGTTTTGTAAAGTTCTGCAATTTTAAGACAGCGGAACTAATCGTTCAGCTGAATTTAAGTATGACTTTTTATAAACATCTTTAATTGTATTTAAAGAAATATGTAAATAAGAATATTACCATAAGTTTTGTGTCTATCACGAATCGTGTATTTCTAAGAATTATTTGTAAAAAATCTCCTTTGTATAAATATTCATTTTCAAGTGTTTTTAAATTCTTTCTTACGGATAAATAATTGATAAAATGTTGTGATGACGTCACAACAATTGTGCTAGACAAATTATTACATTCAATATGCAATCCTCTTACATATTATGAACATAGAAATAAGAATAAGAATTTTTATAAGTTCTCATGCATAAAAGCCAATGTGGTCCAAAATGACACAAATTAGCCCTATTCTGTAGGTATTTGAAAATATTTGTTGATCTCATCTGACTTACGTTCATATATCTGTTGGTCCCTTTTTCTCTTAGCTCATGTTTTTTGGCACCATTAGAATTCGTGTACGGTTCTTGATCTACAGCTGTGTCTCAATATGTCTTATTTAATTGAAAACATTTTTTTTTCTTTAGATCGCATTACCGAATTGTATTACTTATGTCGTACAATTTTCAAGATAAAAGTACAGTATAGTTTTATATTTTTTGTTAGACCATGACTGATAAAAAATGTAAAATACGTTATAGATTTTCTAAAAATAATATTTCCTGTAGTGTTATGACTGTTTTACTTAACTTCTTAAGTGGTGTAAAACTATTTTTTATGCAGCCTGAATTCTGAAAACGCCGTGTATATACGCATCAACTTTTAGGCAAATGGTCTTTTTTATTCTCGAAGCATCTTTTAATTGATTAAGAGCGTTTATACCCTGCACGCGCTTTTTGGCTTAAAAACAGGACTTTTCAAATGAGTTAATAGCCACCAATAAACAATTTAAAGGAAAAATAATTATTACTAATTTTAGAAAAGGTTGTCATCTAGGGATTTTGTTGGAAACATTATAGATTGATGGATAATTTGTGAGTACTAAACGGATTACTGAACACAAGTTTCGTTATTTAGGCTTTAAATGGCAATTTAGAAGCTTAAGATATCCGAAACCACTAAATATAAGATGAAAATAAAAATATTATCAGACTAATAAGACCCTTATGGAGGGATTTTGCTGAGAAAAATAATCTTTTTGTGTTTAGTTCCTGAAAAATAAAAATTTAAACAATGCGAAATTATTCAGAAACTCTCGTCAAGAACATATTTTTTTTCACCAACTTATCGTACATAATTTTTTATAGCAATTGCATATTACAATAGAAGAACATCTTATCAATAAATTACCATTTTTATATTTCAACAAAATTGGTTTTCATGTTTTCTACAAATATTTTAAAAACCACTATAAAACACGCTGTCCGACGTGGATCAAATCAGACCGCCGCAAGGCCTTCTAGAGGGAGGACGTATCGCTCGTCGCTCCGGCCTGGCTGCAGTCGATTATGCCGCGCGTAGTAAAAATAGCCACGCGCGGAATGCGATTACCACATCTTAGTACTTTGGTAGTAAAATATTTAATTATTTTTATTACCTACAATGATTTTGTAGTGAGTATAAATTATGTTTCAGGTAATATAATGGGATGTAATTCCGAGGCTAAATTATGTTATGTATTGTAATATAAAATTAAATATATTTCGTAATTGTGAGGGGTTGTAAGGCCCCTAACACTATTTATGTGTTCGAACACGTAATGATTAATAAAACGTCCGTAGTGTATACTGATTGAACACTGATTTGAATGCAACTTAACAATGTAATAATAACGAAAATATGATTAGTATCTAAAATTTGTATTATTCTTTGCTTGCACAGTAATATTTGTCTACTTATAATGCAAATAAAATATTTTTATGATATTATATTACAGTTACATTTCAATTGAATATTTGAAGCGCCCGGATCAAAGTTGTTTGAGCCGATTGTATAGCGAGCCGACGCGGCAGCTCTACGCACACAGCTTTGGTCGCTTATGTGTGCGTGAAATTAACGAAGAAATACCTATAGTTGACTTTGCGCGCAAGGTGTATACGCTCTTAATATGAAATAATAAAAATTGGTCGGGGTCACTTTAAAGTCTCACATAAATTATCTTGCCACAACAAGTGTTTTTTTGTACAAAATACAATCATGTTATTAAATTAAATATGTTTATGAAAATGTAAATGCGATTAATTACTAGATAAGTTTAGTTAGATAATGAATTGAACAATTGAGGCACATAAGAATGAATATCTCTACGCAAAGATTTACCGCCTCATTCATAAACAGTTTAAAAACCTATTTGAGCTACCGAATGGGTTGGTTCTTCGCTAAAACTAAATTCAGTCTTCGAAACGGACAAAACATTTGTTAACTTAAATAGGTTTTAAACTAATCTATGAATACTGACCATAAATTATAATCCAGTGTATATTGGCGCGAATATAAGAAAACACAATGATAAATCGTATAAAAGTTACAGATTCCAAATTCAAAAGTAATATTTTAGTTATTTTTAACTGTAACAGTATTCATGGCCAGACTAAGTATATACCCTTTATGATCTTGTCGCCCGAAAGCCGCACGCACCCTTGTGGAAAGTAATGAAATAGATTAGAAGAGACGACACCTCACGTTTTATTACATTCGACTTATAAATTACATGTATAATGTATAATTGTTCGTTGTTCAATATGTTTTAACAATAGGAAAAACAAATCATACTCGAGTTTGTAAAATAGCACATTTGTCTACCATTTGGCTAAGAGGACCAAATATTTGCCAAATATTAAATTTTACCATTGCATTCGCAATTTCATTGTTATTTTTTACTATAAGGTATATTTTTCATAACACTTTCCAAGTTCGGCTTTGGAATAATTGTGCAGAAATGCTTTAATTATATTTAAGTTAATTTTATTTATTTCTTTGTGAACGCGTAATTTGCTGTTGGGAATAATTCTATAAGGATTCCTACGACATTTAATTGGGTGTGTATTAATCATTAAAAAAAACGAATGGCGGGCTATTTGTGAAAAAAATAACTGCCCTCATATTTTGAACATTATGTAGTTAATCAATTTGTCCTGTATTTATGTACGTATGTATATGAAAAACCTTTTTGTTACTTAGATAAAGCTCAAAGACTTATTAGATTAGAAGTGTACATAATTTAGGGTACATTTTGAAATGTTAAAAGACATTTGTTACATAGGTACTCACTTAATAAGCAATTAACGAAGTAAATTTTTGACTAGGTGTAACGTCAATATAACATTTTTATTCGGCTTACTGTGGAAAAGTAAAGGAATAATTTTTGAATGATTTGTTTTGTAATTTTGTTTCTAATATTATTCATAAAATATCTTATTCCGTAATGGAGCACAGTATTGAAAATAACATATTCTGGCCCGGAAGTTTTTTCTTAATATTTTATTTTTATTTTTCGTTTTAATTGACGAAAATTGTTTCCTGGCCTTGTTTCTTAATTAAAATTTTGAATAATAACCAAACCATTTCTAACTTAGTCAAAACTTAACTTCAGTAATATAAGACTATTATTGTATTTCCGTAATGTATTTCCGAATGAATTTGAATTGTATATATAATCACTTGGGATTGTATGACTACCTATAGAATGTTTGCTAATAAAAATATGATTTATAAACAATGAATTCAATTTAAAAACACTATTTATTAACTTAAGAGTTATTTACAAATACTTTATTGTACATCATACAAATTAATAAAAATAACACAAAGAGTTTAACCCCCGAACTTTCCATCAGTGTAAGAAACGGCGGTCTTATTGGTATCGATTTTTTCCAGAAAAACTTAAGGTGGACTGGAATGAACGGATGCATGGAAAAAAGGGTCGTCAAAGTATGAAGAAAAATAACCATAAAAGTGCTAAGGAATAGGGACCAGGGGCTTGAGTAACGAATTTTTATTGCAATGAATCGCGAGACTAACGTCTAGCATGCCGTTCGCCTGATAGTGAGCGATACGACCGCTCATAAACACTCAATAACATCTTGTATTACAGAGCAATGCTTGGCATTCTACTGCGCTCGCCATCCTGAAACATAAGATTTTAAGTCTCAATATGTACAGTAGTTAATCTGACTATAATATCCTTAAATCCGAAACACTACAGTGCATTTACACTGCTGTTTGGTGGGAGAAATAGACATGCGATGTTACCTACCCAGACGGCCTCTCACATGCATTGTATTTTATTTTTAATATTTATGTTTATGCTCTCCCTCCTTATGTTCTCTTAGCTTGGCTTGTACAGTTTTAATTTTGTTTTTATGTTTCCAAGTTACACTCAAAGGCACAATTAACCGTCCACCTTGTATTTCTTTCAGTATGCAGCAGTCGTCAAATTTAGACCACATTTGATGGAAGTTATGTTAAAAGCAACCACTAAGAATAAATAAAAACATAAAAGTCTTTAAAAAAACCGTTTATTAAAAAAGAATATCCCAAAAATCGATTATGCAAAAAATTTGCGTAAAAATGTTATGAGTTTAATTTTGAAAAAAATCGTTCGCTTTTTTTAAATTTTAATTTTAATAATTGGTGTTACCACCTCGTACCCTAATGACTTCTTGTAGCTGGTTTGGATATCCATCCATGATGTCTTGAATATCCGACTAAGGGATATTGTTCCACCCCTCCATCACAGCCGCCTTGAGCTCTTCTAAGGTCGCAGGGGCTGATACTCTTGCTCGGACACATCTTTTTCGATTTTCTCAAATGTGTTCAATTGGGTTATAATCAGAACTGCGTGCCGGCCATGACAAAACTTGAATCCCGACCTCATCGAGGCATTGAGTGACGGATCTTGCAGTATGGTATCGATATTGTCGTGCATTATTCTAAAGTTCTCACCAATAAATGGTGCGAAAGGTATGACGTGGTCTTGTCAGACTGCCTCCACGTATCTTTGAGTGGTCATACTGCCTTTACCAAACACCAAAAGATAGGTACGAGCATCGTAAATGATAGCTCCCCAAACCATTACGGACTCTCCCTAATAACCCACAGTTTCGATTATTGCGCATGGAGCAAGCCGTTCATTTTGGCGCCTGTAAACACGTTGACATCCATCTGGACCTCTTTAAGCTATTCTACTCTCATCTGAGGACACTACGTCCTTCTATTCCTCCATAGTCCAGTCAGCATATTTTCGTGCAAAGGCAAGTCTAGCTCTACGATGCTGTGGATAGTTGTAGAGCGCGAGCTGGACAAAAAACCATCAGATTACTTTCAGCAAGTCTTCTTCTAATTGTACGTTCACTTACATTGACCTTTCTCACCTCAAACAGACCTATACGCGCTTCAGCACCGGTGCAAATGCGATTTCTTAGCACATTACTGACAACAAAGCGGTTATCGAGAGCCGAAATGCACCAATGTCCACCTTAACCTGGCCTCCTCGTGTATGAACTAGCCTCCTAAAAGGGTCTGATGGCATCCCGTACCGTAGTTCGAGGTATACTAGTGTAAAACTACTGCGACATTGGCTCTACCCCGCGTCAGCTAAAGTTACTGCTCTAACAGCACCAGTTGCATCGACTGGCATTTTTTTAAGGCACAAAGAATAATCATACACTAAAAACTCAAATTAAACAATATGCGCACACTATGTGGACGGTTAATCGTGCCTGTGAGTGTATTTGTTATTTGCCGTTGAATTCTTTAAATAAAACTATTGTTAATTTAATACATTCGGAGTAAATATTTATTTACCCACTGCTAGATAGCGCTACTTTTAGCGTCATTGTAATCTTGCTTCAATTAAAACCTTTATTGATGTTCCATCTTCCGCTAGATGGCACTGTAATTAGTATTCGAAGTATTCTGAAGTTTCAAAAGATTAACTACTATTCGTCGTCAGATGTCGCTTTTGCCATAAAGATAATTTTCCTTGCTATCATTGTGTTTGGCTGATTATTATCACTCGGCGTTATGACCTAATTTATATAGTTTTTTATTATTATTTTTATAATATGTTGTTTCTTGTAATCAGGTGCAATATGTTACTCACTTTGGACATTGGTTACTAGTACAGGCAACGAAGCATTTTTTCCTGCATAATTTGCCAGGAGTTTTTTTTTTCATGAAGAGGTGGCATATGACCCCACTAAGTTAAAAACCCAAAATACTTACAAAAATGGCGTCCGCTAGAGCCGCCATTTTAGAAAACGCGTTTGAAGCCATATCTCCGTAACCGTCCACTTTAGGCCCATCATGCTAAGGACCTTCCTTGTAGATAATTAAATTTCCCATCTTTTTTGTTCGATATTTTTTTTGTACCATTAACCGTTCGCAATTTACAATGTTATTAATATTCGTTTCATGCCTTTTTGCCGATATCTTTGTTAATAATTGTTTAAACAAAAAATTGTTAATGACTAAACTTTTAAATCAATAAATTCTTAACAACTTTTCACCCATACTTTTTTTTTCTCTAAAATCAATATTTTAGAAGTTATCGCGCGTTGAATGGTGTACTACCGCATCAAGGTCAATGGAAACGAAGGATGCATAGCGTAATTATGAAATCCAATGATTTCTCCATGATTATCACGTAATTAATTAAATACTGATGGCATAAGGGAACAAAGCAATGAGGAAATAGTAAATTTTGTTAAAAATCCATGTAAAATTTATTGTAAAAAATGTATAAAATGAAAATTAATCATCTTCTTCAACTCTCGTCCGTTTCGCAGGTGGTGAAGATTCTATATCGATGACGTTGTCCTCTTCCTCTTCATCTTCTTCAATGTCATACAAAGATTTCAATGCTTCCATTAATTTTCCATTGGGGTGATTCATAACATCTTCATCGTCATCGCCCAATTCTGCATCGTTCACTAGGAACTCAGGTTGATTACTGCACGTTTCTTTAGAGCAGTTCTTACAAATTACAGTACAGTCCAAGCCAGTTTTGGCACCCACAGGCTCTACCACAACCTGTTCTGCATTTGCATGAAATGCATTCCAGTAAACTAGGTGGTGCAAATGGCATCTTTGATGCTATTGGTTGGAGACCCTGTGATGTGCGTGTCCAGCCCCATTCCTCTGGATCCAAATGATTCCCAAGCCAGGCTTGAACTCGCTAGTAAGTTCTGTAGGAATGATATTTTGCCGCTTCTTCAGTGGGTGGCAGAGATGACCAAAGAGATTAACAAAGATATCGGCAAAAAGGCATGAAACGAATATTAATAACATTGTAAATCGCGAACGGTTAATGGTACAAAAAAAATTATTGAACAAAAAGATGGGAAATTTAATTATCTACAAGAAAGGTCCTTAGCATGATGGGCCTAAAGTGGACGGTTCCGGAGATATGGCTTCCAACGCGTTTTCCAAAATGGCGGCTCTAGCGGACGCCATTTTTGTAACTATTTTGGTTTTTTAACTTAGTGGGGTCATATGCCACCTCTTCATGAAAAAAAAAAACTCCTGGCAAATTATGCATTGCGGACAAGAGTAACCTGTTGCTTCGTTGCCTGTACTATACTTTTCTCTTTGTATGTACGTTATGTTTGCTCATTTTTTTATTTGTCATGACGTATCTTTAAGACAATTATTATTGATAGCACTTCTGCACTAGTTGGGGTTTACCCCCTGGTTTACCTTCTGATATTTTTGTACTCTTTGCCAGTTATTTATATATTTTGTGGGATACTGTAAATTCGTCAGTTTTAATGTGTTTCCGCCTGCCGGCTATGAAACGAGAGGCCGCGGATTCGATTCTTACACCGAGACAAACGTTTGTGCGAACCACAAGTATTTGTTTGGGGTCCGGGTAAATAAAAAAAACAATGCAAGGAGATACCATGGCCGCCATTATTAACTCCCAAACTTAAACTCAAATATACCACCTCTGCTTTCAAGGAGGTTTAATTTTTCAATAGCAGCGACATTCCAAAGATATGCATAAAATAATCATTAAATTCGATGCAGCCGTTATCTAGAATCTAAATAATGAAAATAACCTATGTGCTGCTATATTTACGGTCGTCTGCACGCTTTTTGTATCGCAACTTCGCTGCATACGCTTGGCAAACGTCGAAATAATGTCCACAAACACAAGCGTGTTTAAAATAGGGCGTTTGGCCCGACTCGTGTGAGCTCGGGATCGATCGGCGCGAGTGTCGGGTTTTGAACAAGGAGGTTTGTATAATCATGCAAACGTTTGCGATTCGTGTACACGTTGGCGCGTGCTTGCGTAGTATTGCTCACAAGCTCGCGTCAAACGGGTGTTTTTACATTTTATACTACGCTGTCGATTTACTAACGTTCCTCAATGTCGAATAGTTGGTCAATCGGTGAAACCTTGGCCTTTCTCAAGGCATACAAACGACAAACGGCCATTTGGAATCCAAATGACGAAGACCACAAAGATAGAAAGAAAGTAGCAGACGCATGGTCGGAAATTAGTGTTGAATTAAATAAACCAGTAAAAGAGCTAAAGACCAAAAAAGAAATATTAATGGTAACATTTCGCAAGCATTTTAAAAGGAAACAGGCATCTATTCGTTCTGGTGCAGGTAAGTACCTAATTATTTTATCATTACAGTTGCTATGGAAAAAGATAGGTAATTGTTTTATATAGGAAACAAAATGTAATTTTGTCTTTTAAGGTCCTGAAACCATATACCAGCCCCGTTGGTTCGCGTATCAATTTATGGAATCATTTTTATTGCCTGTATATACCAGCAATAACTCATTGAAAATTAAAACTGTAAGTAAAAAATCTGACATCACTGACATAATAATTAAATGACATTGTTGACAAATTTACTAAAGGTTTAACGATGATAAAAAATAAACCAATGCTAGAAAACATTACCTATTTATATATGTAAAATATACTAGAACGAGCAACTTTTTGCTGATTAATATTTAAAAAATCACGAAGTTTATTCTTATTTTAATGCCTAAACTTTATTGAAGACTTTATTTTTATAGTTTAACGGCCGTATTCAGTACAGTGACAGTTTTAAAATATATTTTAGTTATCGATATAATTTGTCCCTTTTTAACGAGTTTTGAATTTAGTTTGAGAGAAGAAGACAAAACATTTCAAAACTAAAATAGGCTTTAAAACTGTCTATGAATAAGACCGTTAATATTTATGTGCGTATATAATTAAGACATATTTTCCGGTTCTGATGCTCGTTTGCAAGATAAGCAGCTGCATTGAACCATATCGACGCAGGAAAACGATTTTGTCGTATCTCAAAAAATGCGTATATGCGTTTTGTATATTGCATTGAATTTCCTTGTGAAAATGTAAGCTTTTGTTTTAAAATGTTAAGATTAAATATATTCCTAAGTTTTCTAGTTTAGAGGTTATTCATTTTTAATTTTTTTTTTATTCTGGTGTAAAATTGCTTGTTTGGAGATACGACAAAATCGCTTTCCTGTGTCGATATGATACATGTAATATAAAAATAATTCTAAAATATATAAACATAAATCTTATGTTTCAAATTTAGTATCAAACTATTGTAAGGAACCTTCAGTTTCTCATTTGATTCACCATCATTTGTACTAGAAAAAAATACTAATCCTAGCAAGGGTTTATCTATCGCAATATACACTCATTTGCAAAAAAAACGGGCGGTTTTGATTTTAATTCTTCTTTAAAAAAATACGGTACCAAAATGATTTCAATCATTTGTACATGTTACTGGCCGATTTTAAAAATGCCGTGGTGTTTAAAACAGTACGTTATAAATTCAAATTTTCGTTTGATGCTCGTTTTTACAGAAAACCACTTTTTATCCTACATTTTTGGTGCGAAGTTCCAAAAGATAAAATCGGTTTTCATAACTTAAGGCTGCGGGCACGAAACTAGCGATGGCGGGGCGGTAGCGAGGCGATGCGGCGGCGGAGCGGGGCGATGAAGAGTAGTATTTCGCGTGGGCACGAAATATGACGGTCGATCAGTCACTTATAGTCCCAGAGATGACAAACAAAACCATGTATCATAGCAATACGGTCGAAACTGTATAAAATCGTTAGATTATGATTAGCTACAGAAGTTAATGATGACTCTAGAACTGCTACTGTCCATACGGCTAAAGAAAATCCGATATTAGAAGTGCCCATCTCAGATGAACCTTTGAATAAATTCACTAAGCAAATAATTTTTAATGTAGTGGGCGATATAAAGGGTAGGCCTATCGTAACAAAGCCTTTTGAGACTCATACCCGGATATCCGTTCAAATCTCTGAATCAAACCTTGAAGAGGATGTTATTAACGCAATTAAAGAATATGTGCACCCCAAAATTAAAACCGGATTACTAATCATACCACCATTAGCTATGTACAAAATTATTCCATTATTCAAAGTACTTTTAAAAATTCCGCCATGAACCTTACATTAACTAAAACGGAAGTAGACAATGTTAAAGAGTATCTTAGACAACAGGAGATTATTAATAAGTATCATGATGGAAAAACTAACCACCGGGGTATTAACGAATGTTTTCTCGCTCTAACTCATAGATATTATTGGCCAAAAATGCGAGAACATATTACCAAATTCATTAACGAGTGCACAATATGTGGACAAGCAAAATACGACCGAAACCCAATAAAGCAGCAGTTTAAAGTCGTACCGCCCGCCAGTAGGCCTTTTGAATTAGTTCATTTAGATGTTCTCACTATTCATAACGAAAAGTTCTTAACCATAGTCGACGCTTTTTCAAAATATGCACAGGCTTATTATTTAAGGGATGGAACCGCTATTAGCGTATTGCAAGC
This sequence comes from Hyles vespertilio, assembly GCA_009982885.2. Taxonomy (NCBI): domain Eukaryota; kingdom Metazoa; phylum Arthropoda; class Insecta; order Lepidoptera; family Sphingidae; genus Hyles; species Hyles vespertilio. Next base: position 21,838,763 of record CM042808.1, on the reverse strand, counting down.
ATTACTTACATTTTGTACCCATCATGGTATACCTATCACCTTAGTTACAGACAATGGGACGGAATTTACTAACCAACTAATTGCGGAATTTGTTAGAGTCCATAAAATTCAGCACCACAGGGTAGCCCCGCACGCACCAAACGAAAACGGCATAGTTGAACGTTTCCATTCAACGATATTAGAACACTTACGCATTTTAAAGTTAGGTCAAAAATTTGAGTCTGTTATAAATCTTATGCCTTATGCTCTTTTAGCCTATAATAGTAGCATACATAGTTTTACCAAATGCAAGCCAATAGAGGTAATAACAGGACATTTTGATCCACGTGACCCTTTTGATATAGACCTTTCTTCTCACCTATTGCAACAATATATGAATAATCATAGGGAACGCATGATTACTGCATATAATGTTATGCATGATTTATGTAATAATTCTAGGCAACAGTTAACGGGTAACATTAATAAAAATAGAGAGACACAGGCTGAGTATACACCAGAGCAACAGATTTTTGTTAAAAATCCGATGGCCTCACGTCAAAAGTTAGCCCCCCGGTATACCCATGACATAGTAATGGCTGACCTTCCTATTCACATTTACACTAAGAAAAAAGAGGGCCAGTAGCTAAATCACGACTCAAGAGAGTGCCTAAAAGCGCCCAATTGTTGCAGGACGCTCCTGATCATTCTTGTTCTCCAGAAGTCGGCCCTAGCTCAAGAAGTAAAACTTGAAAATCTTGATGACGGGCCTGGGATACTGCCATTTAAATTAGGTGCCGCTAAAGTCATATCGCATTATCACTGCTTTCTACAAAATGTCAATCTGCAAGATTTAAAAACCAAAATTGATTCAATTTATAGTCAGGTAGAGAGTATCACCCCTCAGCTTAACAATAAGACTAATTCATTATTTGAACCTCACTTACTTTACCTCAAACATAAGCTTGGTAGTGTATCGAGTCAATTAGATACGTTCCAGATAAACCGCGTTAAGAGAGGGCTTGTGGATGGTCTTGGGTCTATAATAAAAGGTATAACTGGCAACTTAGATCATACAGATGCATTGCATTTCAATAATGCCATTAGATCCCTTAAGGAAAATGAGAATAAATTAGCCACAGAACTCAATAGCCATATTAGTCTTTCGAAAGATTGGAGTAATCAGTATACGAAAATTATAGAAAGTATTGTAGAAAATCAGCACAGAATAGAAATTTTAGTAAATAAAATTAAGGAAAGTGAAGCTACCAGAGATTATGATTTAACAAAGTTTGCACATTTAGCCCAAGTATTATTAATAATTACTGATAATGTTGATAGCATATCTCAGGAACTTATGAAACTACAAAATGTACTAGCGTTCATAAAAACTTCTACTATGCATCATTCAATTTTGAATTTAAATGAGATGCGCGCTATAATAAGTAAGCTGATCATTTTATATGGCAGAGATAGGGTAGTTGATTTAGATATTAGAGAATATTACGATTTAATTAAACTAGGTTCGTATTATATAGGAAATGAAATAACTATAGTTTATAAATTTCCAATCATTTTAACCCCCACATATGACATGTATAAATTATCCATAGTACCCAACAGAAACCATGAAATCATTTCCCCTCCTTACCCATTTTAGTCCTTAATAAGAAAGATTTCAAGTACATAGAGGCTGAATGCCCGAAGTCCAGTAAATGGTATCTATGCGAAGAGGGTCACAATCTGCAAAGTCGCCCATCAAAGGACTGCATACAACAAATCATCACCACACAACAGAAAAACCAAGTCTGTCACACTGTCACTGTGTCCTTAGAGAGTCCCGCATACGAAGAATTGGATGAGAAACACTATACCATCAGCTTTCCTGTATCTACAAAAGTTCACCTTTCTTGTGAGCAAGATGCATATGAGACGCTCCAAGGCAGTTACCTCGTCACAATTCCACACCAGTGCTACTTGGAAACACCGGATTTCACTATCTCCAACAAACATAATCGCATGAAAGGACAACCTCTGAAATTAATGGATTTGCCGAGGCACAGCGCTGCAGTCCAGCCTACCACACCGACACTTAAGTTATCATCTATAAATTTAAATCATCTACATGCCGTAAATTCAAGACTTTCTCTACAACCGTCTATAAAACTGATTGAAAATGTAGACTATGGATTATACCACACAACAATCCCTATGTACATGGTACTATTAGGTGCAAGTGTACTTATCAGTTGGCTGGTGTATCGCAGATATCGAACGAAAGCTGCAAATACTATAGCGGACAATTCTGAAGGAAGACAAACTGATCTTCAAGGAATTTACACCTGCCCAGCTACAAGAAGGGTTGACCCAAATCAACCCCCAGCTCAATTTACGACGAATGTCTTCAATAGTCGCTGTTCTTCGGGGGGAGGTGTTACGCAAGGCTAAACCAAGTAAACTGCAATGCACGCATTTCCTCAAAACAACAAGCGGCTTGCACGGGTCGCACCGTCAGCTTAACGTGACCACCATTGACGTCAATCAACGCGCACCAAAAACCGGCCTCGTGGAAGCATCGGGATTCTGACACAGACATCGGTCGAATCAAGACACTTTTAATTTGTAATTAATTAAGTAATTATTAATTGTAATTTCTAATTTTATTAAAGTCTTAAAATAATTTTGGTTTTTTTTGCGACCTCTGGCTGCGAAACTCGTAATTATCTCTAAAGCCGAAATAACCTCGATGTCTGTGATAATGGTTGCTCTATCATTCGTAATGAAGTTCGAATGTTCCTCTTACATAAAACTTTACGAATGTGTTTAGGTACTTCACAAAATATTTGAATCCTCTATCGTGGGTCGTAACCATAGACGTAAGTTCGGTGAAAATTAAAGTATCTTAGAGATTGATTTTTGGAAGTAGAAAACTTATAACATACTTCGGACGTCGAACCTGTTTACCTGTCCAACGTTCACATACTAACGTACTCATCAACGCGCAAATCAGTTTAGTATTTTGTGGCGCAAGCGTGTCAACGGCATCCACGCATTTGGGAAAGCTGGCAACTTGTGTTTTGCTAGTTTCGGCAACCGAGTAAACGAAGCATTAGACTTGAAAGACACAAGGGTTTTCTTGATTTAGGTTCACCGACATTCACAAAATACCTTCGATTCCTCGTCGGTGATAAATTGTACTAATTCAATGTTATTTTTACTAAATTGATAATATCAATATTATTATTTATTAAACTACCGTGTTCAAGTGGATTTAAATTATAGTCTACATAATACAGACAGATCAATTACTAAATTATTGTTTATTCATCAATTATTTACTATTGTGCATTTCAAATTATTCTGACGTGTTGAAGTGCTCAAAAATCGAGTTCCGAGGACCGTAAACCATTATATACATACAGGCGAAAGTAATAGAAGTACGTTAAAAATATTTATTAATCAAATTGTCCGTGTAACATTTTGTGTTTGCAAATTCGTTGAACCTTGAGAATTATGTGTCTTCTCTCTGCTAGTAATTTTGGTAGAGTTGATCCATTCTCTGGAAAAAAAAACATAGTTATTAACAAACAAAATAATTGACTACATACCGTAATCTTTATAAGTAATTACAAATATTTAATGAATATTAATTTTACATTACAACTCTTTTATACTGTTGCTCTTAAAAGTACGGAAGTATTTGCCATGTAAACTAAGCCACATCGAGCTTTACGAGTTGAATTGAGTACCTATAGACTAGCAAGTACCATCATCATAGGAAGTCCACTGCTGAACATAGACCTCCCCCAAGGAACTTCACAGCGACCTGTTGGAAGCGGCCTGCATCCAGCGACTTCCAGCTACCTTAGCCAGGTCGTCCGTCCACCTTGTAGGCGGGCGTCTGAGATTTCACTTGCCTATACGTGGCCTCCACTCTACACCTTTCGGCCCCAATAGCTTTTTAGTTATACGCGCTATGTGCCCGGCCTACTGCCTCTTCAACTTGCTTATCCTATGGGCTATGTCGGTAACCTTTTTTCTCCTACGGATCTCCTCATTGGTGACGTTAGCAAGTAGCAGCATTATATTTTTCCAAGTCATTGATTTAATGCCAAATGTCACATTAATGGCACCAGAAAATTAACCGTAAAAATAAGCAGGCAGATTTCATTCGATTTTAGGTAGGTGTTATCAATAGCTTTTATAAATTTACTCTTTTACATAACGGCAGAATGTTATCTTAACATTGGTATTACCTAATCCGCACAATTATCAAATGTAGCAGAAGTCCCAACAATGCTTGCTTTACTTACTTGGTTGAGTCGATATTTGTAATAATCCCAGGAACTGTTCCAGGAGTGTCGACGCCTGTTGTAGAATACGTTCATAGCTGCTTCCTTGGACTCCCTATGGTAGCGGGACCGCTTAGCATACGAAACTATCATGGGCACAATTGTCAGCCACCACCAACTAGCTTGGGTTTTGTTGTCCATTTCTGATATATATGTCCGGACAGCCGAGTTGACAGCTAACTCGTTAGTCGCTTCGTTTTGTTCTTTTAGATGATAGTACTTGGAATCCAGTGTCTGTCGAATATATTACTTTTAATAGTTAATGGTCTTTGTCAATTACAACGCTGTATAAACACTGAGATCGCGTGATGAACTCATATACAAAAATATGATTTTTATGAATTATGTGCGTGGTGGCCTGTTGGCAAGGGACCAGATGCAACTGCCAACATTTTTACGGTGGTCGCTGGTTCAAAACCCAGAGCACACCTCTGAATTTTCGGAGTCAAGTGTGTTTTGATAGTCAGTGACCATGCTCCATGAACACATCGTGAAGAAACCTGCATACCATAGTGATTTGTAAGAATTTATATAGTATGTAAAGTTCGCCTACCTGCACTTGGAAAGCGTGGTAGACTTTACGGCCTAAACCCTCTCAATCATACTTTCGATTGAAGAAGAGGCCCGTGCCCTTACAACGGTTTGTATATGGGCTGATACAGAAAAAGTACGAAGTACTAAGTGACGTGACAGGAGACCATTTAGTCAAAGTAGTGAAGTAACTCATTGAATAACAAATCATAGGTATAGTTAGATAAGAAATGAAGTGTACGAAATGTGATGAAATAAATTCTAATATAGCAAACCCACATCCGAAAGAAGTTCCTTGTCGTAATCCTCGAACACTTTGACTCCGGGGTGAAATATGTTCAGAGCTTGTTGCTTTAGATCTTCGTGCTTATCGGAGAGGTCGGCGGGATGCACACACCACCAGCCGGGAGACCAGAACTGTCTCATTGCAGTGTCGTAGTAGTCCATCGCTCTTTGGAACAGTTTTCGGTTTGCGCTCTTGTTGATTTTATTCAGATTAATAAATTGAGTCGCCATTGCCTAAAACATATTTTTATTTATGGCAAATTGTTTTTGGGGTGCCCTATTAATTTTCTGTATAGTTTATAAACAGTGGGGTATCAGCTACCGTACAAACTCATACAATCCAATTTCTGCAACTAAAAGGATGCAACAATACACCGAATATTGAAAATGGAAACAGTTCTAACTTCTCGCCTTAAGAGCAAAATCGAGCTTGTTTTCTAAGAGTAAACTCTTACAGTCTTTTGTATAGACTGTTTTAAAACCTTTTTTAGCTTATTTAGCTATCGAATGTTTCGAATCATTTGATTTCAGTTTGTACTATAGTATAGATCTCGCATATGTAAGAGACCGCCTGAGTAGCACACCACCGCAATGTTTATTTCTCCCGCAACAAGTTTTAACATGTTAACTGCCAACGTGGTCAATGTTATGCGATGCCTAAATTTCCTATCAATCCAACGAAAAATAACATCTTCTTTTAAATTTTCATCGATTGTTTTTTTTTATTAATTAGTTAGAATACACTCTTAATAATGGGTTTTATTAATGTGGAATAATTTCTGACTCTCCATCAAGAATTATTAATCATAGAACAACATTGAAAATTATACTCATTTTATTAGCAGTTAACGTGTTAACCGTAAGTAGTATTGGATTCAGAAGCAAGCAGAAATTGATAAATATCGACCGATTTCTCCAGTGTGCCCTTAAAATCGGTCAATGAAGCTGAATATTACTAGTGGAGACGACGGAATAACGTACCTGAAGTAAGGATGATTTATAACTATCGTCTTCATGGGTCGTAGGCTTGTTGCGTTTGTTTTGAAATGCAATGACAGCGTTTGCCTTCACTTCTTTATATTTTGCTTCGAAATCATCGTCGTCCAGAGGCGGATCCCTGGTGAGCAGAGCCTCCATGTTCGTAGAAAACTCTGTGCGGGCCATGGCCACCGCCATTTTATTGTACTGTTCATTTATATTACGAAGCGAGTTTAGGTTCTCCTCGAGACGCTGCAAAATTTTAAAATCTAAGTTTTCTCTTGTATGATTTGTTACGACCAGATATTTTATCAATTATTGGAATACAAATAAGGGGGTCAAAAGACATGTAAGGTATAAGAAGGGTTTCATAATATTTATTACTGACTGTAATTTGTACCAAATGTACTATATTAATACCGGCTATAGAAAGCCATACAACGAGCAGGACGGGGCGACTACGCGACGTAGCTCAACTAAATAATCAATTGAGCATACCTCCTGAAATTTGATTCTCTCCATATCTGGCATATTGGGAAGACTCTTTCTTTTAGCGTCAAATTCCAAAAGTGCTGCTTGAACTGCTTCATTGTGGGCATCTTCCAAATCGAGCGGATGCAAGCACAACATATTATCACCATGGACCTTACGTATCGCTGCTTCATAGCTTGTTTTAGCTTCATCAATTGCTTTGCGTAGTTTGGCGTCATTCATCAAAACGTACTGTGGCAGGCGGTCTTCCAAGTCCTGCAAACACCTTCGAATAAAGTTAACATTTCGCGATACAGAGAGCATATAAATCTAGAAACTTTACATGAGTCATCTGCGCCAAATAAGAGTCAGATAGTTCCTTGGACGCCATTTTCTTCTTGTCGTTAAAGGCAGTCCTGGCGGCGGCAAGCGCTTTCCTGTGCTCGTCGTCTAGAGCCAGCGCGGTGAGGCTGGGCTGCTTCTCGCTCGTCACGCGCTCCATCCGCGCCTCGTACAAATCGCGCGCGTCAGCCACCGCCGACATCAGCGCCGCCTTCGCAGTCGACTAGGAATACACACACCTCATAAATGACACTGCGAAACCACAGCAACTATGTACAAATTTAACTATCCCATACATTACCTCCGCAATACTGGCCGGAGTCGGTATCTTGTCGCTATTAAATATTTCCATGTAACTTTTAAAGTAAATAAAAATGTCTCGAGCTTTGACTAACTGTCCATTAGTTAACTTGGGAGTCAAGTTGGCTGGCGCAAATATCGAAGGCACTAATTCCTTTAATGCATTCTTAAATTCTTCGTCAAGTTCTAAAAATAACATATTATATTATAAAATCAATAGCACTGTGGTATTAGACAAATTCCGTGTCTTAAATGATAAGTGGTACCAGCAAGAGATCCAGTGAAGGTTTTCTTCCTCACGTTGCGGCCAGGGTACGGCATTAGGAAGCAAGTCATCGTATCAAAGGCAGCGCGGAGCTGTTGCCGCAGCTCGCGCAACTCCTTGGGCATGCGCTCAGTCTCCTGTGGGTTTCACCAAATTTTAAATACAGTATCATTATTAAACAAACTATAAATGTATATTATTTATAAAGGCTATTGGAATTCCCTGTGCTAACTGTAGAGTTGGCATAAGACTTGGCGCCTATGATGTTATTGTATTAGTACAATCAAATTAAATGTTTATTGACTGTGAAGAATGCAATGCCGATTCGGCATTCTACGTGTAGTCTCGACTTCGCTATGAACTACGTAATGTAAAGTAATTAAGGTAATGTTTATTATATGTATGTAACTCTTGTGGCAACAGCCGTCAGTTTTCTTAAGGATTTTTAGAAACGACTGAACATAAATGATATATTTCATGATTTCTTGCTTCCATACTTACTTGCATTCTTATCGCTAGCAGTTCCTCTCCGCCTTTATGACCATATTCATGTTCGTATTCGTAAGGCCAATCTCTTACCATGAACTGTAATACTTGAAATGCTTTCTTTCCATCTTCATTTTTTAACAATCTGGCATATTCTGTAAACAACTGCAAACAATACAAATAATGTGATACAAGTTTAAAAGGCAGACAGACACTCAAACTGGTTTACCAGAGACTAGAGAGAAGTTGTTTTTTCTTACTTTTCGAAAATCTGGCCCGATATTTATATTTTTGGAATATTATTCAACGAGTGCTCCTCAGTTTTGGAACTGAATTCTAAAACATCACAGATAGCGCAGGTAAGAACACAATAGCTGCCAAAAACGGTGGCGGATATACACTCATTTGCAAAAAAAAACGGGCGGTTTTGATTTTAATTCTTCTTTAAAAAAATACGGTACCAAAATGATTTCAATCATTTGTACATGTTACTGGCCGGTTTTCAAAATGCCGTGGTGTTTAAAACAGTACGTTCTAGATTCAAATTTTCGTTTGATGCTCGTTTTTACAGAAAACCACTTTTTATCCTACATTTTTGGTGCGAAGTTCCAAAAGATAATATCGGTTTTCATAACTTTTAGTCAATTTTTATGAATTTATTTCATATTCTTAATTGTCAAAGCTTCATTTATTGCTGTTTAGCTGTCTCAATAATGTTAGAGAAAATGGTAAAATCTACCAAAATTATTGCGCTGCTCGAAGAGGGTTGCAGCCAATATTCGTGAGTCGCTCGACGGTTCAAAGGTCCTGGCAGCGATATCAAGACACCGGTTCCGTCGAGAGAAGGCCTGGTTCTGGAAGAAAACCATGTACCCAACCACGGGATGATCGTTTTCTTGTGAGTCGCGCATTGAGAAATCTCAAGTCTTCGTATGTGGACCTTAAGAATAACCTCGAAGAAGTAAGAAATGTGCATATTAGTCTATAGACGGTCAGGAGAAGGCTTCTCGCGGCCAATATACGCAGTCATCGCCCGGCCCGCGGTCCTAAGTTACTCCGTGAGCACAGAGTTGCCAGGCTTAGGTTTGCTCGAAATTGTGAATCATGGACTCAAGAAGACTGGAATAGGGTATTGTTCTCCGATGAAGCCAGGATATCTCTGTTCGGTGAAGATCGACGTCGGCGAGTGCTACGAAGACGAGGAGAACGCTTTGCAGAGGCTTGTTTTGAAGAAATCACACCTTATGGTGGGGGCTCTGTTATGTTTGGGGCAGGAATAAATTCAATGGATCGTACAGAGATAGTCTTCGTTGAAAACGGCTCACTGACTGGACATCGATACATAACGGAAGTTCTAATTCCTCATGCAAAACCCGCATTGGCCGCTTTAGGCGAAGACTCAATTTTTATGGACGACAACGCTCGCGCCCACCGGTCTGGCGATGTGGAAGCGTATGTGCAAGAGGTCGGCATTCGTCGTTTGGATTGGCCAGCTCGAAGTCCCGACCTCAATCCTATAGAGCATGTCTGGGACGTTCTGAAACGATGCATGAGATCAGTACAACCGGCTCCGCAGACCATCAGAGAGCTGAAGAATGTGATTACCGCGGAGTGGGAACGTATTCCGCAAGCAAGTATCCGGGATATCCTCGCTAGCATCGCCCAGACGAATTCAAGCTGTGATTTCAGCTAGAGGGGGTCACACTCGATACTAAACATTTATCTGCTTCTACTTTATTAAAGAAAAAACAAACAAAAATCTTTGTTAACTTTTACTTCACGAGCATATGCACTACTAGCGAGCATACACTACTAGTGAACTTTAGCATTAAAACCCATAAATTTTATCAAAATTTTATGATAATACCGACGAAAACAATTATTTGCTTATTAATTTACAAAATTGTGAAAGTAAAACTACCTATAATTATCAAACAAACCAATAGTAACATTTGAAATGGTTCATTGCTTAGGTGCCCGTTTTTTTTGCAAATGAGTTTAGAACACGAATAATACAACAGTAAAAGTGGCATAGATGCTTGTTCGTGACGTCGTGATGAGCTGAGTGTATTCATTACAAAGTTTTTGAATCAACTCGTCATAACGATGGACTGAAGATCGAGCCCAGTGGCGTGCCATAGGAGAGGCATATGTCCAGCAGTGGACGCAAATAGACTGATGATGATAATGATGATGCGTTATACCTGCAAATGCTGCATATCATCTTCCTTAATGTTTTCCTTGATGTTGTAGATCAGCACCGAAGACACAAGCGTAGAGAGTGCAAAGATAGTGGAGCAGTCGCGCACCGTGCTGCTGCTGTCGAACGTGCCCTGCGTGTCCATCAGCAGCACCGCCACCTGCACCAGCAACACTTGTAACAACCGACACGCTGCAACCACCACTCACTCACCGAGCTACTGGACTCACCTTGTCTCCGGAGGGCAGCGTCATAATAAACGGCTCAGACCACATCAGGATACCCGTGGTGTTTCGCTCCGAGCCGCCGCGCCAGCTGAATCCTGTTAGCGGTTCTGTCTCGGTGCCTAACCAGTCTCCGTTCTCATTGCGAGCTTCCTCCTGGGACATAGAAAAGTGATAACATTGCGCAGTGATTTCGCGTTATACAAGACGGCGCAGAGTGGTGGTTGAGTACGTACCGGCGCCGTGAGGTATCTCAGGAAATAATTGAGCAGGAACGACTTGCCAGCTCGGAACGTGCCCGCCACGCTCACCACCACCACAGGCAAGTCCTTCACATCCTCGCGCAGCAGGATCCGCTCCAGCGCCTTCTCGTCAAGTTGGTAGGCATGATTCGCAATATGCACCACATGTACACCTTCTGCAGTTTTCGGCTCTTGTACGCTTTTTGTAATATTTGCATCTCCTGTGCTCTTGACAACGTTTGGATCTTGAACTTCTTTTGCAGGTTTCACCTCCTGCACACCTGAGCCTGCTTGGTTACTTGGTGTGTTATTACCCGAAGAACCTACAATAAAATCAGTAAATCTTACTTTCTACGTAAGTTCCTTTGCACGAACTATTATAACCCACTGTCAGGAATACGAGTCGGTTTGTATCCGCCAGATTCGAACGAGCAAGTTATAATGAGGGTCAAGTACAGATTAGCGAATTTAATGTAAGTAACCTAAATTTCACGTGGATGTAACTACGAATATTTCTGAAGGAAATTTTCTTCACTGGCAAGTTTTATGCAATCATTATGTGATACAACAACCTATGGATTCAATCAAGTTAGCCGTAATTGAATTAACAGTGGAGCGGAGTGGAAAATTGAATTGCCAAACACATTACCTGTCGGTACACTCGGTTCCATGATGAATATAACAAAAACTGCAGGCACTAATTAATAAATGTGTATACTCAATGAATTCTACATCCGTAGTGGCAATGTCATGTTGCTACAGGAATTTATATTATAAACGCGATGGGCTTGAAATTCCTATCGCTTTGCCCTAACCGCACGTCGATATCGGCTGGAGGGCTCCACACGTCCTGCCCACTGCTTGATAGTTAGTTATTTGTTCACACGATCGTATCTCACTTGGGGATGATACCAAGTTATTGATAGAATATCTCTCATATGTTCTTGATAGAATATCTTTTAGCCGTACAGTACCCTTAAATAGAAAATAAGTAATAGCATATAAAAGTGCGTAGTTACCTGTTGGTAAACAGACCAGACGCGGCTGACAACATATTCACGGTGGTCGCAGGCTCGAATCCCAGGACAAACCTCTTTTCGGAGTCCCGTGTGTATCGATAGTCTATCACCACACACTATTACGGTGAAGGAAAACATCGTGAGGAAACCTGCATATCAAAGCGATTTGTAAGAATTTCCTCGATTTTTTAGCAATCTCGATGGCATGGTATGCCGATTTCTTTATCTTTAGCTTCACTGTTAAAATGCATCGTGATTGACTATCAATATAGACATGATACCAAGAAGTTAAAGGTGTGCACCGAGATTTAAACCTGGGACTACCGTGCGCATGTTGGCAGCCGCGTCTGATCAACATTCCATCACGCACTTCTTTCTGCGTGATTTATTTCATTCAAAATATGTTTTATGTAGACATATACTTAAAAACCGACAGGCATTCCTCTATACCTACATTCACCTCTTTTTGTCCCCACATTATGAACGAAAAGAAACATAAAACAAGAATGACGTAATTATTCATTGGTCATAAATACCTAGATGCATTTTCATTTTTTATCCTTCGACTAGTCGAGTTTGAAGGTGAAGATGCTAATTGTACTTTGACTCAATTGATAACTCATCACCAAATCTTGGTATCTACTGTGTCGTCTAGAACCTATTTAAAGAAATAATATTAGGTATTTATTTTTCTTTATTTATTTTAATCTGTATTGTACACAAAAATAACATAACAATATAAAGAAATAACATTTATTAAAAGTACAATACGGTATTATTTCTAATAAGCGATCTGAACCAGACAACCTCTAGATATCTAAAGGAACTGTACGTTTTTTTTCAACTGCTTTTAAACCGTGTGTTTAAGGAAAAAAAGTAGAGTTCAGATCTAAAAAAGTCTTTTCAATTTTCAAGCTTCTATTTGCTTTTATTAATTTTTCTGACCGAACATTTCCTCCAAAATGCAATCTGCTATAATCACCAAAAATTATTGGCAGTATCCATTAACTATTTTGCCTTGCGTACCTATTTTATTTAGATAACGAAGACCGCAAGAACATTATGAAATGATAATAATATACACCGCAAGGCTCAAGGACGATTGTTGGTGTATAACGGAAACCATAAACATACAATTCTTTTTAAGTTAATTAATTGATTAAATATCTCCTTCTTATTTCTTAATCAAGTTCTATGAACCTCATTACAAGTAAGTATACCTTCCATGCAATGGGAATTGTTGCTATTTCAAATTAACAAAACCATCTTGTTATTTTTGATGCCTTACCATGTTCTATATTTCTGTTATTCCTAATAAATGCCCCCCACAGAATTTGTAGACAAAAAACTGCCATTATAATATTATAACCATTTATCACATATAAAATTACACTCACAAAAATGACTTCAGTTTCTTCAAATGGGTTCGTAAAAATTCGCCCCTTCATAGATTACACGAGATCGTATAAAAATATACACAATCGCAAATAGCAAAAAACTTATATATATATAACTTGTGAAATGTTAGTATCGCCTTCACTTGCTATTTGTGATTGCTATTGCTATTTAAACCATCACTATTTCCATGTAGTTGTAGGTTTCAAAATGGGCTGCCAAACAGGTAAGCGGATGGTCGTAAAATTATAAATTAAATAATCCTGTACCACGGATTTACTCTCGTTAATTATATTCTATTCTCTGTATAATAATAATAAACACACAAATATAGAAAATAAAAATACTGCATTCATCACAAATATTATTATGTCAGTTACAATTTTCCATAGTTTCTTAACCTAGTAATTGGCAGTAGGCTCGAGTCTATACAGACTCGAGTCTATATAGACATGTTTGGCCATTCTCCCTTTATCTTAAACTTTATCATAATTAATTCGCTATAAATAGTTAAATTAAATAACGTTTTATCAAATTAAAAAATGTTTCGACTCGCACTCAACTCGCGCCCGAGAGGATATGTGTTAATTTGTTTATTGTCTATGCCCCGAGCTCTCTTGCAAGCGCCCGCAGTGGATGGCAGTACAAGTCGTAACCTTCGTCCAGTTTCTGCAATCAAAACATTATTATATAAAAAAATACACGCAACATTCACACAGATAGTCCTGATTCCATAGTCAGATACTAAGAACCTGTGTCAGGGGTACATATATACATTAACTCAAGCCTTTTTCCCAGAGGGGGTAGGCAGAGTCGCTATCAGGACGCCCATGTTTCGGCTTGTATGTTCCGTCCCATGATGTGATAGGTAGCGAGCCTATCGCCATATCGGACACAAACTCCTGACTCCGAGCAGATTATGGATATTAAAATCCAATATAACTTTGCCCGACATGGGATTCGAACCCGAGACCTCAGCGTTGTATAACATCGCCACCGAGGCAGTCACTAGATTCGATAAAGAATGATCTGCTTTCAATGTTCAATGTCGACAAAATAAAAAATCTTACAGTTGTAAGTTTGCTGTAATATTCATCGCTGCTGTGGCTACCGAACGTGCGGCGTCTGGACTGGAACAGTTCCAAGGCTTCCCGTTTAGCAGTTTCGTGGAAGTCCGGGAACTGCTTGAGGACCTTCACGACCCACGGCAGGATCAAGACGCTCAACAGCGAGGGCTTGCATTTGCTCTCCATCTTTCTGCTGTAGTGGTTGTAAGCCTCGTCAACTGCCCTATTGTTGCAAATGACGTTAACATTTTTCAGCTCCGCGTAGTGCCGTTCTAGACTCTACAACAAAAAATATATCATTCTTTTAATATTAGTTTTCAACCACAAAGGCCGCTGTTGCAATAGGCTTCTCTCAAGGATTTCCACAGCGACATGTTGAAAACGAACTATTAGAGGTAAACTTCACGTCGCGCTCGGAAATTGCATTCTTCGTTATTAACCAACACTCCCTACTCGCTAGTTTTACGAAAATTTCTAAGATATAATAGGGCAAAATAACTGATGATAGGTCTCTCATATATGAGAGGCTGCATGAGTAGGTAGTAGGTACCACCACAATATCTATTTCTCCCGCCAAACAGCAATTAAAATACACTGTTGTGTTCCGGTTTGAAGAAAATGGTAGCCAAATTTAATATCTTATGTCTCAGAATGGCGAGCGCAGTGGAATGCCAAGCATTGCTGTATAATTCATGATGTTCTTTGGTTTTACTACTGTCCATGAGCGTTCGTATCGCTTACCATCAAGCGAATGGTATGCACTTCTCGCTATTAATTACGATCAAAATACGGCGTCCCGTAAAATCAACGATATTAATGAAGATAGAGCATCAGTAATTTCTTCAGTAAAATACATGTGATGTTAAACTACATGCAATAAACTGGAAAAAATATTCAAAGTTGTCACTCGTGGAAATAGTTCAAGAGATACTTGGTGAGGTACGCAGTATTATTGTTACCTCAATGAGTCTTTTCCTGTCAGGATCCTCCTCGTCGTCTCCACAGGTTCTGTTGCTCGTGAACTCTTCGAGTGCCGTTTCCATGGCGCTCTGGTGAACAGTAGTGAGATCGTCTGGATGCAGACAGTACACCTGAGGGCCCCACGCCGACGTGATGTAGTTGTTGTAAGCATGCAAAGCTGCTTGCACCGCGGTTCTGTTTGCGTTCTTGTTAATCAATGCATTCTTTCTGTGCTGCTCTTTGATGTTCTATAACAATAAGAATTAATGAAATAAAAGTTTAAGATGAACAGCGGAAACTACATTTTTTTTTATAAGGTTTTATAAGTCTGTAATATCTTTAATGCTGTTTACGATTTTAATATTATAATATTAATTTTCAACATGTTTAGGTAAAACAAAAACATTATTGCTTTTGTTTTTATTTTCTCCCTAATAATAGTATAATCTCCATATTCGTTACTCAAAATCGCTGGAAGTGAAATTGATGAAATATAGTTTTTAACGAAATTAAAAAGAACACTTTATTTAATTTAAACCAACGCGTTATCACCGACCTTCTCAAGCTTCTCCAGATAAATATCGTCGGAGTCGTCATTCTCCATATTCCTCTTGGATCTGAACAGGTGCAGGGCGTTGTCGAGTCCCTCTCGGTGACGTCGCTCCAGCATCGGCTCGCTGAACAGCTTTCCAGTGTCCATCGAGCTGACGATGTACATCAAGTACTGCTCTTGTGCCTTCATCACCAGCGCCATGTTGTTGTGATCGTTCTTATTGCGCAGCTCGTTGATGTTGTCTTCCAATTTCTGATGGAAGTACACATATTTGATTCGATCCCCGCACCGAGAGAAATGTTTGTGCGGCCCACAAATATTTCTTCCGGGTCTGGGTGTTTGTGAGACCGAAAAGTCTCTCGTAGTTCCTGATACCCACGACACAAGACTCGATCTTAATGTGGGGTCAGGACTATGTATGTGACTGTTGGGTGTTATTTATTTATTTATTTTATTTATTAATTGCAACCAGCAAGAGATAGGGATTGTCTAAATACAATAATACCGATAAACGACCAAGCAGATCACCAGATCAGATACTGGATAGCAAATGATTACTACCGCTTATGATCATCCAACGAAACACGGCAAAGTTTCAGGTTGACCTCGTGTTAGGCTTATTAAAAAAGCTATCAATAGATGTTTCCTTCTTAGTTAGACACTTCTGATGGTTCTTTTATCTCGCATTACATATTAAAGCCAAATTGATTTCCAAAGCCACCGGGAACTGAACTTCATAATAGCTGATTGTGGGAGTTCTATGGTAGATGCATGCGCAGACAAACTTTCAGCTATTACAAAATGACGAAAGTGTAGCGCACATGGGCCCTTGGTCTAGTAAAATACTACAAACAATATATTATATACCTGTGCGATTTAGACTTTGTTTAATTTTAACATTTAGTAAATTCAAATAATTTATGATTTGTGTATGTAATCCATTGTACCTGCACTAGCGCATTTCTTTCTTCGTCGTTATCTGGGTCTGCAGACGTCCGAAGCGTATCGAAAACCTCGATTGCTTTTGTCGCAGCCTTCACGTGTAACATATCTAGATCATTGGGGTGTAAGCATAGCATCTGGTCTCCGGATACCTCTAAGATGGTGTCATCGTAAACCTTATTCGCTTTTGCATAAGCCGTTTTTAGCTTGGCGTCATTTAAAGCTTCGTAAGATGGCAAGTGTGCTTCCAAGTCCTGTAACATATTTAACCTAGTTTATTTAAATTTAATTCATTTGTTATAACGGGTTAATATAGGCTGCGATCGAAACCGAAACCAGGTGCCAGGTTTAATGACTTTAGACATAATGCAAATAATAAAAATTATACGTCCTCCCTATCGTCCTGTTTCGGTGGTAAATACGTAAGCTTTCCTAAAAAATGATGAAAGCCCTTTTTTTTTTAAAGACTTAATAGTTCGCCATGTTTTAAATTATTATTTCAGCAAAAACTACGTCTTTACTACCCAAATACGATGATGCTTAAAAAAATATTTGGCTTTATCTACAGTCCCAGAATATGTGAGTAAAACAGCTGAAGCACACTAATTATAAATCGGCACAAAACGGCCGAATGGAAAAACGATAACAATAAGGAATAAAATAGATTCTCAAGTGTCCGTACCGCCATAATTCTGGCGAGATAGTCATCGATGTCCTGCTGTGGACCCATCTTTTTCTTGGAGATGAAAGATTCTTGGGCGGCTTGCAGTGCTTGTTGGTGTTCCCGGTGCAGATCGATGGTTGGCATGCTTGGCTCGCGCGGCCCACAAGTCGCTTCCATCGCACGCTCGTACACCTCGCGAGCGTCCCTCTCCGCCGACATCAGGGCTGCTTCGGATGTCGCCTACCAACAAACAATTGCAACACTAATTACTTACAACATAAAATACTAAGTGACGTTATAGTCAATTCTGACTCAGATCAAATCTATTTTGCAAGACCATCCTTACAATATGAATTCTACGCCATAAAGAAAAAAATGTCCGAACCAGAACAGCAGACTACGCATTAAATATAAAGTGTTATATCAGTATATTAAAAAAAAACAGAAGTAGTTTAGTCCTGGTATTCCACTGGCTCTATCTATTAAGATATGAGATACTACCTTCATGATAGTGACGGGTTCGGGCAAGTCGTCACTGTTGAAGATGTTCATGTAGGTCCTGAAGTAGTCGACCAGGTCGCGGCACTTTAGACGACGCCCATTGATAGTCTTGGGCGATAAAGAGGACTGAAAGATCGCTGGCAGCAACTGAAGTAGTGACTGCTTGAACTCCTCACGGATCTCTGAGAATAAGTTCTTGAACTGATATATGAAGGTAACACGAGCTAAGGACGCTGATCGATTCAAAACCCTATTTCTGTATAGGTTAAAATATATAACAAATTATTGCGAATCAGAATTTTGTGAAACCAAATATGTACTTTATAACTTTTTAATAATTTATGATATTTAAGTTATAAACGACTTTATTTTGAAGTCAGGATTATATATTACTGTTGGTGGTGGTGATTAATTATTAAGTTCACATACTTGATAAACTGCCGTTAAATTCTTCAGCGGACACTTCGAACCCGGGGTGGGGCATCAGAAAAGCTGTGACGGAGTCGAAACACGAACGGATGCATTGGCGCAGGTTTCTCATGTCTTCGTTGTGGCTGGCGTTAATCTATTGAGGGACAAGCCCATTAGCAGTTTGGTTCATAGAACTATAGCACTGGGCTTAAACATGCAAGAGTTTGTCAAGACTAAAGCGTGACTTCTCAATTAAGATTTACCTCCAGCCTTTTCGCAAGCAATTGTTCTCCGCCGTCAGCACCAAATGGATGCTGGTAAGGATAGGGCCAGTCGCGCACCAAGAAAGTCAGAACTTGAAACGCTTTCTCCTCCTGGTCTTGGGCCAGTTTACCATACTCAGTGAATAACTGTAAAATGTAATTAATAAGTTGATGGTGGGATGTTCAGCGCTTGTGCGTAAAGCAAGAGAAAGAGTTACATGTAGATGCTGGAGGTCGTCTTCTTTGATGTTTTCTTTCAAGTTGTAGATCTGCACGGAGCTCAGCAGCGTGGAGAGAGCGAAGACAGTGGAGCAGTCGCGCACCGTGCTGCTGCTGTCGAACGTGCCCTGCGTGTCCATTAACAGCACCGCCATCTGCTCAATCAAGATATTTTTTTATTTTTGTTATAATGAATGGTGAGACGAGCATGCCGGTCGCCTGATGGTAAGCAACACGACCGCTCATAAACAGAGGCAAAACCAAACAACACCTTGAATTAGAAAGCAACGCTTGGTATTCCACTGCGCTTGCCATTCTGAAACATAAGATGTTAAGTCTCTATATGTCCAGTAATTACTCTGGCTTTAATTTCCTTCAATCAGAAATACAAAAGTGCAATTGCACTGCTGATTGAGCTTCTTTCAATCTGCACCAATTTTTCGATAACGATATCGGGTGATCGAAAACTTGACCTGTCCATTTATAACCAGCGCAGCTAACTAATCACGCCATGGAGGTTATCAGTAATATATTGAAGGTGTTTACCTTTTGGCCGTTGCAGTTGAATTTGATGGGTTCGGACCAGAGATGCATGCCGGTGGTCTCTCTGTCGCAGCCACCGCGCCATCGGAACCCGCCAAGCGCTGCGTCGCTTTGCCCCAACCAATCGTTACAGTTTCGTTGAGATTCCTAGAATATTATGTAGAGCATATTATAGTTAAAGTTAAATGAAATCAATTGAATCTAATCCAGATCGAATAAGGCTACGGCAACTATTTACTGCTGTGAGAGTTATTTATGGGTCTTTTCATGATGTGAATGTTCCTGAACAGATGCTACATGTGAGAAAGCCATTGAGAAAATTTCAAAAAAATATTATTATTTCAATGAAATAGCTAAAATCTGGTGGTTTTATTGAACTTAATTCAGAGAATATATTGTGGAGCGTGTTCGATTTGAGTCTGTCAGAAACATTGAGGTATTATACTAGAGCGGACATCGGGAACAAAATTTGTGCGTATGGTGCTTGCACACGGGTACACAGTGAAGCGAGATGGAGGATAATGTTACTTCGTAGGCGTGACAGAGACAGAAATAGAATGTACCCTTCATTTTGTTACAAACATTTTGTTTGCAGTGTCCCCTCTAGTATATTATCTCAATGGTCAGAAATAATATATGATGCTTGAATTTGAATAAAACTGATGTGGGTATGTTTCATAATATTCTAACAAAATCCAACAGTGGTGATACAAAGGTGTTGTTTGAACTTATGACAAAATTATGTTAATTATTATTGTTATGGGTACGATGGGTCTGGCATACGCTGTGCGTAAACGTCCCTTTAAAATACTATAATAAAAAATATGAATATACTGGGTGGAATCGCTTAGCGTCAAAAAACGGCCACCAGGATCCCGGATGTGGCGAGTCATGCGCCTTCTCTGCTGGACCTTCTGCTGGCGAGTCACCCAGCCGGGTATCGTGTGACCGTTAGTGCGCCTCTGGGCACTTCCGATCACTGCCTGGTTGGATCGTCAGTACCGATCGCATCACCTCCACGTCCCGTGCATGTTAGGCGAAGGGTCTGGCATTACTCGTCAGCAGATTGGGATGGTATGCGGGAATATTTCGCATCCATCTCTTGGAGGCAGCGCTGCTTTGAGGGTAAAGATCCCTCAGCGAGAGCCAACGCTATTGCTGACGAGATCAGACTTAGAATGGAATATTACATTCCTTTCTCTGAGATCGCCAGTAAGGGCCGTGGACGCTCCTGGTTCAATCGTGCATGCGCCGATGCTGTCGGTGACAAACAGGCGGCGTATCGCGCTTGGATCAGGGGTCGCGCCATGAAGGATCCCAATATCAGTTCCCTCAAAGAAGCCTACAACCGTGCCACCAAGGCCTGCAGGAAGGCCTACGTTAGGGCAGATGCCCAGCGCGTTAGCAGGATTGGGCGTGCGTTGGCCGATCACCCAACTAGCAGTCGTGCTTATTGGAGGTTGGCCAGGGCCGTTCAATCTACCTTCTGCCGTCCAGCGTTGCCGCCGCTGAGGTACCCAGAAGGGTCGCTGGCCCACAAGCCGCAAGAGAAAGCTGCCTTGCTGGCAAATCTCTTTGCGGCTAATTCCCGCCTCGAAGACAGTGGCTCCCAGACGCTGCCCACACTGCCTGATTGTGGTTTCTCAATGGCAGATATTCGCATCAAGCAGTGTGATGTGCGGCGTGAGTTATGGTCTCTCGATGTGCGGAAAGCCAGTGGTCCGGATGGGATACCAGCGGTGGTTTTAAGGGCTTTCGGCTTCGGCGCTCATGTCAGTAAATGCCGGAGTTCCTCAGGGCTTGGTGCTGTCGCCCACCTTGTTTATTCTGCATATCAATGACATGTTGTCGCTTGGCAACATCCATTGCTATGCAGATGACAGCACGGTTCATGGACGATACCACTGCGGGCCTCCAGGTTGCCGAGTCGAAACTGTGAAGGGACGCGAAGATCTTGTCATTGAGCTCAACCGGACCTTGGATCTCATTTCTACATGGGGTTCCAGGAATATGGTTGAGTTCAATGCCAAGAAAACCCAGGTGTGTGCGTTCACGTGCAAAAAATCCCCGTTCTCTCCCCTCCCCATTCTTCAGGGTGCTCCCCTCTCAATGCGGAATGACCTAAGTATCCTTGGTGTAGATATCCGCTGTGATCTCAATCCAAGGAATCACATCGAGGGCGTAATAACTGCCATATCACGCAGGGTTGGAGTCCTGAACAGGGTGCGTCGGTTTTTCACGCCCAGTCAGCTTTGTCGTTTATATAAAGCGCAGGTCCGGCCGGGTATGGAGTACTGCTCGCACCTCTGGGATGGATCCGCCCAGTACCTGCTCGATGCCTTGGATGGATTGCAGCGGCGGGCCATCCGCATTGTGAATGATGCAGACGTTACGAGCAACTTAGAGTCGCTACAACTCCGGAGAGATGTCGCCTCTCTAAGCGTGTTCTACCGCCTGTATCACGGTGAGTGCTCTGAAGAATTGTTCAACTTGATTCCCTCCTCTCCATTCCTAACCAGAACCACGTGTGCTGGCTTGCGAAGCCATAGCTTGACGGTCTACACCATCCCGGCGCGAACCAAACGGTTCTCGAATTTTTGTGCCGCACCGTCAGGCTGTGGAATTGTTTGCCGTCTCACGTGTTCCCTCCTTCCTACAATCCTGGGTCCTTCCGCCGTGGTGTGAAGAGGCACCTTAGCAGGCCGGCATAATTGTTTCCATTGGCATGGGACTGCCGACCGATGCCAATGGATACTCTGCCTGGGCGGCATTGGCACTTACCATCAGGTGCAATGCCGCCAATATGCCAGGCCATTATAAAAAAAAATTATAAAAAAAATTGCATAACAAGTACATGACTTAGAACCCTTTGGCATACTTATTTTATTTTTTTTTGTTTTTGTTTACGTAGTGTAAAATTAATTTATCACTACCAGTTACTAATTTAGAATAAGTTATTCATAAAAAAACATTGTTTAGAGAAAGATGATATAAATTAAAAAAAATCTTCATAAATACACATCATTGTTACCCTACTGTATACAATATGAATTCGAGTAGAAACTTCTAAATCTAAGTAATAAAATCCTTTGATCAAGCCGCCCTCACCGCCGCAAGCGCAAGTACAAAGCGTGCCGCCGCGCCGCGCCACCCGCTCCCGCTCCGTTGCCTTCCAGGGATGTTGCCACTTCCTCAGTCGTGCGAAATTCGGTACCGAGTGACGTTGTACGAAATTATTTTGGTTATTGGTTAGTTTCTTGGGGTCAAAATGAGTGATAACACGAACAGTGAGTATGTGGCAATGATGACATGCTATGTCCGATCCAATGAAAACTTGGGTCATGCAAGAAGGATGTATGTAGATCCAGAAAATCTGCAGTCTTTGCGTAGGAATGGTATCATAAATGATGAATCCACGAGGCTACTCGATTATAGTAAGTTGAGACTTCCTAATCATGCAAGAATCCGTGACCTTCCACAGCGAAGTCGTCTATTCTCGACTTTATTAAAAGGTTTTAATAAAAACATGCAGCTTTTTCTAGGATAGTAGGTACGTTATGAAAATAATATATTCAATTAGTATATCTTAACAACTTACCAACAATGATCCTAACACACTAATATTCTAAATAAATCAAAATGTTATATGGTAATATTTAGAGTAATAATACCGATAAATAGGCGCAAAGTAAGTTCAAGGTCGCTGCTCGATAGTCAGCTGTGGCGTGGCGTGACTCATACACGCGCGCGTCTGTGTATTGACATGTCGTTGCACTTTTAAGTGTTGGGTGATTTAGATAATATGTGTTTTGGGGATATCTTGTACTGATATTGTTTATGGGACAGTTTGTAGTTTTTAATGATAGATCTTGTATATAACGTTAATTTCACATACACAATACATTATGAAATTTTCCGGACGATAAGCGATTCCACCCAGTATTAGTCCAACGTTACCGTAGCTTTAAGGTACTTCAAGAAGAAGTTGAGCAGGAATGACTTGCCGCCGCGGTAGGCGCCCGCCACGCTCACCACCGCCACGGGCAGGTCCTTCACATCATCACGCAGCAGGACCTGCGTCAGCGCCGCCTCGTCCAGCTGGTACGAGTGGTCGTCCCGCACCTTCACCACTTGCATGGCGTGTCCATCGTCAAGACCACTCATGTCGCACATCTGCACAGAACTAAAGGTTAAGTTTCATTGTGTTTGTAGTCACTAAAACTGCCATCTGGCTTCGTGTTCGGTAGCAGTCTTGATATACCCTGTATAATCGATGATCGATTTGTATTGATATATTGATGACAGATTGAGCTATCGGGTAAACGCTAGCGGCTAAATAGCAATCATTATCAGTACTAAGATTTCTGCTTGTTGATAATTATGACGTTACCCGTTTTATTTCTTGTAAGAACGATTACAATACCGTCCATTATTATTGTTTTCGATATACCTACCTAATATCAACAAATTAATATTTTTGTTTGTACATATTTAAGTTGATGTCCGGTCAAATTAGACATAAATTCGCAACAAGCTGAATATTGGTACAATTGTTTAAAATACAATTATAAACTAAACCAGAAAGTCCCTCATCATTCATGTGTGTGGAAAAAAATCAAGGTCAAATGTAAAAAAAGAGTTTTCGCGATATTCAGTAAAACGGTAAGGTTTATCATAAAATACTTCAGTCTAAAATTGCAACTCATAAAATAATCATCATCTATTAATACTTTTTTTTCTACAAGCCAACGTATCGGAGATATAGCGGTGCAAAAAGTTGTATCAGCTGTTATACATTTTTATCTTAGATTAATTATCTCTAGAGAGAGCCGAAATGTACTGTACATCGCAAAAATGAGACACACCGATACGAATTTCTTTATGTCATAATGAGATGCAAAATAATGTTCTATTTCATGTGACGTGCCGCTTTTTGTTATTTGGCGAAAAAAGAATTTCGCCAAACAAAGCGACGTCGTTCAAGCAATAAAGCAACCTGATGTTATTGAAATAGGGTCTATTTTAATTCAAGGCCACAATATGGCGCTTATTTTGTTGTGTTGCTAGATATAGCTATTAATGTCTCATGTGCGGTTACAGCGTGAATCTCTCTCGGTAATTACTCTTAGATTTTTATAGATAACTGTATAATATCTACAATTTTAGTATGAGGTATTTTATGATAAAACTTACCGTTTTGCTGAAAATCGCAAATATCTCAATTTTTTACATTTGACCTTGAATATATACAGGGTATATCAAGACTGGTCAGGGGTGCTCCTATCTAGTGGTCATGGCCTGTCCTAGAATAGGTGCTACGAGTACGCGACCTCGGCCCCCCGAGCTACTGCAGTCACTACAAACATTCCCTTCCATGACTGCAGTATCCACTCCTACAGGCCATACTCTCCTTTCGCATTATATCCTCTACTCACAAACCCTATTTCCTTTCCCCCGCTGATGATGGGCAGCAGCGTCGTCAGCGCGAGTCCCCTCCTGCGCTTGCCAACCCGCCTGCCAAGCGTGGCGAGTATTGGCAAATACCCCTCAATGGCGACACAAAAATTGACCAGGCCCCCAGTCCCCGGCAGCCCCACTATTCCTGGCGATGGTAGCAGCCATGGTTACGGTGGGGCAGGGGGTGCTAAGAATCCCCGGGTTGGCCCCGGCTACCACCCCCGACGACGACTGTCGTGTGTCATTGTGAAGATCATTGGGGGAGGCCTATGTTCAGCAGTGGACTTCCTGTGGCTGATATGATGATGATGATGATGATGATGATATCAAGACTGCTACCGAAAACCTGCTACCACGCAAAAATGGCGATATTTAAAAAATGATAAAAAAAACATTGACGCGTTTCTTTGCAAAATTTTTAGTTGCATTGTGTTTATAAATAAAGTTTTAAATAAATAAAGTTTATTGAGATAAAAAGAATTACAAAGACTTAAATCTACTTACAATTAAATAAAGATAATGAGATCTTATATTCTAGCAGAACCAGAGGTTCCCAAACTAGGCGTAGCCTGTGACTTGGGATACCATTAATAGATTAAGCTTACAGTATTACATAATAACCGAAAAAAAAAAAAAAAAATAATTAGCATGTATGTGTGCAATGTATGAAGTGACAATAGTGTTGAAACAATGTAAAAGACGATAACAAAACTTAATAATAAAAATGAAACCAGAACAAAACTAAAATTAAACATTACTTATTCCAGGTACAATTGAACTCACAAGTCTTTCAGTAGCATCATAATCTAAATGTATTAAAAATTTGAAAATTTCGGTAGAGCACTTTTTGACTGAAGAGTTCTTTACAGGACACAGTCTCGAGACCTTGTTGTAGAGCGAAGGGTGAGCATAGTATTGGAACCTTTTTGCGAAGCTAGTTTTAACTGATGGCAATTTGAGTAATGGTAGCCTCTTGTTCCTGAGTATTGCATATGAAGGGGAATTGATTGTGAGTTTGTGGGTCGCAATACAAGCTTTATGGACATACAACTGACGGACCCGGAGTACCCCTGCTTCCTTGTACAACATATCTGTCGGAAATCTACGCGACTTAGATAGCATTGTTTTTAACACGGCACGCTGAGCTCTTTCCAGGGGTAGCATAGTAGTTTTAGCTGCACCACCCCAAACACCAATACAATAGCTAATCAAAGATTGGCAAATAGCGAAGTACACTAGTTTCATAGTTTGAAAATTGGCGGAATTTCGGAGAGTTTTCATGATTCCGATAATCTTACGAATTCTGCTGGACAGTAAATTTATGTGGGATCTAAAGTTTAATCGTTCGTCAAGGATTAAGCCTAAGTATTTGATTTCGTTTGTCCGTGTAATGTATTCACAAGTGCAAGTTGAGAACAAGGCAGGGGTGCAATTACTGTGAATCTTGAGGTCACGCAAACAAGAAGGCTGGGTTTTACAAGTTTTGGAAAAACATAAGAATTTTGTTTTGTTGGTGTTAAGAGTCAGCAGGTTTCTCTGAAGCCAATTATTAATAATATATAGTCCCTCTTCAGCAGCCTGTCTAGCACTCTCCCAGTTTTTTCCATAGAAAATAATTGCGGTGTCATCTGCATAGCAAAATAGTTCCGCTGAGGCTAGTTTAAGATTGTGGATGTCATCCATATAAATGATGAATAAAAGAGGGCCTAGGATACTACCCTGGGGAACGCCGTATTTAATAGGGATCGCGGGACTCTTTGTACCATCGATACTAACCAGCTGCTGACGATTGGAGAGATAGCTTTGAAACCAATTTAAAGCCGTGCCGCGAATACCCAATCTTTCCATCTTGCGCAGCAAAATCGGAACCGACACCGTGTCGAAAGCTTTGGCCAAATCGAGAAAAACTCCGTAGCAACTTAGACCCTGATCCAGAAGTGATGCGACAGTGTTGACAAGTTGGTAAGTAGCGTCTTTGGTGGATTTGTGTCTTCTAAACCCGAACTGCCTATCCGAGAGAGAGTGATTGCTTTCTATGAAAGACGTAAGACGTTTATTTATCAATTTTTCGAGTATTTTCGAAAAAGCACTAAGAAGAAATATAGGTCTGTAGTTGCTGGGCACATCTCTGGGCCCATCCTTGTAAATTGGAGTAACTGATGCGACTTTCCAAGCACTCGGAAATATACCTGAACTGAGACTAAGATTATAAATGTGGGTTAATGGGGTGATGATACAGTGTTTGGAACATTTTAAGAATCTATTGGTGAAGCCGTCCAAGCCTGGAGCACTGTTGTTTTTCAGATTTGATATCAAGCTATCTATTTCGGAAGAATCAGTAGGGGAAAGAAAGAAGGAACTAGATGGGCCGTTAGATGTACACGTTTTAGATGCTAAGTTATACTCGGATTCTTTTATTTCCATTAAAATCTTATTTGCTAGCTTGCTTCCTACTGAGGAAAAGTATTCATTACATTTAGAAAGGGAGGTTGTGGGGTTAGTGGAGATCGTTAATAATTCGGATGATGGACAATTTTTCTGTTTAAAGTGACAGATTTTTTTAATGGTATTCCACAGAGCCTTCGAGTTTCTATAGTTTTGTTGTAACTGGTCGCTTTCATATTGAGATTTAATTTTCCGTAAGAGATTGTTGCAAAAGTTCCTGTACCTAGAGTACGGCGTTGTAATTATGGGATTATTCGGTTGATCTCTGGCTAGCAGGTGCAAGCGATCCCTGTGCCGAATACAACGTAATAAGCCCGGAGTGATCCAGGGTTCAATGACTGCCTTTGAACGGCTAATTTTTACTACTTGAGTATATTTTTCTGTTATGGAGGACAGTGTGCTAAGAAATTTATGGGCAGCTATATCTACGTCGTTTTCGCTCAAAACCGGTAACCAATCAAAACCCTCCAGCTCATCTACGACTTTTTCAAACTCGACTATTGTTTTTGTTCTTTGTGTTTTTCTTTTGTTCGCCTTGTTTGAGATGCCTAATAATACCATTTTATGATCAGTTATATCCGTATCGCAGACAACGCTAACTGCCTTCAAGTTGGATCGTAAGAAGATATGATCTAAACAGGACTCCAGTCTGGTTGGGAGGGTAATAGCAGGAGACAAACCATGTCCAGCGGTAACGCAGAGATATTCAGACGGGTCATGTTTTTTAGTATCCTTAGTGAGAATATCTATATTAATATCACCGGCTACAATAAGGTTGGTTTTATTTTTATTTTTTTCCAGAATAGAATCGAGTGAGTCAATAAACTGAGTAATGTTTTTAAAAGACGGTGAGCGGTATAGGCCTAAAATTGTGGCGTGGTTCGGAATATCGATCTGTAAGCAACATGCTCCCTCCAGGTAAGGTTCAGAGATAGACGCATTCCAGTCCTCTCTTACATATGCGACAACACCACCATTTTGGTTCAAGTTGCGCTGTGTATGGAATGAGGAGAAACCTGGGATGTTGCCTATAACTGTGGACTCATCAAGCCAACATTCAGTCAGTATAATAATGTCTAATTTGGTGCCGAGGCGGTGTAGTGCAACCAGAAAAGAGTTGAAATTTTTACCTATACTTCTGATATTGAACGCTATTAATTTGAAATTAAAGTCATTTGAAATTAGCGTATTACACTCTTCTAACTGATTTATTGGGTGACATTTAATAACACGCATTTGATCTAACTGCATTGCTAGGTCTAAATTATCCATTTAAAATTGACGTTTGCAGTCACTAAAACTGAAATGAAATGAAATGTATTTGAAATGAAATGAAATGAAATGTTTTTATTGGTCACGTAGGCAATTTAAAAGCTCTTATGACAAGTCAATACACATAGAACTTAATCTCTATAAACAATATATTTCCTATACTTAGTATTACTTATTTTAATTTCTTGGTTTAATTAATTAATTTATGTAATTTATTTATTTTAAATTAATTTTATTTTTATTTAGCATTAGTTTTATTTATTTGTTTCCTTTTTATTCTTATTTTATTTAAAGTATTAGTTATGACTTTATGGTAATTTATTTTTCAAAGAAATACAATATGTACGTTGGTCAAATTAAATTAAATTAAATTAATTAATTAACGGACCATGAATATTATTACAACGGTGCGTAGCGGTTTATTGTTACCACCGGATCCAACGCGGCCCTTCCTGAGAAGACCCGGCGAAACAAACTCAGTGGGCTTACACTACCACTGGAACTACGCGACGCGACCCAATCCTGAGTATATCCAGCGAATAAGACTCAGTGGGCTTGTTTTGGGTCCAATTTAAGACACCCAACTACCACCCGGCTTCGTTTTCGGTAGCAGTCTTGAGATACCCGGTATTTTTCCATGCCCGGGAATGATGGTGAACTTTCAGGATTTGTTAATAATTGCCTTTTGAACAATTGTACCAATATTCAGCTTGTTACGAATTTATGTCATCATCATCATCTTATCAGCCACAGGAAGTCCACTGCTGAACATAGGCCTCCCCCAATGATCTCCACAATGACCTGTTGGACCTGTTACGAATTTATGTAATTTCACCCAATTTTTTTGGTCTAATTTGACCGGAGTACACTACTAAGTAAATAAGTATTTCTTTCGGGTCTGGGTGTTTGTGATGCCGAAATGTCTCTCGTAGTATTTAATATCCACGACAAAAGACTTAATTGATCTTAATATGGGTTCAAATTTATCATTTTCTTACAGAACACAATCGTTAAGTACTTTCGCTGCACTTCCATTAGACATTATAATATACCTATTGTTTCTGTTTTCCTCAAGTACGGATGACGGTGATAACTATCCATCTATTGGGGACTTGTTGATTTTTTCTTTTTTGTTTAAAATATATAGGTAAGCAAGTAGATAAAAACAAAGATTATTGACGAAAATTTCGAGTGGTAGGGCGAGCAAAATGCCTGTAGAGCTAAGAACATCAGGCGCAGCCTCAGATGATTGTAACCGGCAAAACTTACAATATACCAACAGTCAGATGTGAGAGTGTGAGTCAGAATTTATTATGGTAGATGTGACAAAAGTTTAACGTTTTCTGCAAGCACAAGTTTTAATCGGATTTCATAAGAATTTCCAGTTTTCCAGTTAATTCATGTTTCGTCAAGATACGTTGCGTTTCATCAGAACACGTCACTCTTCGTGTATATGTGTAGTTAACCCCCCTTATTCATAAGGGCTTAAAGCAGTTTTCAAATGCTGTTGATATGATCTGCCTCAAAAAAGTTATTTATAGACGTCAAAAGTCATTATTATAATCAGCTATTTGACAGCTCATTAACTTTAAATTAATCGAGATTCTTGTAAATACATTTAAACAGGGGCTTAGACCTTTGCCTTTCCGTCCGGATAAACAGAAAAAACAACCTTTTAAACAGGAAAATGGCGGATATCTGTCAGCTGGACGTTTGCTATCGCTGTCAAGTGATTGTTTTTTTGAAGTGAAAACTTCTTTAGCGGCGTTGAGCACTTTTTCTGTAATGGGTATAAAATCTTAAACTCGCGTCAGGACACGTGACCTGATCGTAAGACGAAAAGCGTAAGACGGATGGAGAGTAGACAGCTGTCAGTTAGCTGTCAGTTTATAAAGCTTTGATGAATTGCCAATGATTTTGAGTGGAGATTTCAACATAAACTTCGCAGACGATAAAAGTCAACTATTAATTGAATTTTTAAATAATGAATTTGGTTTAACTATGTCGAATGATCGCAATCTTAGCAAAACGAAATACAAAACTACTATTGATGCGGTCTTTATTAGACATTTAAATAGGTTCGAATCAAAACTGTTCGTTTCTTACTTCAGCTACCATAAACCTATCGTATCAGTTTTAGAGATTGGCGATGATAGTTCTGGTAATGATGATGGTGAAAAAGTCGTTGAAATTATGGATGAAAGTTGATTTTTCGGAGAGATAAACTTTTTAATGTAAAATAATTGTAATAGTTTTAAAGTGTTAAATTTTTAATGTAATATAAATTGTCATGTTTGTGTACGATAGCGCAATAAATGAATATTGTATTCTACCACATAAATGATAGTACTTTTATACTGATAAAGCAATTGGTGCAAAATTATTCCCTAACCATTCCAAAATATCAAACATGCTCAACGTTAATAATCAAGTTTTCACTTCTGCCGGCACTCCCGGAGTGCAACCCGTCTTTTTTTTTCTGTTAATTAGTAATATTAGTTAAAATATGAAGAAAAAGCTATTATGATTAGCAAAACTTAATAAACATATTATCTCCTTCTAATATGATGTAACTAATTTACGTTTATGTGGTGTTTACGGGTTTTTATGAATAAGTTTATTTATATGTGTGATTACCCTGCTTGTACTCCTTCCACATACTACAATAATTATCCAAAATTGTATTAAAATGCGTACATAATATATACGATTGCGTTTACAAAACTAACTGCCTGGATACAAATTTGTGGAATAACATAATATTCTTTTCCAGTGGATAGTTATGTTTTGCTTACTTATAAAATTGGAATCTGGCTTACAAGAGTAACAGCAGTAGGAGTATACACATTATGAATCATTGTGCAGTACGGAACCGTTAGGGCAAGAGTCCAACTCGCACTTAGCCGGATTTTGTTAATGTTTTCGGCTTACGAGGAAATACTATCAACCAGCTCACCCGAATCATTTGGTTAAGAACCTGGGCCTCTAAAATCCTCACTAACCGACATTACGGCATGGTACAATAACAAATGTTGTTTGTTTTATTCTTATTCGTAAAACCGCAGTAAATAAACAACGACTCGCGACTATCACATTGGAGTTGTACGTATTATTTGTTTTGGTTTCATTA
Source organism: Hyles vespertilio (assembly GCA_009982885.2). Lineage (NCBI taxonomy): Eukaryota > Metazoa > Arthropoda > Insecta > Lepidoptera > Sphingidae > Hyles > Hyles vespertilio. The sequence goes on along the minus strand of CM042808.1, from coordinate 21,807,267 downwards.
TCCTTATTTTGTTTAGTATGATTCACAGGGTATTATGAGAAATCCCCATTGCTCAAAAGGCAGCGCGCTTAGGTTGTAATTGGTCTGCTTTATTTGGATTCAAAGCCTAGGTCTATCTAACTCTTCCAGCGTAGCGTGGGATTATGTATGACATTCTTTAGGCCTGCAAAATTGTTCTTGAAATCGGTGTAACCTTGTAAAGAGTCAATTGCTTCTCACATCTCTGCTGTAGCCTTATGACTCAGTCTACGGGCATGTAACAACAATCTGTACTCGGAAATTAACCTTTCAATTTATACAAATATCTGTACGTATGCCAATTCACTTTTTCACCATCCTTCTAAAAAAACACAATATGCCACCGACACGTAAACTTCACTATCTGCCATTGCTCCGAATAAAGACAGATAATGAAAAATAATGGATTACAATTTGAAACGTTTGGTATAAGTGATAAATTTATATTTTGCGGTTGTACAACTTTGGTTGAACTCGTAAATGACGCATATATTCTCATTTCGAAAAAAACAAAGAGATAACTACAATCGTAATTATCAGCAGCATTTTACCATTTTATTAATAAGGTGCACTTATACATGCACAAAAATCGTCTCCACGAAACACTCAAAAAAGAAAAACTATGCAGAACTAAATCATCAGCATTTTACCACCGCTATAAGGTAGTAGAAATATTATTTATTTGTATTACTTATACAACGAATCCTCATTTGATATCACTACACGGCACTTCATACTACTAGGTAAGTATATTAAACAATCCCCAATTAACATTTAGTAAGAAAAATAAAAAACTAGGTGTTACAATCATCACAAAAGTTTCATCACACATGTCACAACACGAAAACTCTCAAATTTTAAATGTAAATTTTTGTTCTACGTCGTACAATAATATCAATACTATTGTAAGACTTAAAATCGATAATTTGTAACATTTTTTATTCTATTTACCTAAGTTTTATTATTTTGAACTCACTTCACCACTTCACTATCGCCAACAAATGAACACTGGTAAGAACTAAAAAGTCTAGACTGAACATGGAGTCAGAACTAAACGACCGCACTCTTGCCGCCTCAAATCGTATTGGTTGGTCTCCATCTAAATCACGAGACAGCCTCACTCGACCCCCAGAGTTAAACCGTTAATACATTTATTACAAAGGATTTAAGATTTATAATACTGTCGACTGTTTTTGCACATACGGCTTTTATGATTGGAGTGAGTGAGCTTCAAGATTATGTGGCAGACAGCAGCTAACTTCACGCTTATTTTCGTATTTCTGCATGCCTGCCGCCGTACACTACGGGAAGCCATCCACTAGTCATAAATTAAACCAATGCACCATAAATGAATGAATATTTTAATTTCATGGTAATTCATCCAGTGTTACATGAGATAGATTAGGTATTTAAATAAACAATTGACGAAAGTGGGGAATGCACTATTCGCATTGATAACAATTTTGTGTAGTCGTTGCGTATTCACACTATGACTGCAATGATTTTTCCGGTAAAGCCTTGATATATTTCTCTCTGTATCAGCCCATATACGTCCCACTGCAGGGCACGGGCCTCCTCTACAATCGAGTACGATTGAGAGTGGTTAGGCCATATAGTCCATATAGTCCACCACGCTGGCTTAGTGCTTGATATATTGATATTAATGAATACACACACATGTATATACAGTGGAATAGGTAGGTATGAGCAGTCAGCAACATACGTCACTACACATTTACGAAATTTCGAATGGCCTTATCACCCTGTATTTACTATGTAATAATACAGTTGTAATATTCATATTTATTGTGTACCTACATGTTTATTAGACTTATGTTATTATGGATACGAACCAAAGAACTAAGTACCTAAAATAAATAAATTAAAATCTTTAAATGGATTTTACGTAACAAATGCACACAAAATTGTTGTGTGGTGGAATTAAACGACTGGAAAATTCTAACGGTCTTACAAAAACGAATTTACTAATACAAGTTTGTCGATCCCAAAAACATTTGTGTCAATGCGCAGATCAAGCAGAGTTTGGCAGCCCGAGTCTCGATGACCCACGGAAGCTCTAAAAATAAACAATGCAGTAGGTATGAGCATCGCAGAAATGCTCAATTTAATTGGTCGATGAATAATCGACACACAGTTGGGGACTTCCCGCGTGCAGTATCAAATCATTATCGTTTTAAGTTGGCATCCGGCCACAGCTGTAGACAGCTGTGTGTATCGGCGGAGATACTGAGTGCGGGATTCCCCGGGAGGTTAAACGGCCTATAGTTGTTTATTTATTTATTATAAGCACGTATAAATACACACCTACATTAGCATAAGCTTAAGCCTATATTTCTAGAATAATAAATGTCTATCTATCCTTTCTGTGCCTCTGTTGCCGCTCATAAATGAACTTATTTCCGTCTAATGACGAGAGCCTTTCGCAGTACCGGGCACAATGTCATGTCCCAGGCGAGAAAATCTTACACACTCGTATACACGTAAAAGAAATCAAAGACTTTATCTCGCTCTACGCTTTAGTCGATGCAATGGTATGTGAAATCATTTTGCATTTGTATGACAGGCATGTTGCGTCTCGACTCGACATAATTACTCATAAAACTGTCTGGTTCGAAGATACTATAGTGACGAACAAATTGTATGCATGTCTTGTATGTTCCAACTTCCAAACAAGTCAGTACAATTCGTGGAACAACACATGCGTGATGCTATTCGCTCGACGAGTAAGTTTGTTTCACAAAGTATGTTCTATATATGGAGAGTTTGTTTCTCCAGAAGCTATTGTAGGCGAACCGTGCCTTTCTAGGTCCTACTTGCAGATCGACAGCTATCGTGCAACATACACAGTATTCAACAGCTACTTAAAGTCATTTGTCAAGAATCTTTGTATTCCATTTTTGATCACTTCAAAACGTCGCGTCGAATTTGAAGTTATTCATACTTACCAAGGTGCGATGACACTACAGTAATTTAAATAAATTATGACATTATCTCTACCGGGACCTTCAGGATTTGCATTTTTTGAAATTTTAATCTGTGTAATTGGCGCACAGCTGCTTTTCTAGGATATTATTGCCGTTTCTACTAATAAAATATTTACAATACATTCAAAACCTAAAATAAGGAAGTAAATTGAAACATTAACCACTGCCATAGGTATATAAAATTATAGACAGGACTGAAATATCTTAAAGTGTACCGACGATGTCCCGAAATCGCTGGACGGATTATCAAAAAAAATCTAACATTAAAACCGTCAAAAAGTAGATCTGCTATCAACATTATAATTAGGCAATCGCAACTCGCAATAAGTGCGTGGTGGCCTGTTGGTAAACAGAATAGACAGGGCTGCCAACATGTTCACGATGGTCGCAGGTTCGAATCCGAGAGCACACCTCTGACTTTTCGGAGTTATGTGTGTATTGATAGATAGCCAATCACCACGCACTAAAACGGTGAAGGAAAACATCGTGAGGAAACCTGCATACCATAGCGATTTATAAGAATTTCTATGGTATGTAAATCCGCCAACCCGCACTAGGCCAGCGTGGTGGACTATATGGCCTAACCACTCTCAAGTCTCAATCCTACTCTCGATTGTGAGGAGGCCCGTGCCTTGCAGTGGGACGTATATGGGCTGAAACAGAACTCGCAATATACACAGTCAGGTCATAAGTATTGTCACATAGTAAAAACTCTTCTTTAGAATACTGGCAACAAAAAAGTTTATTGAATTCGAATTTCGAATTGTTCATGAAAATAAAAATGAATACTTTTAAGAATTTTACTCATTTTAAAATATGGAGTGGACGCTTAAAGAAGACCGTGTTGCATTTATTGCGTTGCATCGTTGCGGTTACGCGAGAATTCAAATTTTTGACATACTGAAAAATTTGAATATAACCAAAAGATTCGTTTATCGTACCATCAAACGATACAATGAAGACTCTAGTGTAGATGACAGGTCAAGAAGTGGTCGCCCTCGGTCTGTTAGGACTCCAGCAGTGATAAAAGCTGTGAAGGCGCGAATTCAAAGAAATCCCAAACGTAAGCAGAAACTGTTGGCCCTTCAGATGGGGTTAAGCAGAACCACGGTGAAAAGGGTGTTAAATGAAGACTTAGGGCTTTGGGCAGATCGAAGAAAAACAGGACATCGTTTGAATGCTCGTCTAATGGACCTGAGACTGAAGAGATGCCGCGCTTTGTTGAAGCGGTACGCGGGAAAAAAATTACGGGATAATCTTTTTTCAGATGAAAAAATGTTTACCGTAGAAGAGAGCTACAACAAACAAAATGATAAGGTGTACGCACACAGTAGTGAAGAAGCGAGCAACCGTATTCCGCGTGTCCAACGAGGTCATTTTCCATCCTCGCTCATGGTATGGTTGGGAGTTTCTTATTGGGGCTTAACAGAGGTACATTTTTGTGAGAAAGGTGTAAAAATGAATGCAGTTGTGTATCAAAATACAGTCCTGACGAACCTTGTGGAACCTGTTTCTCATACCATGTTCAATAATAGGCACTGGGTATTCCAACAAGATTCGGCGCCAGCTCATAGAGCGAAGAGCACACAAGACTGGCTAGCGGCGCGTGAAATCAACTTCATCCGGCACGAAGACTGGCCCTCCTCCAGTCCAGAGTTGAATCCGTTGGATTACAAGATATGGCAACACTTGGAGGAGGAAAGGCGTGCTCAAAGCCTCATCCCAATTTGGAGTCACTCAAGACATCCTTGATTAAGGCAGCCGCCGATATTGACATGGACGTCGTTCGTGCTGCGATAGACAACTGGCCGCGCAGATTGAAGGTTCAAAATTCATTCAAAATCACGGAGGTCATTTTGAATAAACTTTAGTGTCATAAGAATCTATGTTTTGTTAAGTTCATTTTGGTATATAAATGTTTACATAATAAATAAATAAACTTGTTTCATTTATTTTATATTAAACATGTGACAGAATTTATGACCTGACTAGGTATGTATGTAAAACACCACTATGTACTCACAGATAAACCAAGTAATTAGTTTTGTGAGACTAATTGTGTTTTTTTGTTATTTTCTCTTAAATATAAAATATAAACTTAAAAAAATGTGGTGCCTGCGCTCCAATACATCTCCAGTGGAGTGCTCATACTCTGCTCGCAGTTTGGATTTACGTTCCAAAATCCAAGGTAAATGACAATTTCAATAAATCGCACGGCGCAAAACACAGTAGAACTGGCCCCGCAATCTCTGCTTATCCTGCTATTGCATGGATTTCATGTTTTCAAAAACATGTCTAACAACAATAAATGCACTGCTGTGTTTCGGATTGAAGGACATTGTAGCCAGAGTTACTACTGAACATATTGAGACTTCGCATCTTATGTCTCAGAATGGAGAGCACAGTGGAATGTCAAGCATTGCTTTGTAATTCAAGGTGTTGTTTGGTTTTGCTACTTTTCATATAATTAGTCGTATCGCTTACGATCAGGCGAACGACATGCTTGTCTCGCAATTCCATAGAATAAAAAAAACATGTTAAAATAATAATTTATTTATTGCAGTTTGTTAACTGAAACTTTTGTTTACAATCGATTCCTAAATTTAAAATATTTTCTAATATTGTGATCAAATCTTTGATAGAAAACGTTTCTTAATGTTTGTAAACTTCTTTAAATATCAGTGTTCTAATCTAAGAGCTAAGACGTAGTCCGTGGATTCGATCCCAACATCAACACAAACACCGAAAATTAGGTATTTTTTCGTATAATAAATAATATAACACCCAACAGTCACATAAATAGTCCTGACCCCACACTAAAATCTAGTCTTGTGTCGTGGGTATCAAGAAAAACAAGAGACTTTTCGGTTCCACAGACACCCAGATCAGAAAGAAATATTTGTGAGCGGTATTTAAAACATTTCTCTCGGTGCGGGGATCGAACCTGCAGCCTCTCGTTTCACATGCGGCGTCTAACCAACTGCGTCGCAAAGGCTGTCTTTGCGGATTTGTGTAGAACTCCTATTTGAGTGCCAGGACTTCACACATAAGTGATTGTCGATAGAAACTATTTATAAAAAAACATGAAATGAAGTCATTTTACTTATATCGCGGGCCTTGACCAAATAATATTTGCTATCAAATAGCGGTTTTGCGCGACCCTGAAAGTGGTTGAAAATAGAGGTTTCTGTGGGACGCAATAAAACATGGAATGTATAAAATGACGAACAAATACCATAATAATATTAATTACCAACCTGCGTACATTGCAAAGTGCACGTGCAAACACCGTGAAGTATTGTTGATACCCCGTGTGCGTTTATTTTAGGGAGCAAACAACTTCGAATAAGCAGACTGAGGTAAACAAATTCTTACATCTAATGTATCTACAAAATATACAGATTATAGTCATTTCTATATATTATTACGATGATTGTAGAGGACCAAAATATCCACCAAACTATGGCACGGTTATTGGCTCAAAGAAACTTACAATTCTATAAAATGTTTTAGGCGTCAGAATGGCTCAAACTCAACCACAGCGAGAAATACGCATAGTTTACCAGTCGAATAACCTCACGTATGAGTTAGATGAAGCTGCGGTGGAGCAGATCCTGCTGCGCGAGGATGTGAAGGACTTGCCTGTGGTGGTGGTGAGCGTGGCGGGCACGTTCCGAGCTGGGAAGTCGTTCCTGCTCAACTTCTTTCTGCGATACCTCACGGCGCCGGTTCGTACTCAACCACCACTCTGCGCAGTCTCTAATGACTCGTACTCACTGCACGGTGTAGTTACTTTTTTGTGTTTCAGGAGGAAGCTCGCAATGAGAACGGAGACTGGTTGGGCACCGACACAGAGCCACTTACAGGATTCAGCTGGCGCGGCGGCTCGGAGCGAAACACCACGGGTATCCTGATGTGGTCTGAGCCGTTTATTATGACGCTGCCCTCCGGAGACAAGGTGGGTGCGGTAGCTCGGTGAATGAGTGGTGGTTGCAGCGTGTGGGTTGTTACAAGTGTTGCTGGTGCAGGTGGCGGTGCTGCTGATGGACACGCAGGGCACGTTCGACAGCAGCAGCACGGTGCGCGACTGCTCCACTGTCTTTGCGCTCTCCACTCTCGTGTCTTCGGTGCTGATCTACAACATCAAGGAGAACATTAAAGAAAGTGACCTGCAACATTTACAGGTACGTTCTGAAATGAAAGTAGTTGTGAAATAACTTTTGCGAAACCTTGTTTATTCAATTCTAATACAATCCTAAACTTATTTTCTTGCAGTTGTATACAGAATATGGAAAATTAGTAATGACTGAAGAGGGGAAAAAAGCATTCCAAGTACTGCAGTTCCTCGTAAGAGACTGGCCTTACGAGTATGATCATGCATACGGACTAGTAGGCGGTGAAGAACTTCTCGCGAAGAGATTGGAAGTAAGTTGGACATCACAATTAATGAAGCTTATTAAGATGTTAGTTGGTTTTTTGACCGACTTCAAAAGAGGAGGTAATCAATTCGACTGAATTTTTTTTTGTATGTTTGTTACGCGATTACGCCCGCAATTGTGAACCGTTTTTGAAAATTTATTTTTTGTCGGAAAGCATGATATACAGGGTTGGTCCCATATAAAATTAGTGAAGACCTGATGAATATCTTAGGATCTGCCGACCAGAACTCCTCAAAATTAAACGGTCCAGCATTAATTCTTTTTGCGTTAGATTAAGTATAAGTATATTATTACAAAGGGTGGGTAAAAATGGGAAAAGGGTGGGGGGGGGGGTGAGGGGGGTAGAAAATAGATTCAATTGTTAATACTCAATATCTCCGGCAGTTCTTAACCGACTTAAAAATTACTTTTTTGTCAAAGAGTATTATATGATAGGTTAGACCAAAAAAAATATTGTGAAGACCTGATGAATATCTCTGGACCTGAAGGGCAGAACTCCTCAAAATTGAACAGTACAGCAATAATTCTTTTTACATTAGGTTCAGTATACGTTTATTACTACTACAAGGGGGGAGGGGATGAAAAGGGGCGTGGGAAGGGGGGGGGGGATATATACAAATATAAATACTAAATATCTGCGACAATAAATAAATGATTTTAAATAACTTTTCTTCGGAACGAATTATATAATTAACATAATGTTGGTCACATAAAATATGGTGATGATCTGATGAATAGGTACATATCTGGAGAGCAGACCTCCACAAAACTTTGCAGAAACGCAATGATTTTTCGTCCATTAGGTTAAGTATATATGTTTTATTAAAAATAGGAAGTGAAGAAGGTGTAGAGGTGAGGGGGTAACGAATGATTACCACGCATAAGTGTACTCAATATCTCTAGCAGGTTGAGCCGATTTTAGTATTTTCTTTATCATAAAAACGAAATGACAGTGTAGCTTCCTTAAAAATCATAAAATATTAATTTTCGTTTTTGAAATTATAAAGGATCACAATGGTTCATTTTTTATATACATTGATTCCAGTTTTCATTATATGATTACCTTTGGCATCATTGCAATGCTTATGAAAACTAAAAAGTGATAAATAAAATAATTTTATTAAAAATTAAAAGACCGACTTCAATGTGCACTACAAAGTAATAAATAATATATATTTCATTGTGCTAGTACACATTGATTAATTTTCTTATTAACTAGACTAGCCAACAAATCTTAAATACGTAATATTTTGAAGGCGGGTCGCCAAGTGACGAACACGACGACCTACACTTAAATTTAATTTGTGTAAAACATCCTAGCGAAAAATACGCAATTTTACACGCAATATTAATTTGCCTTAATCTATATAAACTCACGCCATTTTCCCAGAAGGGGTATGCAGAGATTCTCCTGGTATCAACCAGGACACCCAAGTTACGCCTTGCGTGTTTTGTCCCTCGGTGTGATTGGGGGCGAGAGTCTATAGTCATATCGGGTGCAAATTCCAGTCCCTGTCCTGATAACTAATAGAAAAATCGCCCGTCCTTAATATATCAGCTCTTAATCAACATTGTTGAGCATCGAACTTATCTACAATCGAACGAAACATACAAACTTAACAACCCTTCCCTTTCTTATACTTTCCTCACTATGATTCCTATCACTGTTAAAGTAATTGTATACACATATAAATATGCAAGTGACTCCAATAAGTCAATGGTGTACCCTGGAGTTGAAACCCTTGACCAGTATATCTTTGATCGTATGCAATAAATTAAAATTAGACCACACATATGACACATATTAATTCTATTAAAATTTCAACAAATGTATACGTAGGATCAATATGTTAAATTAATTTGTTTCTAGTTTACATATGGACCTAACTGAGCGCCAACGATACATCTACAAGTAGGTAATATTCAACTGTGTTACATTACTTAAATTTTTTCTCGTTTAGCACTTGGCGACCCGCCTTCAAAATATTACGTATTTAAGATTTGTTGGCTAGTCTAGTCAATAAGAAAATTAATCAATGTGTACTAGCACAATGAAATATATATTATTTATTACTTTGTAGTGCACATTGAAGTCGGTCTTTTAATTTTTAATTAAATTATTTTATGTAATATATAAATGTATATATATCAAGACAGTGTTGGAAAGTAAATCGAATGCCTCCAAGTAAAGTATTACAGAACGCTGCGACAGTTGAACACAGCCGTGGAGGCAACACTCACGATCTGGTTATCATTAATTTTCAGCTAAATCCCGAGGCTCTTCGATGCAAAGCGACATGCGTCTCTACAGTTAGTATTAGTATAATTGTTTATTGTTGAGGTGACTGCGGACATGGCTGCGGAGCTGCGCGACGTGCGACAACACATCCGCTCATGCTTCGAGACGGTCTGCTGTTTCCTGATGCCTCATCCTGGCAACAAAGTCACCAAAAAGAATTTCACGGGACAACTTTCGGGTATGATGAATTTGTTACCTGACACTTAAGTTCCGTCGCGTTTTATTGTATAATTAGATGTGGATTGAAAAAAGAGGTATTCCCAAAAACTTTGGCATGGAGCTCTTCCAAAAAGGAATAATATGATTCTACAGGCTCGGCCAAGAAGCTTATACCCAAATGGAGATTGCATTCCGTATATAAAAGTGAAGCACAAAAATTTGACCTTGAATGACGTTGCTACTGCCTGCTATCCTTTTCTTTCGAGTGACAATGAATGAACAAAAAGTAATTTTCATTCATTGTCACTCTAGCTTCTTGGGCTCGGCAATCCGCGACTGACACCTCTGGTGTTGCAAACGTTAGGCAGGCGGCAGGCCATATGCTTATTTACTTTTTTAGTGGTAAAAAAAATTCTTACGAGTAACTTATAGATTTTCCATTTTTATTTAATACAATAAAGGCTAATTTCTTTTCTCAGTCGTACTTTCTTTATTTCAGAAATGGACCCAGAATTCAAAACAGCGCTGAAGGAATTAGTGCCTTCTATATGTTCGCCTGCAAATTTGACTCCCAAGTTGATCAACGGCGAGAGAGTGAAAGCTCGGGACCTGCTGAATTACATCAGGACCTACGTGAGGGTGTTCAACAGCGACACGACTCCGACGCCTGTCAGCATTATGAAGGTCGGATATAATATAGCTGTACTATAGATTTAATTTTCTTTAACTGGCCCTGCTTGTAAATGTATAAGACCAGGAAAACGATTGACTGTTAAAATTTTAAACACTGTATAAGTTATGATGTAATAATTGATATTTATTGCGTGGCCCATTTTATATTTTTCATATAATTATAGTTTAAAAATATCTTTTAAACCCTCATACGTAACATCATCATCGTTTATTCTAAGATACCTCTGCTTAACATAGGCCATTCCGGAATACTCTCAGTGACCTACGAAGTCTGCGTTTTGTAATTAGGATACAGCGATTTATCACGACATTTACCAGGTACTCTACCCATCAAAATATAATGGATAGTGAAAATTATCTATGATGCACTTAGAACAATATGTCTACTTACATTGACTGATCTAGACTGTCGCTATCAGGAATATGTCGCTAATAGAAATAAGACTTCCAAGTGGTACGCTTAAGTAACATTGATTCTGATATCAGTATAAAGTAGTGTAGACTAAAGTATGTATCTGTATCTATATCAGCCCATATACGTCCCACTGCAGGGCACGGGCCTCCTCTACAATCGACAGTACGATTGAGAGTGGTTAGGCCATATAGTCAACCACGCTGGCCTAGTGCGGGTTGGTGGACTTACATACCATAGAAATTTTTATAAAATCGCTATAGTATGCAGGTTTCCTTACGATGTTTTCCTTCACCGTTTTTAGTGCGTGGTGATTGACTATCAATACACACATGACTCCGAAAAGTCAGAGGTGTGCCCTGGGATTCGAACCCGCGACCACCGTGAACATGTTGGTACTGGTAGTCGCGTCTAGTCCGTTTACCAACAGGCCACCACGCACTTGTGCACACACACGTACCAGACTAAAGTATATCTATGTAATATGTATCACGCATGAGATGTATCGACAGGCGACGGCGGAGGCGTCTCTGGCGACGGCGATGCAGGAGGCGCGCGAGCTGTACGAGGCGAGGATGGAGCGCGCGACCGCCGCCGACCAGCCCAGTCTGCAGTATGTGGCCATTCACCTGGAGCACAGCAACGCACTCGCCGCCGCACAGGCCGCCTTCAACGACAAAAAGAAACTGGCACCCGAGAACGAATCCGACGCATGCTTCACACGCCTTACTGAGGTCACTAACTAATTTAATGCACATATTATTCACTCAGACTCTTTTAAATGTCTTAGTCTAACTTTACATATTGTAATATTCACCGATGCTCTAAGCTTGTAGCAATTTAATTAGCTACGGTCCATTCTGATTGAAATCAGACGACTTACTGTATTGTCACATCATTCGTGAAAATTATGCTTTATTTTATAAAAGGTTTAACGAACTATTGAACTCAAATGCCATTGCAGGAATTGAGAAGACATCTGCCGAAGTACCTGCTTATAAACAACGCGAAGGTGATAAAGGCGACTGTGGAGGCTAAAGCAGCGTATGACGCATCTATACAAAGCGTTCACGGAGTCGCGTTGCTGTGTGTGCACCCTACAGACCTGAACAAAATGCATAACACTGCCGAAGCAGCCGCTCTCGCAGTGTTCGATGCTAAAAGGAAGAGTATGCTTGGTGCACAGGACGACGAGAGGATGCAGTTACTTGACGTAAACTTTTCCAATAAGTATATTATAATCTGTGTATATTTTTGTGAATATCAACTTGCACGTCAAAATAAAAGTAATATGTAACAGGATAATATATTATATTCTGTAAAAAAATATAGTATTGTACACACAAAAAGTAACCCATATAGCCCAACGGAAAAGTAACATAAAAGGGCAGTGAGCAGGGCACATAGCATGGAGAAGTGATAGAGGATGGGATGATAATGCTTGGGGCTGAAAATAGTGATAATTAACATGTGCTCTTAAATTTTCCAGGAATTGCAGAAGAAATATGACGCGCTTTGTAATTTAAACGATCGGCACAACAGACTTTACTTGGTGGATGCCAGGATGAATTTCTCTTTGGAAGTAGATGGTTTGTTGGGCAGAGACCCCCCACTACCATATTACCAGTTCCAATATAAATATGAAGAAGCTTTAGACCGAGCTATCGAAAAGTTCATGCGCAACAGAAACATTCACTCTAGTTACGCTGAGGACCCTTACAAGGACGAATTAAAGCAGGTAAATAAAATAATTACATAAAGTCGTTTTAATTACTGTGCTTTTTCTCGCCACGCTTATGTTGATTTGCCTAGCACACACTCCTGGCGGATCTTTATGTTTTCCTATACAGTGGCCCTCCAAACAGTTCGCCCAATAGTGTGTGGCGAAATTACGGATCAGATCCGAGATCCGACTCCATGATCCAGGAGGCGAGAAAACAAGCCCTGACTATTTTTATACTCTCATATATGAGATATAAAATCAGTGTAAATGCACCGTTGTGTTTCGGATTGAAGGACACTGTAGCCAACGTAAATACTGGAAATATTGAGACTTAAAATCCCATGTGACATTGAGCGCAGTGGACTGCCAAGCATTGCTTTGTAATTCAAGGTGTTGTTTGGTTTTGCTACTGTTCATCAGTGGTCGTATCGCTTACCTATCAACTGCATGATCGTCTCGCCATTAATTGCAATAAAAAAGCAACTATTAAGACTGAAGTCTTTTGATATAATCATGGAAGCCCTTGTCCCGGGAAGCGGCAGTGTTAAACAGCCGCCACCCATCGTACCACATCCGTCGGTATTACATAAATAGTGATAAAAATGTATTGTTTTATTACAGGACATCAGAAAACGCTACGACACCCTGAGAAGTATCTACAGAAACACGACGAACTAATCCGAGCTCAACAACGACGTTACCCAAACAATAAGCATTCAATAAACTGTTCAAATAATAGAAAAGCATTTTCATTTCACAAATAATAAACATAAGAAATTAGTTTACAGACATGCATAAACTCACGCTATTTTCCCACAAGGGTTAGGCAGAGGGTCTACCAGGGCACACACGTTTTGTTATGCTGTTGCCCCGTTCAGTTCCGTCTCACGATGTGATACGGGGCGAGCCTATCGCCATATCGGGATTATCGGGCACAAATTCCTGACTTCGGGCTAGTAATGAATAGAAAAATCCAATATTAATTTGCCCAACCCGAGATTCGAAGACTTAGGACCTATATTAGTTACTTAAAATGTAATTAAATCCATATAAAAAGGCTTATGGCTATTAAGCGGCAGCGAATTTCGCTATTGGATACCTGGGGCTGGAGGTTTACTCTATGATTTGAAACGAAGTTCAACTCTTTGAAGTTTGCACCTCAAACTGCACGAATGTTCCTAGGTACTCCACAAAATATTAGTAGCCTTTAACGTAACTTATAAGTTTCATATAAAATAGGCTTGATTTTGACAAGTAGAAAAATTAAAACTTACTTGGGGCGACAAACGTACTAACATTCGGACTTTGTTTCGGATAATATAGAACACTCTAGTTGTGTTAACTCACAGGAGGATCAATGGATGTAGGTATAATGTGAAGTAGTGAGATGTACATAAGTGAAATATAACTATGGTGCCGTTGTCATTATGCTGGTGCTTTGTTTTAAGTGTTATTCTTATAAAGAGCAACCACGAAGTTTTACGCCCGTTCTTCTTTGAAGGAGCCTTCCGAATCGATGGTCTAATAAAAATTAACTAAAAAGTTCAAAATGGAGGCTACAAATTTCAATTCTACTCTGAATTTAAATTATTTAAACAAAGGGTGTCTCGGGTAATGATTTGGAGAGCTATCGCATGAATAAAAAAAAAACAAAATGAAATAAGTTGTTTTTTTTATTCAGGATGAGTACCTAACTAAAGTGCAAAGGACATTGTTCTGTGCCCATACATAATTTACCCCAGAACCAGCAATGGAAAAAAGATTTAATTAGAATTATTAGCACAATCGCATAACATATTATAATATTTATAAAATAGACCAGCTGCCATGTCGCATTAATCCAGACAAAAACGTATTAATTTTGAGATTATAATTTTCAATAACATGTACTTAAGCTGTTGGTTTTCCAATAAATTGTAACGGAGCAGAAATATATCATGTACCTAAGCCAAGCTCGCCAGCCGCATCACAATTCTGCCAAGCCTGCCATCTGTGATGCCTAGCCAAGCCAAAGCCGTTACGACAACTCCGTGCCGGAATTGTCAGCCACGCCATCTATGTTAAACTATTAGTATTATCTGCCTACGTGACGTTCGAATGTCAAACGGGGTGAAAAAAGATTCGGGGCGCTGATGAGAACGCTCTCTTGGGAACGTGATCGAGTGCTAAGACGAAACTCTGTCCGATAGTGCTACAATAATTGAATAAATTGTATTAAGTAATTGATACCTTGCCTTTATATTTTCACTTCTGTTTCACTCAGAAGTGGGATTATGAAGCGTAATCGCCCTGCATCAAATGGCAATGGAGTTCGTCCGCCTGGTTGGGACGAGGAGAAACAATACAGTACCAGCGAGGATGAAGATTACCCACCGCCAAAGACAAGTAAGTTACTCAAAAATTTGCTGGAGAAAGAAGTTAATAGGGCGATATCCCAGCTTAACCATGAAGCGTCACCGCTCAGTCATTCGAACCATCGTGCCGCGTCACTCATACCAGAGTTTGACCCTGAGGGAGAAGATTGCACGGTATCAGGATGGTTGAAGAAAATTGACCAATTAGGGGATATACACAACTGGAACGACAAAATAAAGGCCTTTCACTTGCAAGATAAACTTCGTGGCCAAGCACGTAAATGGTATAACCGACTCGACGAATATAACTATACATGGGAGGAATGGAAGCACATGTTAATAAGAGCATTTCCTAAGCATAAAGACTATAGCATATTACTAAACGATATGATGCAGAGGATGAAGCTCCCGAACGAGACAATGACAAAATATTATCAGGATAAAATCGCCATGTGCTTCCGTTGTAATCTATCTGACGCCGCCAGTGTCTCGTGCATCATCAGGGGCTTACCAAACTCCTTGCAACCAAATGCACGTGCATTCCAATGCCAACGCCCAGATGAATTATATGAGGCCTTCCTCTGTGCCCTTGATGATTACCGCTCACCTACAATTGAAGTACGCGTACCGAACAAAGATCCCAAACAACTGTCGGTTCCAGGAAAGAAGGTTAACCCAGAAATTGATCCTTGTCCACGTTGTAAGAAAACTGGCCATATTTTACGAAATTGTACCTTACCAGACCAACGAATCTGTTTTAAATGTGGTTTGCAAGGCCACATTGCCACCCACTGTTCAACTACGCCAGCTAAATATAACAAGTTCTCCGTCGAATCAACCAGCAGTATTAAGGAAATCAAGGTGGTACAAAACTACAATGATATTTATAAAAAGGTGGTGAAAGTCAATGGCATTTTTTTAAAGTCCTATATCGACACAGGAAGTCAAGTGAACGTAATAAATTCTGATATCGTAAATATTCTGAAACTTAACGTTACTCCTACAAGCACAATTCTGAAAGGTTTTTCTGGTGGTTTACTAACTAGCAGTGGTATCGTACAAATAGACCTAGAAATTGACAGCATACAGTTACGATGTACCGCACATGTCACAAATATGGATATGAAAGATATTCATATCTTGATTGGTCAACCAGTCATAAACGGTGATCGCGTGTCACTGATGGTGGCTAATAATACTGTGACGTTAAGATTGGATCCTGTTCCTGACCCCTCTACAGAATTTGATGTAGTCGAAGATATTAATAAATTTAAAGTAGTAACGTCAAGCAAAGAGTCCTTACTACCTGGTTCCTCGATTATCAAAGTACAGGTGGTAGGAAATATCGAAGGAACTGTCTGCACAACACCACGGCACTACGAATTGCAAGGGGTATCTTATTCTATACCTGCAACCTTGCTTCGGGGTGGTGAGGGCTACATAAAGGTTGTCAACACCGGGAGCGAGAAGATTGATTGGGAAGCCGGCAGGACTCTAGTACGTGCTGAAAGCTGTGACGAGCCATCTAGTCCGCCAAGCCAGGTGAGCCAAGCCAAGCCATTAAATCCTAACGTGTCCGATATTTTGTTTAACGAGCCAATTCTTTTAGCCACTGATAACTATTCATTGACGTTGCCCTCCAACTTAAAAAAAATCAAGTTTTGACCTTTGCATAGACCTTTGCATAGGTGGGGTGCCAATATCCGAAATTCACATAGGTAACTTAAATAAAAACAATCGTGATAGTTTGATAGATTTATTATTAAAATATAAACATAACTTTTCCGATAACACAAGAGATCTGGGTTGCACAAACTTGTTACATATGAACATAAAACTTACCACGTCACAACCTATATATCGTCGACCTTATAGACTATCGCATTCTGAGCAACATATAGTCAATAGTAAAGTCCGTGAGTTACTAGACGCAGGTATTATCAAAGAATCTGAGTCGGATTATGCCTCGCCGGTTATATTAGTGAAGAAAAAGAATGGTGACAGTCGATTGTGTGTTGATTATCGCGCTCTCAACAATATTACTGTAAAAGATAGATACCCGTTACCAAATATCGATGACCAAATATCAAAACTGGCCGGTATGAATTATTTCACGAGTCTTGATATGGCCCAAGGTTATCACCAGTTATTAATTGCACCTGAAGATACTCATAAAACCGCTTTTATTACACCAGAAGGTCACTATGAATACTTACGCGTTCCTTTCGGCCTAGCAAATGCACCCTCCGTTTTTATGCGTTTAATAAATAAAATTGTTAATTCAATCCGGTGTTCTCAAAATGACAGTTCACAAAATGAGATTCTTGCATATTTAGATGATCTATTACTACCCTCAGTTGATTTTAATTCTGGAAAAAATATGTTAGAATCAGTGTTGAAAAAGTTCCAATCAGAAAACTTAAAATTGAATATGAAAAAGTGTTATTTCCTTCAAAACAAACTAACTTATTTGGGGCATGACATTTCTCGTGAAGGTGTACAACCTGCTGAACTAAAGTTAATTGCCGTTTCACAATTTCCTACACCTAAGAATATCCATGAAGTGCGTCAGTTTATAGGACTGTGTAGTTATTTTCGTAAGTTTATTTGTAAGTTTGCAGTTATAGCGCGTCCCATAACGGAATTAACTAAGAAAAATGTGCCATGGGTATGGAGTGATAAACAAATAAGTAGTTTTCAAGAATTAAAACGATGTTTGTGTTCGAAACCAGTGTTAGCTTTATATGATCCTACGTTACATACAGAGGTACACTGTGATGCATGCAAAGTGGGGATAGCTGGTATATTGTTACAACAACAATCTGATGGCACTCTTCGTCCTGTTATGTATTTTAGCCGCGTAACATCTAAAGAGGAATCTATGTATCATAGCTATGAACTTGAAACATTAGCAGTCGTTGAATCTCTACGTAAATTTCGTGTATATGTAATTGGCAAACTCGTTAAAGTAGTCACGGACTGTACCGCTGTCCGCGCCACTCTTACGAAACGTGACATAATCCCGCGAATTGCAAGGTGGTGGTTGTTAATACAGGAGTACGATATTAGTATAGAGTATAGGCCCGGTGAACGTATGAAACATGTCGACGCGTTAAGCAGAAATCCAATTGACTCTGTGAACATTAACCGCCTCGAAGTATCAGATTGGTTCTATACCATTCAGTATCAAGATGATAAATTAAAAAATATCATTGAACAACTAAAAGGCGGGAAAGCCGGAACTGATATAACAAATAATTATGTGATATTCAATGATAGGTTATGTAGGAAGACTCTTAATGGTAATCGACTCGTAGTCCCCGATGCGGCTAGGTGGAAAATTGTTCAGATGCACCACGATGAAATACGGTCACGTAGGTTTAAAACGTTGTGCAGATCTAATTAAAAGAGATTTTTGGTTTCCTAAGATGTCGCGGTTTATTCGGAAATATGTAACATCCTGTTTGCATTGCGCTTATGGAAAAGGACAGTATGGCAAGAAGGAAGGCAAATTACATCCGATTTCTAAACCGAGTGAACCTTTTAGAATGATTCACGTTGACCACTTAGGACCATTTTGTAAGACGAAAAGAGGGTATGCATATATGATAGTCATGACTGACGCGTTTTCGAAATTTGTAATCGCCGAGCCAACTCGTACGGTCAATTCAGTAGAAACAATAAGAGCGCTCAAAAGAATATTTGCTTTGTTTGGGTATCCGGATAGAGTGGTAACCGATCACGGAAAAGCTTTTACTAGTAGATATTTTAAGAAATTTGTATCAGACAAACAGTTCAAGCATACATTAAATACAATTGCTTGTCCGCGTTCAAATGGACAAGTCGAGCGTACTAACCGTACTATTTTAAATGCTTTACGAGCTAGTGATCCTAGTGAAGCAGCCAATAACTGGTGCAACTGTTTGCCTGATGTCATTTGGGGTATTAATAACACTTTTAATGAATCTACTGGGTATAAGCCGTATGATTTAATGTTTGCACGCAGTGGTAGGCCTGTTTGTGATGTGGAAATTCCAGATCGCGTTTCTGAATCAACCCAGTCCAAGCGCGATAAAGCTAGTGCACGCATTGCTAAGGCCAGTGCCAAGATGAAATATAATTTTGATAAACATCGCAAAAACTGTTATAACTATAAAAAAGGCGACCTTGTTCTGTGGAGGCAAGCTCCTACCAGTAGCGCCGCAAAAATTAATACAAAATTAGATGACTTATACTCCGGTCCCTACATTATAACTAACGTTGTTGGCAATGACAGGTACAGGATCAGGAGCATAAAGGGCTTAAGAGGTTACAAAAAATTTACGGGATTAGTCTCTGCAGATTCTCTGCGACCATATTATGGTTCAGCTCTTGTAACTGACAGTGCCAGCAGCTCTGATGATCAACTAGAGACCGAAGACCTTATTGACTTACTGGAGAGCTAATGCAAAACTATGTGTTCCCATTGCGGGAGCAATTGTTACAGGATGGCCGACTGTAACGGAGCAGAAATATATCATGTACCTAAGCCAAGCTCGCCAGCCGCATCACAATTCTGCCAAGCCTGCCATCTGTGATGCCTAGCCAAGCCAAAGCCGTTACGACAACTCCGTGCCGGAATTGTCAGCCACGCCATCTATGTTAAACTATTAGTATTATCTGCCTACGTGACGTTCGAATGTCAAACGGGGTGAAAAAAGATTCGGGGCGCTGATGAGAACGCTCTCTTGGGAACGTGATCGAGTGCTAAGACGAAACTCTGTCCGATAGTGCTACAATAATTGAATAAATTGTATTAAGTAATTGATACCTTGCCTTTATATTTTCACTTCTGTTTCAAAATATAAAATGAAATAAAATAAACATTGAAAGCTTTTCAAAGCTCAAGGTACTTTTAAGGGCGTATCATATATTAATTTATTATAACAAATAAAAATAGATTCAAAGACTCATACATTTAAAATATTTGTATGTATTTAAAATATTCTCTGAGTATTGTGCTGGAGGGCTGATACTTTATTATCTCCCATAACTTAAATACCATACAAAACTTCATAAATTGGATATATATCGACGATATCATTGCTTTAAATATTTAATTATTAGATTTATCGTCTTGTTGCTCTGCAGCGATTACATCTCAATTGACAATTAGCCATAAAGATGTCTGCGACTTTGATGGAAGTCGTTACAATACTTTTAAATATTGGTTCTGGGTGTAACAACTAG
Source organism: Hyles vespertilio (assembly GCA_009982885.2). Classification (NCBI taxonomy): domain Eukaryota; kingdom Metazoa; phylum Arthropoda; class Insecta; order Lepidoptera; family Sphingidae; genus Hyles; species Hyles vespertilio. The sequence goes on along the minus strand of CM042808.1, from coordinate 21,786,936 downwards.
TTTCATACACATTTTATTTTTATTTATTTTTAATCTTTATTGTACACAAACAAAAGAACATAACAATATAAAGAAATAACATCTATAAAAAGTACAAAAGGCGGTCTTATCGCTAATAAGCGATCTCTACCAGACAACCTTTGGATGGATATAAAAGAAGGATAAAGAAAGGGCAGTGTAAAACAAAGATAAGTTAAGCTCCAATAGATATAAATTATTAAATAGATATTCATAAATAATACATATAAATGACATAATAAATACACATACGTAATATAATATATACATACCGGGTATCTCAAGACTGCTACCGAAAACGAAGCCGGGTGGTAGTTTTAGACTACAAACACCAGGCCGGTTTAAAGCTGAAAACACATTGTAGGTTTTTGTTTTACGCATAGAGTAAACAGTACAAAACTATGGTAAAGAGCGCGACTGATATGGTTCGTACGGGTCGTCAGAGGGCCCGCGTACGTTTTTATTTCTTTTAATTTCATTGACAAAGGACAGTTTTCTCGTCTGCCAATGACTAAGCTTTTAGGGATGAAAGAGTCGATTTTAATGTACTCTTTATCTCATCTCCATATAAATAAATAATATATTTTTTAAAATGAAATTAATCCTAGTTGGCGCTTATTATTGTAATATTTTTATAACTCTCAGTATAAAAGGCAATTTTTTTAAACAAAATCTATTAGTTGTAGATACATGCGTGCAATTTAACAACTAGTGACTAACATATTTAGTGAAAGGAACTTAAAATCGTATTCGTTAAAACATTCTCAATATTGGTGAAAACTTATAGATGGGACTACATTCTATATATTATTAGCTCCTTATTTCTCTCCTTTAGACTTTAGATTGCCCTCTGTTTATCCTTGTCTTATATCCATCCCATGGTTGTCTCTAAGACATTGCCTTCGAACAATTAGACCGCCAATTGTACTATAATTTTTTTGTTGATTCAATATATATTTTTTGTTTGCAATAAATTGTAAGTATATAAATAAAATAAATATTCATCTTATGTTTATGGTGTTGACATTAAAACAAATATTATTTATGAATCAATTTTATTAAGATAGAACAGTAATCCGATTGTGAGTACATAATATGTTTTTCTTGCGAAGTCGATGAGTTTTTCGAGCACAAATACGCTAAGCATATCTTCGGTAAGCCGAGTCGATTTTCTGTAAATTAATAAAAAGAAATGTATTAATGTACAAGCCCGTGGATTGTAGGGAGCAATTTAAAATTAATACAAAACCACAATTAATGTACTGGTGTAAAATTCTAAATAATTTGTGCTCACATGTCGACCACCATACGCAAGTGACCCATACAAGTGTCACATGACTGGATCAAAATGTTTTTACCAACTTTCTAAAAGGCCCCAATAAAATTGAATCATGGCGTCCGGCAGACCGTCGTCGGCACTCTACTTAGACCCCACTACATTTACCATCACGTATGCATAAGTGCAATCACTGTACCTTGCCAATATCAAATACCATACATTCATAAACTGATCCCAGAAGGGGTAGGCAGACATGCTACCAGGATGCGATAGATACACGACTCCCTCGATGTGATACGGGGCCAGCGTACACAAATCCTTAACTCCGTGTTGATAATGAATAGAAGAGTTTTTACATCTTATGTCTCAGGATGGCGAGCGCAATGAATGCCAAGCATTGCATTGTAATTCAAGGCATTGTTTGGATTTGTTACTGTTCATAAGCGGCCGTATCGCTTACCCTCAGGCGAACGGAAAGCTAGTATTCATTGCTACAAAAAAAAAATAGGTTCGCTTACTTCGTTGAGCCGGTCTAGATAGATGTCTGTTGCAGGGTTCATAGTGTCGCGTCGTTTGCTGAAGAAGGTCGACAACGCTGCTTCCCTGGACTCCCTGTGGTAGCGGGGCACTTTAGCAGCCGCCACGATCATTGGCACGATGAGCAGCCACCACCAACTCGCCTGGCATTTGGTATCCATTTCTGATTTATATTTCTTCAAAGCTTCATTTACAGCCATTTCGTTGAGCGTGTCGTTTTGTTCTTTTAATTCGTAATATTTTAGTTCAAGTATCTGTAAGAAATATATAGTTGAAAGATATGTATTTGTATGCTATATAAATAAATTACATCAGCAATCTTGGTTCACACAGAAACGAAAAACCTACACAGATCAAAAACTATCTGAGACTAGCGGCCCGACCCAGCTTCGCCTGGGTGCATATATTTTTTGATTCCAGTCCACACCAAATATATTTTGTTTTTCGTATAAACTCTTGTATACCTAAACTTGACGTAGCTATCCTACTGTCCAGCTCAATCCCGTCTCATCCGCCTGTTCAGTCTCTTCCCAATCCATCCCGTCCCTTCTCTTTATTATCCATCCCGTTTTATAACGTGCATTTACATTTCGTCCTAACAAATCTGTCAGCTATCCCACCCCTCTCCAGTACCTATTTTACTTTATGCCCCTTCTCTCCATATACATACTGGGTATATCAAGACTGCTACCGAAAACGAAGCCGGGTGGTAGTTTTAGTGACTACAAACACAATGCAACTAAAAATTTCGCAAAGAATCGCGACAATTATTTTTTATAATTTTTAAATATCGTCATTTTGGGTGGTAAATCCATAGTTTTTGCTAAAATAATAAATTAAACTTTTTTATACCTTACACTATTGTTTTAGGAAAAAAATGTATTTACCACCCAAATACGACAATATGAAAAAAAAAGTTGTCATTTTTTTGCAAAATTTTCTGTTACATTGTGTCTGAAGTCGCTTAAAGTACCACCCGGCGTTTGGTGGTTTCCGGTAGCAGTCGTGATATACCCTGTATACATATAAAGATTGCCTTATGAATTTTTGACATTAAAAACTTTAGCGTTTTTTATTGTCCATCCAATATTCCTTCCTTTATTTTAGCACCAAAATGCCGTTTTCCAAAAAATATTACACGCCATTACTTTTTGTTAGTAATAAAGAGTTAAAATATAAAATTTCATAGACATAACTTCAGTGGTTTCGATTTTTTTAGACATAACATTTCAACCCTTTTTTTACCCCATTTAGGTATAATATAACCTATCTCACCCCGATACAATGTACATTTCTATCAGCGAATTATAACGAAGGAAAGGCCACTGTAAAAATTCGTGATAAAAATGGCATTCGATCTTGAAAAGGAGAAAGCATAACTTCTTATGCTGCATTTACATGCTTGGCCAACTTTAGCCAGCCTCCAGCAACGCCAGCGTGTAAACGGAGTGTTTGGCTCGGCTGGCCTTGTATTTTTCATAGTTAATAGCTTGGAGTTGGTAGACGTTGGTCCAGCCTCAGCTAACATGCATAAACAATTATAATACAATCAATTAAAATGTCAATATTTTCACTACTGTCAATATTTTACATCTTTAAAATCTAAAATACGCCATTAACGATGGCCATTAATCGTATATTGTGGATATATGTTTTCGATTCGAAACCTTTATTTAAATACTTTCTTTAATTTGAGGGAAGAGTTTACCATTTCGACAGGGTAAAATTAAATGTTTGACGTTATAAACCCATGAATATTTTGTATGGGAAAATCACGCATACTGTTTTGGTAGATATGATTGAATTTGAACTTTGTACAGCGGTAATAAAATGCAAATTGACTCTTTGACGTTAGGAACATACCTACATTGTTTAAACAACAGTGAGTGCTTGTAATTTAATATGAACTTTATACAATAGCAATAAAGCTCAAATTGACTCTACGTTTTAGCTAGAAAACGTTTGTATGGGAAATAGAAAAGGACTGTTTTGAGGGTTTTCACGGCAATTATTTGAATTTTTCTTACCTTTTAAACCTTCCCTAGACCTCCACGAACATTTCAAGACCAAGATACGATAAATCCGTTCAGCCGTTCTCGAGTTTTAGCGAGACTAACGAACAGCAATTCATTTTTATACAGCGTTGATGCGACCGATGGGCGTTTCTTTAAACTGCATATACTAGGTACCATTTTGAAGCTCTGTACTAAAAATCAATTAAATAGGAGCAGTAGTTTAGTCCTAAATTATTTTTTAAGTTTTTGCCCCATTTGAACACGATGTAGCTTTTCTAACAGCTGATTACGTCTAACGCATGGTCATTCACCTTAAAACGACAGATCGTACTAAAATCTGCGCGTTGTTGCCGCACAATAATAAGTACAACTAAATTACTTACAAAGTTGCCGATGCAAACAAAAAGCAATAAATATACACACACCTACACTTTCATTACGAGAGAGATAAAGCAAAACAACCCGCGCGTAAAAGAAATGGAAATAGGTCAGTGTGCGTGTGACCCGTGCGTAATTTGACCTCTAAAAAATGTTTTTAGTGTGCCGCCGACTTATTTAGAATTTAAACAATAATAATATTGTCCGGCACCATAGCTTGTGCGTTCTTGTGCGTAAATGGAGGGCATATCGAAAATTTAAAAATGTGTAATTTTAAAAATGTATGTTGTGCGCATACTTCAAAAGTAATTAAGCGGGGTGCGTACACGCGGCGCCGGCGCGGCGCGGCGCGACAATAACACGCGCCGCGCGCGACGTTGCCAATTAGTTATCTACTCGTATCTACAGGTCAATGAAATTTATTTACACAGGATGGTTGCGTTTTACTCTTATTTGGAAGCTATTTAGTTTGTTTGAAACAAACAAAATCACATTTTTGGTATTATGAATTTTTGTGCCGTGCCGAATTAATACCAAGGACGTATAGCATACATAGTGTAATTTAATGCCCATCGGTCGCATCAACGTTGTATATATAGATTTAGATACGAATTAGTAAATATATTTCTTTGTAAAAAATATTAAAACTCAAGTGTTCTATGTTCTTCGTTCCGTATATTCCCGTGTAAACGTATAGTACGCCCACATCTTCATATCTACATATTTCCCCTGCGTTCAAAATTTGCCATCCACGCAGATACGTGATTGCAACATATTTAAATGTATACACAGTACTCGTAAGTAGTATAATTAAATTGTGTCATTTTAATTACATTCATCATGATTTTATTTACTCGCGACAAACAAACTTGTTACGACCGAGCGAGTAAATTAGTGTATCTTGTATACGCAAAGATTTTATATAAATAAAAAAATCATTTAAGAAACCCACCTGAGAAAGAAGATCTGTTTCGAAATCGGAATCGTCTGCACTCGGATCGAACATACGAATTGCCTGCTGCTTGACACTTTTGTGTGCTTGCAAAAGGTCGTCCGGATGCAAACAACATGTTTCGGGGTTCCAGAACATACTCATGTAATTCGTGTAGAATGCAAGAGCCCTTTGGAACGCTTGTCTATTGTTGCTCCTGTTAATTGTTTGCAGACTCAAGAATTGAGTTGCCATCGCCTGAAACATATTTATTTATAGACCTAAAGTATGTAGTTTAATATTATATTAACATTCATAACAAAAAATTTAAAAGTAGGTCATGTAAATAGAGTGTCGACATACCTGAATCAAAGAATCTCTGTAACTGTCCTCGTAGTGTTTAGAAGGCCTATTGCGTTTATTATCGAATGTGTTAAGAGTTTTTGTTTTAACTTCATTATATTTAGCCTGAAACTCGTCCTCATCCAGTGGCGGGTCCTTAGACAATAGACTCTCCATGGTCGTAGAAAACTCGGATCGCACGGCGCTCACCATCATTTTGTTGTGATGTTCGTTCGTATCACGTAGGGTTTCTAGTTCCTTCGCCAGACTCTATAAATTATAATTATACTGACGTATAATTTTGTAACATTTTTCAACGAACTAGCTGATCCGAAAATATTAAAAGTACTAGATTCTATAAGTATTCTATTTGTTTGCATATTTTTTTCACTTTATACAAATAGTATTTACTCAATGCTTGGGGATTTTTCTACCAGTCGAATCTATGGTGATGCAGATACGAAAAGATAATCTTATAATTCAACTAAATTCAGTCTTAACCAATAAATATAAATTTAAATCCGTGAAATTACAATTATTTCAGATTTTACAGTAACATATTTAACGCAAATGTGTACCTCTTGGAATTTGATTCTCTCTATGTCCGGCAGATTAGGAATGATCTTTCTTTTAGCGTCGAAGAGGTTAAGTGCTGCCTGAACTGCTTCGTTATGAACATCTACCAAATCCAGAGGATGCAAGCACAACAAATTCTTGCCATGAACTTGACGAACAGCCACTTCATAAGCTTCTGTAGCTTCTTGAATTGTCTTGCGCACTTTAGCTTCGTTTATCGACACAAACAATGGCAAGCGGTCTTCCAATTCCTGAAATTAACTTGGAATAAAGGAATCCATCACAGATACAGATAATATATAAATCCAGAATCATTACATGTGTCATCTGCGCTAATATGCATCGCATTGTTTCTTGGAGGCCATTTTCTTCTTGTCGTTGAAGGCAGCCCTGGCGGCGGCGAGCGCCTTCCTGTGCTCGTCGTCTAGAGCCAGCGCGGTGAGGCTGGGCTGCTTGTCGCTCGTCACGCGCTCCATGCGCGCCTCGTACAGCTCACGCGCATCCGCCACCGCCGACATCAGCGCCGCCTTCGCAGTCGACTAGGAATACATACACCTTATCAGTGACAACACCTCATCAGCAACTATGCACGAATTTAGACTATCCTATACATTACCTCCGCAATACTGGCTGGAGTCGGCAACTCATCGCTAGTTAAATATCTCCATGTAAGTTGTAAAGTACGTGAACAGATCGCGAGCTTTCACCGATTCTCCATTAATTAGTTTGGGTGTCAAATTTACGGGTGCGAATATTGAAGGCACCAGTTCTTTCAAAGAATCCTTAAATTCTTGGTCAAGTTCTGAAAAAAAAAAAAAATAATGACTGCCAAAACTGCACATAATAATTATGTTGCGATATGAAAATACGGTAGGTAGGTACCATTGAGTGCCCCTTTGAAGTTCCTCTTAGTCACAGCACGTCCAGGGTGCGGCATCAGGAAGCATGTGAGCTTGTCAAAGCAAGAGCGAATCTGCTGACGCAGCCCACGTAGCTCTTGGGGCATGCCCTCATACTCCTGTTGTTGCAATTTAACATGTTTAAATTGAGATGTTTCAAAAGTCATAAATAATTTATCATAGTAGTCATGTTCATTTTATATTAACAAACAAAATATTGAAAGATGCGATATTAAAGACTTACATTCATTCTAATCGTCAGCAGTTCTTCGCCACCTTTGTGACCATATTCATGTTCGTAGTCGAATTGCCAATCTCTGATGAGGAACTCCAACGCTTGAAACGGTTTCTTTCCATCCTCAGATTTTAACAATTTACCGTATTCTGTAAAAAGCTGTGAACAACCCCGTACAAGGTGTTATTATAGAATATTTATTTTATTTAGTTTTAAATTTTAATAAAAATAGTACGCAGTAAAAGTCGAGTAATAATTTTATGATATTAAGGCACAGGTAACCCTCGAAACCGGGACAAATTAGTTTTTCAAAATTAAAAAGTAGTAAAATATAACTTGCGCATACTATTGCTTTTCCTATGTTTTTGAAGTGCTACTGAAGCTATAAAATTACGGCAACGATGAATTTTTTTATTGCCATGAATGGCGAGACTAGCATTTGCCTAAAGGTAAGAGATAAGACCGCTCATACATGGACACTATTTTACCTCCTATACTTTCATAGGTTGCATATAATCCGTTTTGTAAGAAATATATCTACTTAAATAAAATTAATGGATGCCAAGAGTTTATGATTAGTTATATTGTACCTGCAATTGTTGCAAGTCATCTTCCTTAATATTCTCCTTGATATTGTATATCAGCACTGAAGACACGAGAGTGGAGAGCGCGAAGACAGTGGAGCAGTCGCGCACCGTGCTGCTGCTGTCGAACGTGCCCTGCGTGTCCATCAGCAGCACCGCCACCTGCACCAGCAACACTTGTAACAACCGACACGCTGCAACCAGTACACACTCACCGAGCTACTGGATCCACCTTGTCTCCGGAGGGCAGCGTCATAATAAACGGCTCAGGCCACATCAGGATACCAGTAGTGTGGCGCGTAGAGCCGCCACGCCAGCTGAATCCTTTCAATTCTTCTGTCTCAGAGCCCAACCAATCTCCATTCTCATTGCGAGCCTCTTCCTGAAGTACAGAGGCACAATGTAAGTAGTTACAGTACGAAGAAAGGTGATATATCGTATATTCTCGTTAAGTACGTACCGGTGCTGAGAGGTATCGAAGGAAGAAGTTGAGCAGGAAAGACTTGCCACCACGGAACGAGCCTGCAACGCTCACTACCACCACAGGCAAATCTTTCACATCATCACGCAGCAGAATCTTACTCAACGCCTTTTCGTCCAGTTGGTAAGTGTTATTCGCAAGGTTAATTATATGTACGCCGTCGCTTCCATTTGAGTTGGTTGAATCCAAAAGACCTTCAGTAAACACATAAATTAATCCATTAGGTACGTCTGAGAAAAGTCTGAACCATAGTCTAGCTACCACATTAAATAAAATTGTATATTCTTCACGTAATTTTTTACTTTTATTTGGAACTAGCTGTGCCCGCGACTTCGTCCGCGTGGAATTTAACAAAAACATTATTTTTCTAAAATAAAAGAATTTTTCTAAAATAAATATAGCCTAAGTTACTCCTTGTTATATCAGCTACCAGACAAAAAAGTCCCGTCAAAATCGGTCCAGCAATTTCAGATATTAGCCGGAACAGACAGAGAGACAAAAATTTTTAAAGAACATTTTCGGCACCGGTATCGTGTATATAACGATATGTAGTAGGACATTTATTTTTATTTTCACTTTTAAAACAGACACTTCAATTTTATTAATATGTATAGATAAAACTTAATTACTTAAAATGGTGTTCCCAAGCTAGACTAAGCATGTGTATTGAGATAACAACAAAATTATAACATTTATGTAGCAGACAAAAACATATTTGATAACAATATTACTATGGATAGCCTCCGTGGCGCAGTCGGTTAGACGCCGCCTGTGAAACGAGAGGCCGCGGGTTCGATCCCCGCACCGAGAGAAATGTTTGTGCGGCCCACAAATATTTCTTTCGGGTCTGGGTGTTTGTGAGACCGAAAAGTCTCTCGTAGTGCCCAGTACCCACGACACAAGACTCGATCTTAATGTGGGGTCAGGAATATGTATGTGACTGTTGGGTGTTATTTATTATTTAAGTATGGTGAAAATTATCAAAACTGTCTATTGATTATTCGATGTCGAATAGGTACGGCCTGCTATTTAGTAGAATCTATAAATTATAAACAACAAGCCGATAAAGAACCAGTCCATTGCGAAATAGAATGCAAGGATTAGCATTCGACTGGACTGGTTCTGTAGTTAAAGATAATATTGAAACATTTGAAACAGTATCCCCTTTGAACCAGACCAATGTTTCAACCGAGAGTTGAGTCATGATTGCATTAGACCTTAATTCACCAGGCATCGCCAAACACTGATAGGCGGTCTCAAATACTTTAACGGCGCGTCGGGTGGATAGGAGGTGTGAAAAGAAATGAACTGGTCGTCTTGTTTCATTACTAGGGAACCGGGCGGATGCACTCAGGTGTGGATACTTTTTGAGGGGAAACTGTTTTGCAATTTTTTTCATGATGCCCCTTTGCTATCACCCAACCACCAGTCTTGATGAATGTGCTATCCAAGATTAAAAGAAACAATCAAACTCTGAATAATATCATTAAAATTAAGTAATATAATATCACAGTTATACACTTGGTCAGCTTTGTTTCTATTCACCCCCAAATTGTTGAAATTCTCGAAAAGATCTCTGTAGTATGCAGATTTTCTCATCATGTTATCCTTCACCATTATAATGCATGATAATTGTCTAATAAACGGTAACGCTAAATTTTAATTTTAATTTAATTTGAATTAGTGTCAATAAATAATGAGCAAAAAGCGCTAATGATTGTCTAAAATTATTGTTGCATGTCGCTTTTAGACTCCATTAACTGTTTACACAAACTAGACTGTAGTACAAGTGAATTATGGTTACCTTTAGTTGTTGCCATGATGAATGAATTGTTCTAAAATATAGACACTTCCACCAATTAAAATATGTGTTTCTTCAGTGAACACAACAATTGTACTGACGATGTGATGTTCCTTCAGGAATTTATATGAAACGCGATGGCTTCATAGGCTCAGCGCTTCCCGGAAACCGCAGGTCGATAGCGGCTGAAAAGCCACGGATCCTGCCTATTGCTTGATAAATTATTAATTCACACGATCGTATCTTTCGCAATGATAATGATTCTACATTACGAAATACACGTGGCATAAATATATTTTTAAAAACATAATAAAGTAAGTGGAAATTAAATAAATATATACCAACACATTATATTAATTATGCAGGTATGTACATGAAGGTTCTACATTTGCTATTGCAATTTCTCCTCATTCCTAATTCGTAAAATAAGTTTATTAGTAAAGTGGTAGAGCCATGCTGTAATCAGTCATGGCTCAGCATAAATGAGCAGGCCCATCCAGAGCAGTGCTATTGTCTCACAGAAAATTGACGTGAAGCGACATCTTAGCTGTCGCGTTTCATTCGGTATGTGAAAATACCGGATGCCTTATACCCCTCATCCCATTGTTTTTCCTTCCACCGCCCGATTTGAAAGGCAGGCAATACATCCATGGCAGGCAATACATCCATTATCCCAAGCGTTAACGGCGGATCCAGGGGGGAGGTCATGAGGACATGACACCCCGGGCTGGCTCCAGATTGACTGAATTCACTAATTATTGTCTTATTGATAAGATTTATGAGTACCTACAATAAATAAAGTAAAAAAGTGTGTCAAATCGCGGTTTCGAATTACAAATTCGAATAGTGAAAAAGTACCCAGTGTTCTGACCATGTTCACGAGGGACAGTGGAAACTTATCTAGGCAGTAGGCGACCTGTTTGCTCGTTGGCCGGACCTAATTACGCAATAAAAAAAAATGCATGGCCAACAGGGCACATACCTCTTAAATTGTAACATTTTATAAAAACCAGAAGTGAAATTGCATTTTCAAAGCCAACAACCATTTATTCGTACAATTGAGATATTTCTAACAAATATTAATTTGCATATACAATAATACAGAATCCTTCTTATCGCTTCAAAGGGAAAAACAATACTCCAACATTCTACCGAATTACGAATTTAGGAAAGTTTAGTTTTCTTATTTATTACGGCCAGACATCATCCTTAAAGAAGGTGAAGGTTTGTCATCTCTACGTTGTGTGTAATACTTTTGTCACTATTCTTCTAACACGGCCTCTCCTGACTGGAGGACGTCCTCGTGCTCCCTTCATCTCTCATGCTTCCAGACACCACCGAAGAGGAAGATGCAGGCTCCGTAGAAGCTTCTTGAAGCACTTCCTCGTTGCTCTTGGTGTTTTGCTCAGGCCTCCAGTGGCCTCCACATAGCATCATCGTCTGCGCCTGAGAACATAAAAAATAAATAAACATGTTGGATCAGGGCGTCGGTTATTACCGAAAACACGTCGATCCATTGTTGTTACATTGTTGTTGTCATATATTGAGCAAAATTATAAACACCAGAGAGGAAGCACAGTGTTAGCTATCTCCGATCATAAGAAATAGTGGCGCGTCGTTGACTCATTTTGTTACAGATCACAACATGACATAGGCACAAAGTTCGCATATCATAACATTGACCAACATGGCAGTGACACAATGTTAGTGTACCAAAGCTGTCTGTTAAGTGTGTGTACCAGTTGAGCCAGAGCTCGATATCATGGCAGAGGCACCAAGTTAGCGTACCATTCGGCACAACAACATGGCAGAGGCACAAAGTTAGCATGCCATACGGCTCAACAACATGGCAGAGGCACAAAGTTAGCATACCATTAGGTGTTTTTACTATGTAGTAAAAACACGACGTTAACTTGCCACACAAGTCAACCACACCACTTGTGTATCACACAAGCTTAACCTCGAAGAAACCGGCACACGTATCGGGAGTCCACTCCCCTTGCCATGGCACCAAAAACTCTGCCGCAGCCTGAGTCGCCTTCCCATACGAGCCTGCCAGCAGTTGCAGCTCGTAGCGACCACCGGAATGCGCCTTGACCACACCATATGGTCCGCACACGCCCGAGTCAAATTTGCCAGAAGCTTGTGCCTGTTACAAAAACAAATGAATTAATTGCAAATTATCGTGAAGACCTAGTAGTCTACTGTCAGAATTCACAGGTGGATCTTTTTGATGCTGATTAGTCACTAGGCACTAAGACACCCTTTGCTTACACATCTCTCTTAGCACTTCACGATTGGGATGGAAGTTTTCCAAGACAACGCAACGTCTCGAACTAGATGTTAAAAGAGTGGCGTAGACACTTCGATGCCCACCAGTAAATCCAAAGGTGATAAACTGGAAGTTTTCTGCTTCGTTATATTCAAAACTAATTGCAATCGCCACATAATACCTGACCACAACGCTCTGTCAGTGACTGCACTGTATACAAACCATATTAAGTAAGGTTTAGCAGTAACATTCAACTTGCCCGTTGGAGTGGTACATTTCAGAGGTGATTAGATGTATGTCAACGCCTAAATCTGTTACAAGCTTTGTAAAGTCTGAACTTAAAAATGCTGGAGTACCAATCAAAGAAATAACATTTGTAAGTCTTTTTAGATCAACAGCATCTTGACTAAACATAGGATACATGAGTCAATATTTAGAGAACGCATCAATTACAATTATCACATATCTATAACGGTTAGACTGGGGTAAAGGTCCTAGTGCATCTACATGTATAATCGAAAATGCAACACTAGGTTTTTCCCATAAATGTATAAGCTGATGCGGATCCCCAAGGATTCTTTTATGAGTTATACAAATAAGAATGACTCACATAGTTTTAAACAAACAACATAAGGAAAAGAAAACCAAACGTATTTTCTAATAAGTTCCAATGTTTTGTCTATCCCCGGGTGATCATGCTCATCGTAAAAGATTCTAACCAGGCTTAGCCTATGACCTTTGGGCCTCTCGTCAGCCTACCACTGGCGGGAGGAGGCGTCCCGTCGTGGGGAGCTACCGCTAGCTAGCTACAGCGGGGGCTGTGTGCTCACGTCGGGAGTGACCCCGAGATGGGCGGCAGAACGTGTGGCCTCGTGTCTGTCGCGGACGCCCATCTCACCATGGGCGTCCGAAGTAGGGAAAGAGGGGGCATCTGCGCCCTCCCAACATGTGAGGAGCCATATTTGGCAGTGCGCCGGGTGACACGGCGAGTTAAATGGGCGCCATTCGCCTGTCCACATCGCCTGTCACCCATAACGCGCGTGATGGCCACCGAGAGGTTTTAGTCGGTATGCCGGCAAAAGATCTTTTTAGATCTCGGTAGGGACCCAGCCTGATAACAGGCTGGAAGTCCGGAGACCCCGACACGCCCCTTCCGATCTCCCCCGAGTGTCGGAAGGAAGGCTAAAGGAGCTTTACTCTCGTTAAAAAAAAAAATGACCTTTGGGCACAGAGCATAAAAGTCTAGGGTATTCTCCTACTGGAGTGTACTTTTAAATTAACTAAGGTGTCTTCGTCACCAGCCAGTGCTATTTGACCCCAATTTTGCTATCAACGTGGTTCGCATACATTAACCGGATTGCATCTCAAATAGCATGCGACATAGAGATACCCTTGCGATGCTTCAGAGTAAAATTAAAATCTTGCAGGTATATCCACCATCTGGTAAAAAGTCCTTTTGTTGCGTAGCTTTCAATGCGTTACCATCCGTTACAAACAATGAAATGAACACCAACCAGATAATGGCTATAATTTTGCTAGGCTTTAACAACGACCTAGGTCTCAAGCTCGTAAAAATGATACCTTGGCTCGGCACCCTGAGTTAGTTTACTAAAATAAGCAACTATTCGTTTATACCCCTTTTCACGAACCGGATGAAACATTGCACCATAACCAACAGAACTTGTGTCCGTATGGACTTCGATAGGCAAAGCGGGTTCATACATAGCTAAAATAGGTCCGCTTGTAATTCGCGAGATAATATCATGCCGTGGTTATTCTTGTTCACTACCACACAAAAAAGGTAACCCTTTTTTTTAAATTTGGTAATAGGAGCAGTCTTAATGGCAAATCCTATGTAGCGGCGAAAAGTAGCTCGCTAGACTCAAAAATTGGCGAACTTGTTTAACAGTCTTTGGAGTGGAAGCCTCACTTAAAGCTTTTACTTTTTGTTCGCTCGGCTACACCTGACCCTGACTGATAGTCCGTCTCTAATCTTGTATTTTGGTAGACAAAAAAGAACATCTCTTCAAATTAATAGAAACACCTGAATGAGTCAAAGTCTGGAGCACCTTTCGGAGAGTCAACAACAGGGTCTCATAGATTGTATTAGTTAGTATAGACACTTCATCAATATATACAAGGACCTAACCAGACTCAAGTGCGGGCGAAGATTATAGACTGGTAAACATTAGGTGCTTTTGCTAAACCACAGGATATCTTTAAATGTTTATATCTGGTAAAATACCATAACCAAAGCAAGATCAATGAAGACCTTACGTTTACCTAATTGATCAATACAATGATTATCAGCGCCAAAGGGAAACAATCTTCAACTGTAATTGCGTTCAGATTACGATAATCAACACACATACAGTCGCACCCATTTTATTTATGACCAATAGAATAAGGGCTCGCATATTCCGATTCAGAATCTCGATAAATTTTCATTTCCCTTAAAATTTCTGGATACGAAAACCTATAGAGTCTTTAACTGGTGCAGTGCTGTTTAATTTAATTGACACACTACCAGTTTTAACTGTGGACGTCGCTGTCCCAGAGATAAAAAAGTTCAAAGACTCCTTAATTAAATCGAACAACATACTTAGGTTTTGATCAGTTAAATCAGTATTAATCGGAATCTGTGTTGTCGGTATAGTACACAAAACGTCATGTGTAAGACGAGACCTGTGAGTAAGGTATTGCCGATGGCAGGTACGAATATATGTAACACCGTCGCAGTTCAATACATCAGTACCAACAATAATGGGAGTAGTCATAAATTCGGGCAATACAGCATGCAAGTCTACTTCTAAAGTAATCTCATTAAACTCTACAGGTAGTGTGACAAAAGTAAGTGAGTCAACTTACTTTTCATTACTATCAATCTATCAATTTCATTACCACCTATACCTCTCAAAACTCGAAAAGCTGGCTTCCGCATACATACAAAATGTTTCAGCAACGATGAAGAAATCAAGAATATACTTGATCCGCTATCTACGAGTATAAGAATATCGACAGGAATTCCCTGTATATTTGCTTCAACAATATCATTGTTCTTATTAAAATATTTTTAGAATCGGGGATCTAAAATACCTCGTATGACTTTTACTGAAATAAGCTCATCATCAACCCCTTAACTATGCGTAGCCTTAACAGAGACCTACGGGCATAATCGGCGTACGTCGGGTATATGTCAGAGTCGGTACTCATGATCTCATAAGATATTTGCAACATCTGGTATCATAGTGCACAACGGCTTAAACTCCTTGTTAAAATTACTCCAACTACGATCACTGGTAACCCATTCGTTAAGCCAAATTCTAGCATCACCTTTCAGACAATTACCTATATGAGACAGATACTCGTTATCATTCCAACGGTTTAAACTTCTAGAACAGTCAACTTCCTCACACTACGTGTCTATATTGTTGATGCTGGGATCAGAATCAGATTTGTAATAAGATTGGTTAGATCTCACCGTCATATTAATTAAATGTATCGCATCAATGATACGGTCAGTGGCACTGGTGTTACGGCCCGTAACAGCACTAACGTGACACTCCGGCAAAGACGACACAGCACAGCGTCGATATTCTATCAGCAGCGCCCGAAACTCGGCTCCAGTCATAGTCCCTGGTCGCGGCCGTGGTGATGACAGCGCAAGTGCATCGCTTGCGGCTTGCGTGACCGCTCTGATGAAAGTGGTGTTGCTCTTCCAGTACAGTCAAACGATCTATAATTTGTTGCATTTGTTTAGTTAGCACATTATTAGAAGAATCATATCGTTGTGAAGTTCATCTAAAACGCAATGTTCGGCAACCTAGCACCAAAATCACTACGCAGAACTTTCGTTAGGACGTGAGCTGCGACTCCTAGACCGATTTCTACTTTTTCTTAGGTATTTCTTTATTGTTAAGGAATCGGTAAATGAACTAATTAACAATTTAACGGTTAAGTAAGCTTGTATAGCTTAAAAGCAATATTAGTCACGAGATATATTAAATGCAAACTCACAAATCTATTTGCGATCATGCACAAATATATTCAAAATCACTAGGTAGTAAGCGAAAACTGGAACATACTCACCAACATTTTTCGGTTGTATACTTTACCAAACATGATTCACGCAACAGCAAGGAGAACTAAATAACTTCGTTTTTGTACCACAACAAGAAGAACCTTTAGCCGACCGACATGAAAAACTGTCGTATATCAGGAACGCAAAGCGAATAAGGTCACGTAGAAAATCGAATCCCACTTCTGATTTTATAAAAACCAGAAGTGAAATTGCATTTTCAAAGCCAACAACCATTTATTCGTACAATTGAGATATTTCTAACAAATATTAATTTGCATATACAATAATACAGAATCCTTCTTATCGCTTCAAAGGGAAAAACAATACTCCAACATTCTACCGAATTACGAATTTAGGAAAGTTTAGTTTTCTTATTTATTACGGCCAGACATCATCCTTAAAGAAGGTGAAGGTTTGTCATCTCTACGTTGTGTGTAATACTTTTGTCACTATTCTTCTAACAAACATATTTTTAACATGTGGTGTACATGAAAGATATTGGGTATTAAAATTAGTCTCCGAATTACAAAGCCTAAGTCAACGATGATGTGTGTCTTATAGGATCGTGATTTTCCATGTTAAGCCTATATATACAAGTATTATTTACTATAAGGCTCCGTGGCGCAGTTGGTTGGACGCCAGCTGTGAAACGTCAGGCCGCGGCCCGAGTTCGATCTCCGCACCGAAATTTGTTTTGGGTCACCGAGATTTTGTAAGACCGAAAAATCTCTCCAAGTTTTCGATGCCCACAAAATAAGACTCGATCTTAATGTGGGGTCAGGACAACGTATGGGACAGTTAGGTGAGGTTTTTTTTATTTACCAGTGTCGGTGTAGCCCTATAGGACAAATGGCTAAATATTTAATACTACTACAAATCTGGCACGACAAAATGGCCTTGCGCTCCTGCTAGAACTAACAGACATATTTTGAATTTAAATTCGTTGTTAAAAGATAATTATTTTTCAGCGGCATCGAAACATTTTCTAACTCATCACCAAAAGTATCGCCTGCATGGATTTTTTTTATTTAAATATACAAATCATGTAAAAGTCATCTTAATTCTATTGCCGTATTAGGAAGGAAGAATGTTATCCCTCGATGAAACCTATTTTTTTTTGTATAGGGAAAAATATATATTTGCAATAAATATAAACATAATCGAGACCCAGGCCCGGAGTTCTTGAAAAATGAATTATTTGGACTTCAAGAGTCCAAATAAAAATAATTTTCTTGTATGGGGTTCTGCGAACAAAACGTAATATTTGATGATAATTATTTTATAAAATCTGTCGCCCGGGAAAGGAGGAAAATGTTTAAGGACAAACCACACAACATGGTATACCTAATTATTTTTAAGCAGTATCGGTATCGGGATCAATGATGTTATTTACAAATACTATGAATGCATTCTCCTTTGGAACATCAAATAAAATATAATAATATTGATTTAACCACAGATTTAACACATTGCTTTGCACATTGCATTGAGGTATGTATTTTTAATATAAACTACAAGCGTTTTTATCACTACATAGTATCATACAAAGTCGCTTTCTCTGTCCCTATGTCCCTTTGTATGCTTAAATCTTTAAACTACGCAACGGATTTTGATGCGGTTTTTTTTAATAGATAAAGTGATTCAAGAGGAAGGTTTATATGTATGTAAGAGGAGGGGAGGTATGCTGATCAAAACCACGCTCTTCACTCATATTTGTTATTTAAACCACACCAAATTTCTTATTGATAATCAAACAATCAACTGATATATTCGTTACTAACAATTATTATTATTCACTTTTTCTGATTATATAAAAATACTTGTAATAATTATAATATTTCGGAGCTGTTCACAGTTGTAGCACTTCCAACAAACTGTTCACTTGACAGCTGCTTGCGCCCCTTTTATAGTACTGAACAAACAACATGACTCAGGACACTTGTTTTGATTGAATTTTAAGGACTACCCGCATCTTGCGCCGATACGGCCATACTGACGATAGGCGCGTCCCAGCGCCTTACCAATTCATTTATCTGAAAAAGAGATTATTGGTGTCACATATCACACGTGTAAGTTCAGGACCTCATAGCCTCAGCGCTAATTTTGGTCTCGGACCTCATAGCCTCAGCGCTAATTTTGGTCACAACTCATTATAATACTCGTATGACCTCATAGTCTCAGCACTAATTTTGGCCACAATAGTACATGCTCAAACACACGTCATTTATCACCTGCTCCTGAAGCAGGGTGCTCATAGTCTTCATGAAGTTGACAATACTCGTTATCTCTATTCATAGCCGATACGGCCACATTATTTTGTACCTCAAACTTAGGAGCGCTTCGTAAATGTTCATGAGCAACTTTTCTAGATCGTCCACGTTGGTTAGCCCTGCGAATTTCGTATCTATCGTGAGGCAAAACTTTTTTAACCTCATAAAGCCCATCATATTTCGGACTTAACTTCGTACTCAGTCTCGGCGGCTCTCTTAATAGTACATAGTCTCCCTTTTGAAATCTTTTGACTTTCGCTTTTCCTTTATCAAAACGATCTTTATCCTTTTCTGCTTGTTCGGCCATCCTTTCAAAAACAACTCTTCTCAATGTTTCTGGATTAATTCGCTCATTTTCTTCGTCTATAATGTTCAGTAATTCCGGCGGCACACTGCCTTTCTTGCCCGTTAATAACTCAATTGGTGTTTGCCCTGTAGCCTTGGATATAGTGCAATTAATAGCTAGTTGAAGTGTCCCGAGAGATTTTTCCCAATGGCATTTCTGAGTATTTTTAATTATAGTTAGGCCATTCTTTAATATTCTCATAATTCGCTCAACTTGGCCATTCCCTCTACTTGTATATCCGGCACAATGATGAAGTTGAATTCCGTATTTGTTACAGTAATCTTTATAATTAGAAATAAAAGCGGCATCTCCGTCAACTACTATACGTTTTGGGGCTCCAAACAAAATATTATTTCCTGAAGATGTTTCAAAGCACTAGACTGGTTTTTGTTGTTTGCGTGATGCAAAATCACAAATTTTGTATACGCGTCGATGGCTACAAATACATATTCTTTTTTACTTGCAGTGCCGCTAAGTTTGCCAGAAATATCAATGTGAAGGGTATGAAATGGCTCAGCTACTTTCTCAATAGGGTGCAATCGGATCTGTTGGGCACCGGAAGGTCCTTTCATGGTTTTACACACCAAACAATGCTCCACAAAGTATCTGACTGTTGAAGTCATTTTTGGAAACCAAAAGTTGTCTTTAAGTTTTGCCAATGTCTTTTCCCATCCCATATGCTTTAAAGCCTCGTGGTAGGTATTAATGAGACTCCACTGATACGACTGTGGGACAACTTTCACAAGCTTTACTTTACCGTTAGACTCAAATTTAAAATGCAGCAATTTATTTTTTATCTCATATTTCGGGTGATTGTCGTTGTTGAGAACGTCTTGAATAATTTTGCTTAAGTCTGGATCCCGACGCTGTTCCACGATAAGCCAATCATCTTTAGTAGATATGTTTGCGACTACTCTGAGCGGATTTCGGCTGAAAAAGTCTGCATGTTTCAATTTTTCACCTTTTCGGTATTCGACCTCGAATTGAAAGTTTTGCAAGAAGGCCCACCATCTGTGGACTCTTGGAAGAAGCTCTTGTTTGTATCGTGATGCTTTAACCGCGTTGCAATCTGTCACTATTGTGAAATTTCTTCCTTATAAGAAATGCCGAAAATGTTTGATTGCTCGAACAATCGCCAAAGTTTCAAGCTCATAGCTGTGGTATTTTGACTCTGCCTGTGTGGTTCTCATGCTGAAGTATCCTACAACGTGCTGAAGACCTTCTTTCTTCTGGATTAAGACTGCTCCTAGTCCTATTGCGCTTGCATCTGTGTGCAACTCAATTGGATATCCTTCTTGGAAGATTGTGAGCAATGGTGAGGATGTTAGATATTCAATTATCTTAGGCAGCCTCATGTTCGACGGTCCATTCCCATTTCGCATTTGCTCGCGTCAAGTTATACAAGGGTATCATTTGTGTCGAAAAGTTGAGTATAAAACGGCGAAAATATCCAGCAAGTTCGTTAAACTGCCTAAGTTCCTTTACGTTTTTTGGCGGCAAGGATCTAGCTAGGGCCTCTACTTTGGATGGACTGGGTCTTAATTTACCGTTACTTACTACAAAACCGAGGTATTCTATTGAAGTTTTCAAAAATGAACATTTCTTCATGTTAATCGAAAACCCAGCAATAGTGAGTGCTTTAAGCACTACTTCAAGTTTTTGAATTCCCTCAGAAACAGTTCGACTTGGTATAAGTACATCATCAACATATACAAGTGCTACTTTCCCTCGTAAATCTCCTAAGGCTTTGTTGATAGCCCTTTGATAGACTGATGGTGCGTTAGTTAATCCAAAAGGCATAGTTAAATATTCGAATTGACCGTCAGGGGTTATAAAAGCTGTTTTTTCAATAGAATCAGGCGATATGGGTATTTGGTGGAAACCGGCTGCCATATCTAGGCATGTGAAATATTTAGCATCAGCAAGTTGGTCCAATTGCTCAGATATAAGTGGAAGCGGGTAATGGTCCCTCACGGTATTACAATTTAACTCTCGGTAATCAACACAAAGTCGATCTTCCCCGTTTTTCTTTTTCACCATGATAATAGGGCTAGCAAATGGAGAGTTACTTTCGCGAATGATTTTCTTGTCCAATAGGTCTTTAATAATTGATTGGACCTTTTCGCGCTCAACTGGGGCTAATCTATATCTATATGGCCTTCGATTTACCGTTTTATTTGGGTTTTTTAATCGAATCTTTAATTCTCCTGTAGTTATAGTCGTTCCCGAAATCCCATCTACAAATGAACTGGAAAAACTGTCTAAAAGTTTTATGAGCGTTTGTAGGTCTTCTGTATCCGTTATGTCTGTATCAATAGTTGTGGATGACAATTGCCAAATTTCTTTGCGGTCTTGTATCGCGTTTCTAGTTAGGGAAATCCCATTTTCACCGAGGGTTATTTCTATGCCCGGAATACTTAATATGTCTCTGCCTATTAAAATATCTATGGGTAATTCATGATCTAAGACTACATGCAGATCTAATTCAAGATAAACATCGCCGATATTTAAAATAGGACTTACTTGGCTCAATGATATAATCGGTACGGGACCAATGCCTTTCAAATGCGTTGTTTTGATTTTATAGACTCCAGCAGTGCTATTCTCTAAAACACAATCTCTCGGCCGTATTCGTCGACGAGCTCGTCGTCGAGACAGCCTTGACATCGACCGAACACGCAGCGCTGTTTTTAATGGTATTCACTAACACGGTTATGCTCGTCGACGAATTCGAGGCTGTAACGTCTCAGCGCTGTTTCGACGACGAGTTAAAGCTTGAACCAAAAATCTTAAAAACACAATCGATGAATCTCGACTTAGTATTTTATGGGTTGAAAGAGGCTTATCGCATGTAATACATGATAGTATTTGAGTAATTGAACGAATAGGGCATATGTAGTCCCGAATTTAAAAATGTAGAGAATTATTTAATAATGTAACTACACGAAGTGGGACCGAACGGCGATTTCTTTGCCTACTTCAAGACACTTAGAAAGGGCGCTATTTTTTGTAAACAAAACACTTGACTTGACTGCATGTGACTGCATAGCTTCACTGGATTCTCGTGTAGAATCCAAAGTTATAAAACATTATTTGCTTTTTGAATTTTAAGTGCGAACATAGTTCTGTGATTTGGAAGGATACAATAATACATTGACATGTAAGTATTAACTTAATGTTGTGTAAGCAATTTTAAACTAAGTATTAAATATGTGCATTTTATTAAACTGATTTTATACTGAAGCTGTTTAGGATAATATTTAAATAAGTATGTAGTAACTTTTAATAATTAGATTTAACTGCTATTGTGGTATTCAAACATCAACATTTATAATTTATATCCAGCATGCCAAGAAATGCGGTCCCATCTCATGCGCAAGTAGAAATGTTACTGGAGAGTTTGGAAGAGAGGCGATGGCTTGCGACAGGGCACGCTCGGACATCACATGCCCGAGACTTAACAAGAGCGGCATGGAAGGAAGTAGCCGTCAAGTTAAATAGTGATGGAAGTGGCTGCATTAAAAGTTGGCAGCAATGGGCAAAGGTTTGTGTTCACTTATTGCATTATTAATCTCATGGTGTTGGTCATCTATTGTGCATAGGTGTGCCTGTATATTTGTAATAACAATGCTTAGTATAAATTAGGTGTTGGCATGAAACATAAACAAAAAACCATGCTTTAAGCCACATTGGATGTTTGTTTTAGTATTGGAAGGATAAGAAGTCAGCAGCCAGGAAAAAAGCTAGTCAGATAAGAATGGCTAGGCAACGTACTGGTGGCGGTGAACACGAGGAGCGGGTTCTCTCTGCAATTGAGGAGAGAATCATAGCTATTATGGGTGGTGAAGGCTTTTTCATCGGAGATAGGGAGTTAGAAATTGAGCTTGTACTTATCATTTATTTAATTATGCCTTATTGTATTTTAAGTTGAATTTATCAATTTATTAAATTAACACATTCAGAAATATATTACTAATATACATATTATGTAGTAAAGTATAGTTTACCTAACAATCAATAGCTAGCCATATTATGTAGAGCTACCATAATAATCCAACTTCTTTTATTAATATTATTGTTTTAGCCATTTGAAAATGAACCTGGGCCAAGTGTTACTGCTCATAGGCCTGAAGCGCAGAATGCTATGGTGTTGGTCTGTATTTCTGAAAAATTTACAATTAACTTAATTAAAAAATTAAGTATTTCTAAATTAGATTTTGTTTTCAGAGCATGCAGAATATTATTGAGAATATTAATGAGGGCCCACAGACACCAGAGTCTATAAGTATACTTCAGGTATTTAATTTACATCTAATTATTATGTAAAACTTTACATATACATATATGTATATGCATATAAAATAGATATCATTTTTTTTATAGAGTCATGTGCAAATAGCTGTAGAAGCCACCACACCTGCTGCAGTGCTGCTCCAAACAGAACAGTCCACCCCTACATTACCAGTAAGTTCAATAAAATATATATTGTAATTGTTTATTATTAATATAAATTTTAATAATAAGTGTTTATATTTGAATTATTATAGGATGTACAGCCGGGCCCATCTTGGTATAGCCATAATATATCTGTGGATAACCCACCTCATGCAGTCTCACCACCAGCAGATGGAGCTCAAAGAAATAATGCCCCAATTGCCACTCCATGTAAGGAGTTATTTATTTTCTTCCACATCTTTTATCCAACTTTATTTGAAGTTATGTACTCTTGGATACCTATAATTTTATATTGTATGAAGATCATTTAATTGGTGGCTACAAAATGGCAATATATTTGTCCCCTATGAAATTAGATTAAATAGTTAATAATCATCTGATTATTAATATTTGGTTTAATCTAATTAAAGTTGGACAGATGTCCAACTCTGTAAAATAATTTTTGCATTCCATTTATGTTTATAGCACCTCGAAGGCGTCGTTTGGTGACGGCACGACGTCGTTTGCTAAAACCGTTCGCCACCTTCACAAAGGCGCTCACATTTGGCGAGTCTAACGGAACGCTTTGTGGCCATCGAGGAAAAACGCCTTGACAATGAAAGATTGCTTATTGACAACCAGCAGAAGATGTTGGAAGTTTTTAAAGATATTAGCGAATCATGGTCAAGGCAAACTCAAGCTTTGCACGACTTGTGTGCATCCATCAGTGGATGCAATGAAATGCCTGGAACATGACAATTGTATAGTTTTATTTCATAAGTTATCTTTTATATTTTTTTGTTATTTTATTGCAACTTTTTATACTAAATTAGCTTAAGAATGGTAAACATATTAAACATGTATATATTTCCTTAAATACATGTAAAATTGTAGTTAAATAAAAGTCAGTTTAGATACTTACATATTTTTATATTCATATTTTAAATAGTGTAAAAAAAGATATTATGTATTTGTATAATAAATGTAAACCTAAAGAAGTCATTCTTATGTTTTATTTCTATAATAATTAAAATATAATAATATTAACTTAAAATGTAAACAAACTATAATTCAATATTATCATGATAAACAAAAAAGATTAAGAATAATGGCTCCCTCATCTGATGTTGTGTGACTACATTTTAGATATGCCGGGCTCTCCACAATTGATTCACCAGATCCCTCCTACTGGTTTGACCACTTAGCAAATTATGGTGTGTGATAGCCTGCTGATTAAGTGTGCCAAGTAGTCTATATTCTTCATCTATATCATGCTCATCTAAGTTAGCAGCTGGTAGCCCAGCTCTATTACACATGTTATGTAATATGCAGCAAGCTATCACTATTTTCCCCACCATAATAGGGTCGTATTGTAAGACTCTGTGAACTAACAGACACCGGAAACCGCCCCTTTAGTATTCCAATGGTCCTTTCCACACTGTTACGTGCACTACTGTGTATATTATTGTAATGACTCTCTGGAGTGCCTGTTTCTGGATTACTGAATGGAGTCATGAGATAACTCCTTTGGGGATATCCTGAGTCACCTGTATTAAAAGAATGAAACTTGAATAAATTACAAATCTGTGAATAAGATAGTTCTATAGTAAAAAACTTACCCAGTAAATATACAATTTCTCCAGAACTATTTAAATTTTCTAAGTGCAGTTTCACACTTGTGTTGGAAAAAACAAAACTATCATGTGTGGCACCCCCAAAAGTTACATCCACATGCAAAATGTTTAAATCAGCATCATTAATCTGCAATAAATAAAATATGTTCAAAGCTTTTGTACTAGATATCTATATTTAAAATAATATAATTTATCCACATGATGTAAAATAATTAAATAACTCACAATTAAAACATTCCTGGCATGATAACCTTTACGGCAATAATATCGCTCCTCATTTTTTTTAGGACGTATCATAGAAACCAGAGTGCCATCAATGCAACCTAACACTCCTGGGATATTGAATTTTTCATAAAACCTGTAATTAGAACGAAAATTTGAAACAATTGCTCTTGTTTTTGTGAGACTACAGCCACTAAATATCTATTTTTTTATATTTTTACCTTGACTTGAGTGCTTGTCGTTCATTGTGGCTTTGCGGGAATCGAATATATTTTCTAATAATATTTATATTATTTAGAGCATTGACTACTTCATGTATTGCTCTAGAAGCTGACGGTTGAGATACATAAGTGTCTGCATTCTTGCCAATGATTTTCTGATAGCTTCCATTTGCCAAAAATGAGAGAGTGCATAAAATCTGAAACATTATCATATTTTATTAAAAAGCTGTTAAGATGTTACATAACGGTTACTTAAATAATTAGGTATATAATATAAACAATAACAGTTAACAAACCTTTAGCCTATTAGTCAAGCCGCTCGAGCGCACTTGTGGGCGCAAGTAAGGAGTTATATCACTTTCCAATATATTAATTAAATCCTCAGAAAGACGATAAATATGAATAAAGTCTTCGTCACGGGATATAATTCTTAACTCTCTTAGTTGTTTCGCCTGACGAGCTTTATTTAGATCGTCTTTTTTCTTGGCTTCTTCTAATAATTGTAGTTTTATCAATAAACGAGCTGCCATTTTTAATAGGATTAAATATTAGAAACAAAACAGTTGAAATTATTCGAAGAAACACTAAGATTCAATGAGTTTACGCGCAAGAAAACGTAGCTTTTAGATTTGACAGATTAAATCGAGGCTGCGAGCGAGGCTGTGAGCGTCTTCGACGCTGTTTTTTCTTAGGGAATACCAAAATCTATGAAGAACTGTCAAACTACTCGTCGTTGATTAGTTCTAACTCACGGCCGTCGCAGCCTTGGGCGCTAGTGTCGCAATTGGTAACTTAGTGAATACCAAAGCATCGTCTCGACGCTGTTACAGCGCTGCGCGCAGCGCTGTATTGCTTAGAGAATAGCACTGCAGAGGATTGTTTAGCTATAGACTCTCTCACTAAAGAGCAATCAGAACCACTATCGAACATTGCTTGATACTTTTTGCCGTCTATTTTAGCGATTAATATATTGAAAGCAGTCTTACCCTTTTGGCACATGTTAACGGTTTTCTCCTTGTTTTGTCGTTTGAAGCAATTCTCATAGGTATGTCCCGCAATTTTGCAATATGAACATTCTTCTCTTCTGTGTTCTGGCGGATTTGTTGATGCCGCATTTCTTATATCGGCTCTATTCTGTGCTATGGCGTTTTTACTACACCAGCGTGCTCTATGGCCTTGCTTGCCGCAAACAAAGCAGCTTATGTTCTGATCTTGTCTGTTTCTTTCGATCTTTGCTCGTTTGGTTGGCATGCTATCCTGTTCCGTCATCTTTCGTTTGCGTAGAGTTTTTGCAATAGAGATTAATTCAGGAACAGTTTCGGATTTACTGTTTAGAAGCTCAGTCCGAAGTTCGTCATCAGTTATACTCCCAAGTACGAATTCGACGGCGTCTTTTTCCGTGGGGTTTGGTTTAACAATTCTCTTAAACATTTTCCAGATGGTTGATATATATTCTGGGATACTGTTGGCACTATCAACTGTGTATCGTCGAAACTTCAAAATCTCTGAAAAATACCTGGACTCCGGTTCGAAGGTCTGTAACATATCTTCTCTCATTTCAGCCCAAGTCGTAGTTCTGAGCAAAACATCGTCGGCCCAAGTTTGTGCTCTTCCTTTTAAAACGCCGGCAGCTTTTAGCCGTACTTCATGATCCTTAAGTTTGTATTCTTCTTGTGTTCTTGTGATTAAATTCACCCACTCTTTTACGTCCATACCTTTATCTGGGTCGTAGCTTGGAAAATATACTTCCGATATACGAATTCCTTGGTTATTGTTTGATTGGAGTGATGCTATCATCTCAGCAAAAGCTGCGCGGTTTTCTTGAGATAAGTTCACCATCATCTCGCATGGTGTATCTTTAAATGTATTTGCCAGGAGTGTCATGGTACTATTTTCTGAAGAAGAGGCCGATGAATGGTGGCGTCGGCTCGTCCCCTCTTCTGATGTAAGAGGAGGGGAGGTATGCTGATCAAAACCACGCTCTTCACTCATATTTGTTTATTTAAACCACACCAAATTTCTTATTGATAATCAAACAATCAACTGATATATTCGTTACTAACAATTATTATTATTCACTTTTTCTGATTATATAAAAATACTTGTAATAATTATAATATTTCGGAGCTGTTCACAGTTGTAGCACTTCCAACAAACTGTTCACTTGACAGCTGCTTGCGCCCCTTTTATAGTACTGAACAAACAACATGACTCAGACACTTGTTTTGATTGAATTTTAAGGACTACCCGCATCTTGCGCCGATATGTATAATACGTACATATTATTGTACAGAAATCTATTTGTACCCGGGCGAAGCTGAGCCGGGCCGCTAGTATTTGCATATAACAACCAATAATCACATACATAGTTGTGACCATGTTCAGACCCCACATTAAGATTAATTAGTTAGTCTACTCTTGTGTCGTTGGTATCAGAAACTACGAGAGACTTTGCGGTCTCACAAACACCCAGATTCGATACAAATATTTATGGCTCAAACATTTGTGTCGATGCGGGAATCGAACCCACGACCTCTCGTTTCACAAACGGCGTCCAACCAACTGCGCCACGGAGACAATCAATAATTCAATAAAATGTGTAGGGAGACAAACTATTTTTGTTTTTTTTTGGCTCGGCTTGACTCGGACGCTAAAAGATCGTAGACAGTCTGTTATAAAAATTACTACCATGACGAATTTGACCATTTCTCTTCAATAACACAGTATTTTAAAATTCAAATTCCTAGTCTTTAAATATTAATAATTAAATAAATTATTGGAAAACATGAATAAAATTATTAAATTATAGATATCAATGGGTGAAAATCTCCAAAGTGTAAGGCTAGGTAGGTTTAGAAATTTCACTAGAAGAATTGTGGCTTGAGAACTATTACAGATAGGTCGGAATCATAGTTTGATCTATCTCTCGTTGCCGTATATTCGTTGAGTACTGGGACAACCTGGACTACTGTTGAATTATGAAAAGGACAACTCAGTCTACTATGAAAACTTCGAGTATATTTATAATATAGAGGGAGCGCTGGTACTTCAAAATGTGGATAAAAATGGTGGTGCCGGGGCCACCTTTTTCTTCCCTACATCCAGTGTGAATCGTGACAGCTAGGAATACGTATGAATTACATGAAAAGGAAAAATAAAAAATATAGTTTAGCGCTATAGAACTTCATCCAAATTTATTTTAAGGGTTAATTATCAATGCGTATTCGTTTATCAGCGACAATAAATCCTCTTTTTTACAGAAATTTTACAGAAAAACAGTATAGTACCGGCTCATACCAATAAAAACTATAAAAACCTCTTTAATTCAATCTTACATATCAACACTTGGTTTTTTCCTTGGAACTCGAGTTGTGTAACTCAAGTTCAATTTGAGTTACCTGAATTTCAACTCGAGTTAACTCGAGTTTACTGGTCGTAGGTCTCTCATATGTGAGAGGCCACCTGGGTGGGCACCAACGCATTGTCTATTTCTCCCGTCAAACATCAGTGTAGAGGCACTGTTGTGTTTCGGCACTGGACATATTGAGACTTAATCTTACGTCTCAGGATGGCAAGCACATTGGAATGCCAAGCATTGCTTTGTAATTCAAGGCATTGTTTGGTTCTGCTACTGTTTATGAGCGGTCGTATCGCATAACATCAGGCGAACGGCATGCTCGTCTTGACATTCATAGCAAAAAAAAATACACATTACTACATGATGGTATGTTATCTTTATTCATAAGTTTATCAAGGATTTATAAAAATACTAGCTTTTGCCCACAACTTCGTCTGCGTGTATATTATAATAATTTTATGTCCGTAACATAAAAGCAATACATTATATCGCTTCAACAACATTACGCCGTGAGGTCTGCGAAAGATTTGCAAAAAAATAATAGAATTAAATGATTTGGCATACAATATTTCAACCCCTATTTAAACTCTTTAGGGCTAATTTTGAGAAAAGAGAGTATCAAATTAATTTGTTTGTAATCTATACATATAAATAAAATTGAAAAATGTCCTACTACATATCGTTATATACACGATACCTGTGCCGAAAATGATCTTCAAAATTTTTTTGTCTGTCTGTCTGTCTATCTGTCTGTTTGTTCCGGCTAATCTCTGAAATGGCTGGACCGATTTTGACGGGACTTTTTTGTCAGGTAGCTGATATAACAAGGAGCAACTTAGGCTACATTTATTTTAGAAAAATTCTTTTATTTTAGAAAAATAAAGTAATGTTGCAATTAGTGGTAGTTTTAGTGACTACAAACACATTGCAACTAAAAATTTCGCAAAGAAACACGACAATTAATTTTTATGATTTTTTAAATATCGTCATTTTTGGGAGGTAAATCTATAGTTTTTGCTAAAATAATAATTTAAACACTTTTATACCTTAGATTATTTATAAATAAAAGGGTATACACTATTATTTTAGGAAAAAATGTATTTACCACCCAAATAAGGTCATAGGAAAAACTTAACAAAAAAAAAATTGTCGCTTTTTTTTTGCAACTTTTTCTGTTGCATTGTGTCTGAAGTCGCTTAAACTACCACCCGGCTTCGTTTTCGGTAGCAGTGTTGATATACCCTGTATATACAATTTTAAATAATTACATAAACATCTATTATAATTTATAATTATACTATAGATTAAAAAAATTAAACTAAAGAGCAAATAATACCATGCATTATCTGTTTAGTGAGAAAGGTAGTGTGCTTTCACCAGCTTTTTGAAAGATGACAAGGTTTGTGCCCGTCGAACCACAACAGGAAGCGCGTTCCATAATCGGACAGCTTCAACAGCAAACGATTTATCAGTAAATGTCGTTGTGTGTACGGGCATTCTCAGCTTAAGGTTCTCTGACGACCTCAGGGACCTCGAATATGAGTTATGGAGAAAAGTGAAACGTTCTTTAAGATAAGATGGGGTGAGAGGATTAAACAAAATATTATAAAGGAGTGAGAGAACGTGAGTATTCCGACGAAGGCGTATAGGTAACCACTTGAGCTTAGCACGAAACTCAGAGACATGATCATATTTGCGTAGTCCAAACTCCAAATATGAATCTAATACAGAAATTTTGAAGTCGCTTAAGTTTATTAAGTTGGTCTTCGGTGAAATCAAGATAGCTGACATCAGCATAATCAAGGATGGGAAGAAAGAGAGTTTGCGCAAGTGAAATTTTCGTGGCAATGGGTAATACATTGTGTAACCGTCGCAGGGACCTTGCCAAGGCAAACAGCTTGCGACTTAACTCTCGAAGCTGAGGACCCCTTTTATGCGGGTAATATAAAAAGAATATAAAACATTATGGTGCAAGTCCAATCTTTGTTGGTTCTGTGTCAATTTTCGACAATGTCCTTTGAAATCTGTAGCTTTAACGGCTTAGATTTTTCCATACAAAATTTAATCCCTTTCAACCCTTCTTAATTAAAGGTTGCCGTTGTCCTTTGCGAAGGTCTAATCTATATCTGCGCCGACTTTCATCAAAATCGGTACAGTGGTTGAGAGTAACAGATAGACAGACAGAAAGACAGAGTTACTTTCGCCCTTACAATTAAGGAAGTAAGAATAACAGTAGGTAGGTTAATATCAAAAATAAATAATTAGTGCTCCTTATATGAATTTCGGACTGACATGTAAATTGTCGTTTAAATTAATTAATTAATAGGCATATAGGCAAACAAAAGCTATTAACTAGCTTAACCTTCATACGGTCTTCAAAATGACCAACGTCAACGGGCCTCGGGTCTAATTTGACCCGTAACATATATTGCCTACATTTATGTCAAATAATTGCATTACAAATATTGTTTAGGTTTATATTTTAATACATTTATTTATTGACAATGAAAACAACAGCTAGTTAATATAAATTTTATTAGAATTAATTAAGTTTCGAACATATACCAATTTTACTTATTAGGTGCGTAGTAGGTACTACATTACTCTATAATAGCAAAATAACATAATAATCAAAATCAGTGATTACATTGAGAACACAAAGTAATCGTTTTAGAATGCTGTTTACATATAAATTTTTTGCATGTGAGGCAAACCAATCCTGTTTTATTATCCGTTTTTTGACACAAATGACATCGGCCTCTCTTGGTTGTTTTTTTCTCTGTATTCCTTTCAGACTGGGATGAGGTTGACGATTGTGGATCGTTTTGAGAGGAATCTCGTATACTCTTTGCAATTTCAAGTGAAAAACATGCTCGAGGTAAAGTTTGTCGTTTTTTCACAAAGGGAGTAACAAGATGCATACCTAGATTTTCTAAAAAGTTACGACGCTTAGCAAGGTTGCCTTCTTTCCAGGCATGATTAGCAGATGTGAATAAAACAAAAGCATTATAAGCCGATATATCAACCATATTACTGAACACCACTTGAGGCCATCGTTTAGTCTTTCTTCTACAAGTATAACAAGATACAGATTTATCCAATGTATCTACACCACCTTTACATTTGTTATAGTCTAATATTATTACTGGCTTCTTATCTGTGCGATTACTAACTTCTGAGTCATGATGCAATATGCTCAGAAGATTTACAGATTTATTTTTTTAGGAATGTAAGACACGAGAGTAGTATCCTTGGTAAAAGCAAAGCTAGATGAAAAAATCGGTCTATTTTTTATGTTCACAAATTCTGGTGGTAATTCAGGCTTATTTTTACGTATAGTTCCTACTAGTGCTATTTGCTTTTCCAGTAATTTTTATCCCAGTTGATGCGACGTGAAAAAATTATCGGTTGTGAGATTATGGCCCTTTAGCCCCACAGCCAAATCAAGAACCACACGCAGACCTTGATTTCTTTCAGGAACACTTCCGGCTT
The DNA here is from genome assembly GCA_009982885.2 of Hyles vespertilio. NCBI lineage: Eukaryota > Metazoa > Arthropoda > Insecta > Lepidoptera > Sphingidae > Hyles > Hyles vespertilio. The sequence continues at coordinate 21,754,530 of CM042808.1, read as the reverse complement.
CTTTTCCTGTATATGGTTAAATATTCCAAGCATAACTAGTTGCAGAATCACATAGAACCCAAAACTTTATGACATACTTTGCCGGTTTTGATGGCATGTATTGCCGAAATGGGCACCTTCCTCTGAATGCAACTAACTGTTCATCTACAGTTACATTTTGGGAAGGATTATAAAGTTTCGCTAATATATCAACCCACTTATTCCAAAGCTCGCGAATCGGAGCAAATTTATCTAATAATCGCCGTTCGCTTCGAGTTTCTCTGTAATCGAACCTTATAACTCTTGAAATTTTTTTGAACGTCTTGAGTGACATGGTCGCTGCAAATATGGGTCTGCCTTTTTTAGAATCCCATAAACTTTCAGTACTTTCATTATTTGAACGAAACACACCAGCTAACAAAAGTAAACCAATAAACGCGAACAATTCAGTTCTGTCAATATCAGTCCATTCTTTATCAAAAACTCGTCTACCCTCAATATTCGTGTAATTCAAAATAATGTGTATCAGTGGAGGTAGAAAATATATTTCAAATCTTGACATTTCTACTTCTGTGATTCTTGATGAAGAATAACGCGTCAATCCTGGCATCATATTGATAATATTTTCCCTCGAAGCTCTTCCGTAACTGCTCCCAAACGGTTTTTTACTGTAAGTTATTTGATCATTCTTTGACAACATTATTTCAGAAGGAACAAATTAATTTTCACTCTCACTAGAACTACTGTTAGATGAATCAGCATTCTCCACATGATCTTCGAATTCAGAACACGATTCTTCCTCATCAGACACCTCGTTCAAAAAGTTTTCAATATCACTGTCCCTCATTTTCAAATACGAAACAATTACTTGATCGTGTAACACTGACGTTCCATTCGTTCAATGTTTGTTGTAAAACTAAAGTGGGGTGTGGGTAGAACAATGTAAGCATGATAAAATAAATAGTGGGTAACACGATACCAAAAGTAAACAAACTACAATCGTTCTATACTTAATGGTCAAATGTGACCCGAAGGCCATTAGAGTAAAAAAATAAATATATTGAAATATTGTATATCTTCTTCTTCTACCTGGCGTTATCCCGGCCCGTAGATCAAGTTGGTAACAACCCCCTCAATCATTACTTTAACCCGCACAAGCCGGTCACTCCGTCTGTCGACTTCAAGAATACTCTCCTCAACGCTCGAAGACAACACTACGGCAACCCCGTTCCGGCCAGTGGGAGATCCACTGTAAATCAGTTTGTAACCCTGCCCGATATCCCGAGACTTGCCACCCTTCCATCGCGTCTCTTGAAGAAACGCGACTTGCACCCGACGTCTCTCGAGAACATCTGCAAGCTCTCGGCATTTACCGGTGAGAGAGCCAATGTTCCATGTGGCGAAACGGAGCTTGGTTGGTTCTCGCGTCTTTGGCCGCGCCCGTACCGTGCGCGGTAGCCCTTGCCCACTTGTCACAGGCTTAGGGCGATGGGCCTGCGCGTCGTTTTGCGGCGACGCCCTAGCCGTACCAACACTTTTCCCTTTTTCCATACCATTTGATATGACGGAGCTTTTGGTATTACATGGGGCGACCCGCCGTCTGACCCCCACAACCCATAAATTGGGAACCAAAGATTCGCCATTGCCTCGTTCGTAAGGTCAGCAGAGTGCACCGCGAGCAGGTGAGGTTGGCTTTGGTCCTTAGGTGTTGGTGGCCCACTTACACCCCGCCGCCTTACAGACCGCCAATTGTACTATTATTTTTTATTGATTTCTGATTTTTTCGTTTTTTTTTTTGTTTGCAATAAAGTGTAGGTAAGTATATAAATAAAATAAATATTCATCTTATGTTTATGGCGTTGACATTAAAACAAATATTATTTATGAATCAATTTTATTATATAGAACAAAAATCCGTTTGTGAGTACATAATATGTTTTTCTTGCGAAGTCGATGAGTTTTTCGAACACAAATACGCTAAGCATATCTTCGGTAAGCCGAGTCGATTTTCTGTAAATTAATAAATAGAAATGTATTAATGTACAAGTTCGTGGAATGTAGGGAGCAATTTTAAATTAATACAAAACCACAATTAATGTGCTGGTATAAAAATCTAAAAAAATTGCCCACATGTCGACCACCATACGCAAGTGACCCACACAAGTGTCACTTGACTGGATCAAAATGTTTTACCAACTTTCTAAAAGGCCTGAATAATATTGAATCATAGCGTCCGGCAGACCGTCGGCACTCTACTTGGACCGCGCTGCATTTACCATCACGTATGCATAAGTGCGATCACTGTACCTTGCCAATATCAAATACCATACATTCATAAACTGATCCCAGAAGGGGTAGGCAGACATGCTACCAGGATGCGATAGATACACGACTCCCTCGATGTGATACGGGGCCAGCGTACACAAATCCTTAACTCCGTGTTGATAATGAATAGAAGAGTTTTTACATCTTATGTCTCAGGATGGCGAGCGCAATGAATGCCAAGCATTGCATTGTAATTCAAGGCATTGTTTGGATTTGTTACTGTTCATAAGCGGCCGTATCGTTTACCCTAAGGCGAACGGAGAGCTAGTATCGCCATTCATTGCTACAAAAAAAAATAGGTTCGCTTACTTCGTTGAGCCGGTCTAGATAGATGTCTGTTGCAGGGTTCATAGTGTCGCGTCGTTTGCTGAAGAAGGTCGACAACGCTGCTTCCCTGGACTCCCTGTGGTAGCGGGGCACTTTAGCAGCCGCCACGATCATTGGCACGACGAGCAGCCACCACCAACTCGCCTGGCATTTGGTGTCCATTTCTGATTTATATTTCTTCAAAGCTTCGTTTACAGCCATTTCGTTGAGCGTGTCGTTTTTGTCTTTTAATTCGTAATATTTTAGTTCAAGTATCTGTAAAAAATATAAAGTAGAAATCTATGTATTTGTATGCTAATATAAATCAATTAGATCAGCAATTTTGGTTCGCAGAGAAATTATTAACCTACCGTGATTAATAACAATGTGGGATTTAGGCACGTATTAATACAGTTTAATATTTTTTGAAATAAAAATGTTAAAAAAGTGTTTTATTATCCTCGTTTCGTATAATCCCGTGTAAACGTACAGTACACCCACATCTACATATTTACATACATTTCCCGCGTTCAAAATTCGCCATCTACCTCACTTCTTAGTCTGTTCCATCCACGCAGATATATCATTGCAACTTATTTAGATAGTAAGTAGTTTAATTAAACTGTGTCATTTAAATTACATTCCTGATAGATTTATTTACTCGCGAAACCAAACTTGTAAATGAGAGGAATACCTAAAGATTTTAGATAAAAGAAAAAAAGAAAAATAAATTGAGAAACCCACCTGAGTAAGAAGAACTGTTTCGAAATCGGAATCGTCTCCTCTCGGATCGAACATGTGAATTGCCTGCTGCTTGGCCTTTTTGTGTTCTTTCGAAAGGTCGTCCGGATGCAAACAACATATTTCGGGGTTCCAGAACATACTCATGTAATTCGTGTAGAATGCAAGAGCCCTTTGGAACGCTCGTCTATTTTTGCTCCTGTTAATTGTTTGCAGACTCATGAATTGAGTTGCCATCGCCTGAAACATATTTATTTACTTATCCAAAATATGTAATTGAATTAATACATAATTATTTAATTAATACATGATAAACGGGTTCGTAAAGAATGTTAAGCAATCATTGTTTTTGATTACTAATAAAATAATAACACATTAATGATAAATCTTCTACTAACCGAAGTTATGAGTCTGATCACAATATTTTTTTCCTTAAAAAATACCTAAAATCATCAAACCTTACCTTAAAAAATTCCTGAGAACAACATTTGGTGAAATCTATTGAATACCCATAAAGATATAAAAACCAAATATGTATTATAATAAGTACACACATAAGTGCACATTGCTCGCTTATATTAAATATATATATCAACTTTATAGTTTTTAAAGAGACAAGTAGTGTTCTTTAACCATTCTTTTGAAGCAACAGTGTTCGTGCCCGTCTCACAGCATCAGGAAGTGCATACCATAATCGGACTGCTTGGGCAGTAAAAGATTTGTCCATAAAGGTCGTTGAGTGCACGGGCTCTTTAACGGGGACGGGCAATATACCTAATATTAAGTATGGATACCTCATAACAGTTTGTTTTATTGCGCAACCAAATGTTATTAACATTCATAACAATCAATTGAATTTGCAATCTTGTATGCTTTTTATGATTGTGAATTTATTAAAACTGCAATTTTAACCATAAATTGAAATATAGGTCGTATACAGTGCCAACATACCTGAATCAAAGAATCTCTGTAACTGTCCTCTTCGTGTTTAGAAGGCCTATTGCGTTTATTATCGAATGTGGTAAGAGTTTTTGTTTTAACTTCGTCATATTTAGCCTGAAATTCGTCCTCATCCAGTGGCGGGTCCTTAGACAATAGACCCTCCATGGTCGTAGAAAACTCAGATCGCACGGCGCTCACCATCATTTTGTTGTGTTGTTCGTTTGTATCACGTAGGGTTTCTAGTTCCTTCGCCAGACTCTGTAAATTATATCTTAAAATTGTTAAAGTACGTTATTGTACTAATGGATTCTTTTGAAATATTTTCAACTAGCCGATCAGAAAACAGATTAATAGATTCTATAATATTTATTTGTTTGATTATTGTTTTCATTTTATACAAATAGTGTATTCTCAATGCTTGAGAAATTTTCTGCCAGTCGAATCTATGGTGATGTAGATACGAGAAGATAATATTATATTTCTGTTTTATACAGTCTTAAATGCAATAGCCCAATAAATTAACATCCGAGAAATTACAATTATTCTTCGAGATTTTACAGTAACATATTTAATACAAATGTGTACCTCTTGGAATTTGATTCTCTCCATGTCTGGCACATTGGGAATACTCTTTCTTTTAGCGTCGAAGAGGTTAAGTGCTGCCTGAACTGCTTCGTTATGAACATCTTCCAAATCCAGAGGATGCAAGCATAACAGATTCTTGCCATGAACTTGACGAATAGCCGCTTCATAAGCTTCTGTAGCTTCTTGAATTGTCTTGCGTACTTTAGCTTCGTTAATCGACACAAACAATGGAAAGCGGTCTTCCAATTCCTGAAAATAATTTAGAATAAAGCAATCCACAACAGATACTGATAATATATAAAGCCAGAATTATTACATGTGTCATCTGCGCTAAATATGCATCGCATTGTTTCTTGGGGGCCATTTTCTTCTTGTCGTTGAAGGCAGCCCTGGCGGCGGCGAGCGCCTTCCTGTGCTCGTCGTCTAGAGCCAGCGCGGTGAGGCTGGGCTGCTTGTCGCTCGTCACGCGCTCCATGCGCGCCTCGTACAGCTCACGCGCATCCGCCACCGCCGACATCAGCGCCGCCTTCGCAGTCGACTAGGAATACACACACCTCATAAGTAATACTGCGCCACCACAGCAACTATGTACAAATTTAAGAATCTTATACATTACCTCCGCAATACTGGCCGGAGTTGGCAACTTATCGCTATTAAATATCTCCATGTAAGTTGTAAAATACGTGAACAGATCGCGAGCTTTCACTGATTCTCCATTAATTAGTTTGGGCGTCAAATTTACGGGCGCGAATATTGAAGGCACCAGTTCTTTCAAAGAATCCTTAAATTCTTGGTCAAGTTCTGAAAAAAATAATTAATGACTGCCAAAACTGCACATAATAATTATGGTGCGATATGAAAATACGGTAGGTAGATACCATTGAGTGCCCCTTTGAAGTTCCTCTTAGTCACAGCACGTCCTGGGTGCGGCATCAGGAAGCATGTGAGCTTGTCAAAGCAAGAGCGAATCTGCTGACGCAGCCCACGTAGCTCTTGGGGCATGCCCTCATACTCCTGTTGTTGCAATTTAACATGTTTATAAGGAGATGTTTTAAAAGTCATAAATAATTTATCATAGTAGTCATGTCCATTTTATATTAACAAACAAAATATTGAAAGATGCGATATTAAAGACTTACATTCATTCTAATCGTCAGCAGTTCTTCGCCACCTTTGTGACCATATTCATGTTCGTAGTCGAATTGCCAATCTCTAATGAGGAACTCCAACGCTTGAAACGGTTTCTTTCCATCCTCAGATTTTAACAATTTACCGTATTCTGTAAAAAGCTGTGAACAGCCCCGTACAAGGTGTTATTATAGAATATTTATTTTATTTAGTTTTAATAAAAATAGTACGCAGTAAAAGTCGAGTAATAATTTATGATATTAAGGCACAGGTAACCCTCGAAACCGGGACAAATTAGTTTTTCAAAATTAAAAAGTAGTAAAATATAACTTGCGCATACTATTGCTTTTCCTAAGTTTTTGAAGTGCTACTGAAGCTATAAAATTACGGCAACGATGAATTTTTTTATTGCCATGAATGGCGAGACTAGCATTTGCCTAAAGGTAAGAGATAAGACCGCTCATACATGGACACTATTTTACCTCCTATACTTTCATATGTTGCATATAATCCGTTCATTTTATTATTAATTTTATTTATTAATTTTATTTAAGTAGATAAGAAATATATCTACTTAAATAAAATTAATGGATGCCAAGAGTTTATGATTAGTTATATTGTACCTGCAAGTGTTGCAAGTCATCTTCCTTAATATTCTCTTTGATATTGTATATCAGCACTGAAGACACGAGAGTGGAGAGCGCGAAGACAGTGGAGCAGTCGCGCACCGTGCTGCTGCTGTCGAACGTGCCCTGCGTGTCCATCAGCAGCACCGCCACCTGCACCAGCAACACTTGTAACAACCGACACGCTGCAACCATTACACACTCACCGAGCTTCTGCACCCACCTTGTCTCCGGAGGGCAGCGTCATAATAAACGGCTCAGGCCACATCAGGATACCAGTAGTGTGGCGCGTAGAGCCGCCACGCCAGCTGAATCCTTTCAATTCTTCTGTCTCAGAGCCCAACCAATCTCCATTCTCATTGCGAGCCTCTTCCTGAAGTACAGAGACACAATGTAAGTAGTTACAGTATGAAGAAAGGTGATATCGTATATTCTCGTTAAGTACGTACCGGTGCTGTGAGGTATCGAAGGAAGAAGTTGAGCAGGAAAGACTTGCCACCACGGAACGAGCCTGCAACGCTCACTACCACCACAGGCAAATCTTTCACATCGTCACGCAGAAGAATCTTACTCAACGCCTTTTCGTCCAGGTGGTAAGTGTTATTCGCAAGGTTAACTATATGTACGCCGTCACTCCCATTTGAGTTGGTTGCATCCAAAAGACCTTCAGTATACACATAAATTAATCCATTAGGTACGTCTGAGCAAAGTCTGAACCATAGTCTAGCTACCACATTAAATAAAATTGTATATTCTTCACGTAAATTTTTACTTTTATTTGGAATAAAACTTAATTACTTAAAATGGTGTTCCCAAGCTACACTAACCATGTGTATTGAGATAACAACAAAATTATAACATTTATGTAGCAGACAAAAAAATATTTGATAACAATATTACTATGGACAGCCTCCGTGGCGCAGTCGGTAAGACGCCGCCTGTGAAACGAGAGGCCGCGGGTTCGATCCCCGCACCAAGAGAAATGTTTGTGCGGCCCGAAAAGTCTCTCGTAGTGCCTGATACCCACGACACAAGACTCGATCTTAATGTGGGGTCAGGACTATATATGTGACTGTTGGGTGTTATTTATTATTTAAGTATGGTGAAAATTATCAAAACTGTCTATTCGATGTCGAATAGGTACGGTTTGCTATTTAGTAGAATCTATAAATTATAAACAACAAGCCGATAAAGAACCAGTCCACTGCGAAATAGAATGCTAATCCATCCATCCATCCATCAGCCAAAGGAAGTCCACTGCTGAACATAGGCCTCCCCCAATGATTTCCACAGAGACCTGTTGGAGGCAGCCTGCATCCAGCGACGTCCCGCGACCTTGACCAGGTCGTCGGACCATCTTGTGGGTGGACGTCCTACGCTGCGCTTTCCGCTACGTGTACGTACGTGAATGCTAATCCTTGCATTCTATTTCACAGTGGACTGGTTCTGTAGCTAAAGATAATATTGGAACATTTTAAACAGTATCCTCTTTGAACCAGACTCAATGTTTCAACCGAGAGTTGAATCATGATTGCATTAGACCTTAATTCACCAGGCATCACCAAATACTGATGGGTGGCCTCTAATTCTTTAACACCGGGTGGATAGGAGGTTGTTTTCATGGTTTTCTTTGCTATTACCCAAGTACCAGTCTTGATGAATGTGCTATCCAAGATTAAAAGAAACAGTCAAACTCTGAATAATATCATTAAAATTATGTAATATGTCACAGTTATACACTTAGTCAGCTTTGTTTCTATTCACCCCCAAATTGTTGAAATTCTTGAAAAGATCTCTGTAGTATGCAGATTTTCTCATCATGTTATCCTTCACCATTATAATGCATGATAATTGTCTAATAAACGGTAACGCTAAATTTTAATTTTAATTTAATTTGAATTAGTGTCAATAAATAATGAGCAAAAAGCGCTAATGATTGTCTAAAATTATTGTTGCATGTCGCTTTTAGACTCCATTAACTGTTTACACAAATTAGACTGTAGTACAAGTGAATTATGGTTACCTTTAGTGCTTGCCATGATGGATGAGTTGTTCGAAAATATAGACACTTCCACCAATTGAAATATGTGTTTCTTCAGTGAACACAATAATTGTACTGACGATGTGATGTTCCTTCAGGAATTTATATGAAACGCGATGGTTTCATAGGCACTCAGCGCTTCCCGGAAACCGCAGGTCGATAGCGGCTGAAAAGCCACGGATCCTGCCTATTGCTTGATAAATTATTAATTCACACGATCGTATCTTTCGCAATGATAATGATTGTACATTACGAAATACACGTGGCATAAATATATTTTAAAGAACATAAAAAAGTAAGTGGAAATTAAATGAATATATATCAACACATTATATAAATTATGCAGGTACTTGAAGGTTCTACATTTCCTATTGCAATTTCCCCTCTTTCCTAATTCGTAAAATAAGTTTATTTGTAAAGTGGTAGAGACATGCTGTAATCAGTCATGGCTCAGCATGAATGAGCACGCCCATCCAGAGATGATGCCTGCCGGATGCCTTATACCCTCATCCCGTTATTTTTCCTTACACCGCCCGATTTGAAAGGCAGGCCATACATCCATTATACCAAGCGTTAACGGCGGATCCAGGAGGGAGGTCATGGGGACATGATACCCCGGGCTGGCTTCAGAATGACAGAATTTACTAATTATTATCTTATTGATAAGGTTTATAGGTACAATAAATTATTTGTATGTCGACAAATAAAGTAAAAAAGTGTGTCAAATCATGGTTTCGAATTACAAATTCGAATAAAGAAAAAGTACTCAGTGTTCTGACAAGAACGTTATGGTATGACCCCGCTCCCTGGCTTGAAAGCTGGATCCGCCCTTGCCAAGCGTTTTGAATGTTCATGAGGAACAGTGGGAACTTATCTACGCAGTAGGCGACTTGTTTGCTCGTTTTTCCGGACCTAATTACGCAATAAAAAAATTCGTGATTTTTCATGTTAGTTAATACAAGTATTATTTACTATAAGCCTCCGTGGCGCAGTTGGTTGGACGCCAACTATGAAACGTCAGGCCGCGGGTTCGATCCCCACACCGGGATATGTTTTGGGTCACCGAGTTTTTGTAAGACCGAAAAATCTCTCCAAGTTTTCGATGCCCACAAAATAAGACTCGATCTTAATGTGGGGTCACGACAACGTATGTGACAGTTAGGTGTGTTTATTTTTCTTTATTTATCAGTGTCGGCGTAGCCCTATAAAACAAATAGCTAAATATTTAATACTACTACGAATCTGGCACGACAAAACGGCCTTGCGCTCCTGCTAGAACTAACAGACATATTTTGAATTGGAATGCGTTGTAAAAAGATAATCAGCGGCATCGAAAAATTTGCTAACTCGTCACCAAAAGTATCGCCTGCATTCAATTTCATATTTAAATACATATATCATGTATTAGTCATCTAAATTCTATTGCCGTGTGGGGAAACTTAGTATCGGTGCGAAGGTTGTTATCACTCGATGAAACCTACTTTTCTGTATACGGAAATGTATATATTTAAAAATAAATACAATCGAGATCCAGGCCCGGAGTTCTTGAAAAACTGAACTTGAAGTCCAAATAAAAGTTATTTTCTTGTATGCGGTTCTGTGAAAAAAATGTTAAATTTGATGATAGTTACTTTATTTCATAAAATCTGTCGTCCGGGACAAAACAGGAAAATGATTAAGGGCAAACCACACAAAATGGTATACCTAATTAGTTTTAAGCAGTATCGGTATCGGGATCAATGATGTTATTTACAATTACTATGAATGGGCATTCTCCTTTGGAAGTTCAAATAAAATATAATAATACTAGCGGCCCGACCCAGCTTCGCCTGGGTGCATATATTTTTTGATTCCACTCCACACCAAATATATGTTGTTTTTCGTACAAACTCTTGTATACCTAAACTTGACGTAGCTATCCTACTGTCCGGCTCAATCCCGTCTCATCAGTCTGTTCAGTCTCTTCCCAATCCATCTCGTCTCTTCTCTTTATTATCCATCCCGTTTTATAACGTGCATTTACATTACGTCCTAACAAATCTGTCAGCTATCCCACACCTCTCTCGTACATATTTTACTTTATGTCCCTTTTCTCCATATGCATCCATATATATAAACATATAAAGATTGCCTTATGAATTTTTAACATTAAAAACTTTAACGTTTTTTATTGTCCATCCAATATTCCTTCTCTCATTTCAGTATCAAAATGCTGTTTTTCCAAAAATATTGCACGCCATTACTTTTTGTTAGTAATAAAGAGTTAAAAGATGACGATTGATCAGTTATCGGCCGGGGATAAAAAATGATTATGAATAATTTAGGGTTGTATGTATTTTTAATGCGACATAATAAAAAAATAAAGAAATTAAAAAAAATCACTAAGGGATATGAAAAATGGATGTTGGCGGATTCTCAGACCTATTCAATATGTTCACAAAATTTCATGAGAATCGGTCAAGCCGTTTCGGAGGAGTACGGGAACGAACATTGTGACACGAGAATTTTATATATAAGGTTGATTTAACACATTGCTTGTTATTGAGGTATGTATTTTTAATATAAACTACAAGCGTTTTGATCACTACATAGTATAATACAAATTCACTTTCTCTGTCCCTATATCCCTTTGTATGCTTGAATCTTTAAAACTACGCAACGGATTTTGATGCGGTTTTTTTAATAGATAGAGTGATTCAAGAGGAACGTTTATATGTATAATACGTACATATTATTGTACAGAATCTTTTTTTTTTTTTTTTTTTTTTTTTTTATTTCAATAAATGACGAGACGAGCAAGCCGTTCGCCTGATGGTAAGCGATACGACCGCTCATAAACAGTAGCAACATTCCACTGCGCTCGTCATCCTGAGACATAAGATGTTAAGTCTCAATATGTCCAGTAGTTACTCTGGCTACAATGTCCTTCAATCCGAAACACAACAGTGCATTTACGCAGTGTTGTTTCACGGGAGAAATAGACATTGCGGTGGTACCTACCAGATGGCCTCTCACATATGAGAGACCTACCACCAGTAAATAAATCTATTCGTACCTGGGCGAAGCTGGGCCGGGCCGCTAGTATTTGCATATAACAATCAATAATCACATACATAGTTGTGACCATGTTCAGACCCCACATTAAGATTAATTAGTTAGTCTAGTCTTGTGTCGTTGGTATCAGAAACTACGAGAGACTGCGGTCTCACAAACACCCAGATTCGACACAAATATTTATGGCTCAAACATTTGTGTCGATGCGGGAATCGAACCCACGACCTCTCGTTTCACAAACGGCGTCCAACCAACTACGCCTCGGAGACAAACAATAATTCAATAAAATGTGTAGGGAGAACAACTATTTTTGTTTTTCTTTTTTGGCAAAAATGGACTCGGACGCTAAAAGATCGTAGACTGTTTGTTATAAAAATTACTTCCATGACGAATTAGACCATTTTTCTTCAATAACACAGTATTTTAAAATTCAAATTCCTAGTCTATAAATATTAATAAGTAAATAAATTATTGGAAAACATCAATAAAATTATAATTAAGTTATAGGTACCAATGGTTGAATATCTTCAAAGTGTAAGGCTAGGTAGGTTTTAGAAATTTCACTAGAAGAATTGTGGCTTGAGAACTATTACAGATAGGTCGGAATCATAGTTTGATCTATCTCTCGTTGCCGTATATTCGTTGAGTACTGGGACAACCTGGGCTACTGTTGAATTATGAAAAGGACAACTCAGTCTACTATGAAAACTTCGAGTATATTTATAATATAGAGGGAGCGCTGGTACTTCAAAAATGTAGATAGAAATGGTGGTGCCGGGGCCACCTTTTTCTTCCCTACATCCAGTGTGAATCGTGTCAGCTAGGAATACGCATGAATTACATGAAAAGGAAAAAGAAAAAAATGTAGTTTAGCGCTATCGAATTCCATCCAAATTTATTTTAAGGGTTAATTATTAATGCGTATTCGTTCATCAGCGACAATAAATCCTCTCTTCTTAAATAACAAGATATAATAAACATAATTTTACAGAAAAACAATACAGTACAGTCTCATACCAATAAAAACGATAAAAACCTCTTTAATTCAATCTTACATATCAAGTTCAACACTTCTTTTTTTCCTTCGAACTCGAGTTGTGTAACTCAAGTTCAATTTGAGTTACCTGAATTTCAACTCGAGTTAACTCGAGTTTACTGGTCGTAGGTCTCTCATATGTGAGAGGCCGCCTGGGTGGGTACCACCGCATTATCTATTTCTCCCGTCAAACACTAGCGTAGAGGCACTGTTGTGTTTCCTCACTGGACATATTAAGACTTAACATCTTACGTCTCAGGATGGCAAGCACATTGGAATGCCAAGCATTGCTTTGTAATTCAAGGTATTGTTTGGTTCTGCTACTGTTTATGAGCGGTCGTATCGCATAACATCTGATGAACGGCATGCTCGTCTCGCCATTCATAGCAAAAAAAATATATACACATTACTACATGATGGTATTTATTTATTTATTCATATAAGCTTTATTGTACACCATAAATAAATACAAAAGAAACAATACAAACTAGAAAAAAAAAGTACAATTGGCGGTCTTATCGCACAAGGCAATTTCTGACAGACAACCATTTGATGGATATAAGAGAAAAGGACGAAAATTGGGGCAGCATCAGGTGTACGAATAATATCTGTAGATATTAGTGTCTATATACAACATATATAAATAAACATACATACATAAGTAAATATCCCATGTAAATATACTTACACAATATACACATATACATACCAACATACATACATACAATATATATACATATATATACATACATATCTACACAACATAAAGGTCATATAATTAAGTATAAATACACAAAGGAAAAAGTATACAATTACTAATGTCCTCATTCAGCCAGAGAGTAATGTTCTTTAACCATCCTTTTAAAGATGGCTAGAGATTTGGCCCTTCTTACTGTTACCGGTAAAGCATTCCACAACCGTGCAGCTTGTACTGTGAAAGATTTATCTACAAAGGAAGTGGAATGCACGGGAATTTTCAGTCTTAAGTTTTCCGATGACCTAAGAAACTTCGAATGTGAGTCATGTAGGAATTCAAACCTATTTCTAAGATATGGGGGTGAGAGAGGATTAAAGAGAATTTTAAAAAGAAGAGAGAGAATGTGTGTATTCCGACGAAGCCGTATGGGTAGCCACTTGAGCTTTCTGCGAAACTCTGAAACATGATCATATTTGCGTAATCCAAATATAAATCTAATACAGAAATTTTGGAGGCGCTCAAGTTTATTAAGTTGCTCCTCAGTAATATCAAGATAACTGGCATCCGCATAATCAAGGATGGGGAGAAGAAGGGATTGTGCAAGCGAAATTCTCGTGGCAATGGGTAGAAAATTACGTAATCTCCGCAAGGACCCAGCCGAGGCGAATAGTTTCCTACTCAACTCTCGGAGCTGCGGGCCCCAGGTGAAACATTTGTCAAGGTAAACCAAGGTAACCTAGATTTTTTACACTGTCACTGTAAGGAATGGTGATTCCATTGCAAACAACAGGTGGTATTAGTGACCAGTCGAGTTTAGAGATCATCCTGGGGCTGCCGACAACAATTACTTGAGTTTTGGTTGGATTTATCATTAGTCCATAATCGTTACTCCAATCACTTATTTGCTTAATGTCTTCATTGATTGCCGAGACAGCATCATTTAACTGGAGCCAATGAGCCTGGGAATAAATCTGGAGATCATCTGCATAAAGGTGGTAAGAAGAACGGAGTTTATTACTAATAGAGTTGATAAAAATTGCGAAAGGTAGGGGAGATAGCACGCCGCCCTGTGGCACACCAGCAGAAGTCGAGCACCACGATGATACGTTGTTATCGACATAGATCCGCTGCCGACGTCCAAACAGGTAACTACGAAACCAAACAACCGCTGTTGGAGATATGTTAAGAGAGCCCAGTACGCCAAGTAGCACGTCAAAATCGACCGTATTAAAAGCATTACTGAAGTCAAGTAGCGCTAAGACTGTCAGCTTGCCTTCTTCCATGGCCGATCTGATATCCTCCGTAATAGGCACCAAGGTTGTGGTGGTATGTTATCTTTATTCATAAGTTTATCAAGGATTTATAAAAATACTAGCTTTTGCCCGCAACATCGTCTGCGTGTATATTATAATAATACGGACGTAAAACATTATATTGCTTCAACAACATTACGCTGTGAGCTCTGCGAAAGATTTGCAAAAAAATAATTTTGATAACATACATAAATCAGCTTCAGTGATTTTCACATAATGTAATATCCCTTATTTCACCGCCTTAGTGTTTTTTTTTTCTAATAGTAGTTGACAGCAATATTTTGCGTTTAAAATAAATGGTGAAATACAAATGTTCATATGAATAACTTCAGCGGTTTCGATTTGGCATACAACATTCCAACCCCTATTTTACCCTTTAAAGTAACCCTACTTTGAGAAAAGAGTGTATCAAATTATATTTGTTTGTAATGATTAAATAAAGTGCCAAGTTTTATCATAAAACACTATTTCGCCCTTTTCATCCCTTTGGGGGTTGAATTTCCATAAACACTTTCTCAGTGCTACCCTACGCCACAGTAGGAATCCCTGTGTATTTCCGATATAAGAAAATTTCACAACACTAACCTGAACTAATTAACCTCTATCATTAGTGGTGTGTAATTTTACCGAAAATCAAACACAAACAAAAGAGCCTTACATAATTATTTATCCTTTGTAACAGAAGTTTATATAGTATATTGATTTTTATACATGACGTCTAGATTATTTCTATTTCGATATTATACTGAGTTTCGATTTATCCCGTATTATCAGTATAATTTCAAATGGAAAATTATTGGAATATACGGGGTTTTTTCGTTTTTCCGGAAATTTTTCAAATTTTCGGAGTGGCCAGAACTCAACAGTACTTATCTTGCTGTAAATTGCAACATTGCAAAAAAAAAAACAAAACTGACTAAGCTGTATGCCCTCGATTCCTTTACCTACTCGTTGCTTTGGGATGTAATAAAACCATGATTCCAGAAATTTCCCGGGAATTGAAGGAGTACTTAGATGAGAACAAATTCCATAACTTTGAATTATTTCCTTTCTAAGTTTCTAGTTACCGTGAAAGTCGACAACATTGCCCGATTTTTTGATAAAATCTGCTATATTTCATATTTTTTCTATAACCACCTATATACCGGGTATCTCAAGACTGCTACCGAAAACGAAGCCGGGTGGTAGTTTAAGTGGCTACAAACACAATGCAATTAAAAATTTCGCATAGAAACGCGACAATTATTTTTTATGAATTTTTAATATCGTCATTTTTGGGTGGTAAATCCGTAGTTTTTGCTAAAATAATAATTTAAACTCTTTTATACCTTAGAGTATTTATAAATAAAAGGGCATACACTATTATTTTAGGAAAAAATGTATTTACCACCCAAATATGAAAACAGGAAAAAAATAACAAAAAAAAATTGTCGCTTTTTTTGCAACTTTTTCTGTTCCATTGTGTCTGAAGTCGTTTAAACTACCACCCGGCTCCGTTTTCGGTAGCAGTCTTGATATACCCTGTATATTTTTTCATTTACATAAACTACATAACCATATGCTACTATTAGCTATGTTATATTTAAAATAAATTAATATTTTCAATTTATTTTTTATTATTTTAATGATGGGCAAAGTTATGTGGCGATCAGCTAACATTGCCCATGTTGATATCTGCCAAAATATGACCCAAACAAAATATTATTACACAATTAAAAATGAAATAAGTATAAAAAATAATCTTAGCAGTGGTTTTGAAAAAAACTCTTAAAGTTAACAGATTCTCGTAACAAAAAATGATGTTTGATGATGAGGAATTTTACCAAGCGATTCTTACTCTTTCCATACAAACTCTGATAAATGGTTTAAAAACTCTTAGGGCTGTCACATTACAGTAAATTGATTTTACTTTATATAATTTCTCACATTTTTACTTTTCATAATATGAAAGTGGTAATTAAATCAAGCATTGCACGCTATAGAAATCTTTTATTTAAATAAATTTAAAATATGCTACAAACAAATGTCAACTTAAGTTTTGATCTATTTGACAATCAAAATAAAGTAAATACTTTCTTTTCTTAGAGTATTTATATATAGAGGGAGCGCTGTCATACATTCGCGATTTGAAAAACGTAGATATTTTCTTGTTCGTAATGTTGGTAGCGCTCCTATATTAGTAAAAATTAAATTAATTATTTAGCAATAAATTGCTATAAATTCCTTTATTTGCCGAAATTATATTTAGCTATTATCCTTTCAAAACGAGTTTGAGTGGAATTAAATAGACCTAAACTACTTATTTTTATATTTTTTTCAAATAATTTGTGTATGTTGCACAACCTGTTCCAATATTAGCCAATAGGAGGGCAGAAAAAGGTGGCCCGGCACCACCATTTTACCACGTTATCTACGTTTTTGAAGTACCAGCGCTCACTCTATATACAGGGTATATCAAGACTGCTACCGAAAACGAAGCCGGGTGGTAGTTTAAGCAACTTCAGACACAATGCAACAGAAAAAGTTGAAAAAAAAGAGCGACAATTTTTTTTTTGTTTTTTTTTTCTATGACTATATTTGGATGGTAAATACATTTTGTCCTAAAATAATAGTGTATACCCTTTTATTTATAAATAATCTGAGGTATAAAAGTGTTTAAATCTTTATTTTAGCAAAAACTATGGATTTACCACCCAAAAATGACGATATTTAAAAAATCATAAAAAATATTTGTCGCGTTTCTTTGCGAAATTTTTAGTTGCAATGTGTTTGTAGTCACTAAAACTACCACCCGGCTTCGTTTTCGGTAGCAGTCTTGAGATACCCGGTATATATATATATATATATGTATATATATATATATATATATATATATATATATATATATATATATATATATGTATATATATATATATATATATATATATATATATATGTATATATATATATATATATATATATATATATATATATATATATATATATATATATATATATGTATATATATATATATATATATATATATATATATATATATATATATATATATATGTATATATATATATATATATATATATATATATATATATATATATATATGTATATATATATATATATATAACTTAGAGTATATATATATATATATATATATATAATATATATATATATATATACTCTAAGTTTCTTTTATTAAGTCGATTAAAAAGACACCTTTCTAAATTCGATTGATCTTTAAAATAACAGGCGTCGAAACCTTTTTAGACTTTATCTAATTAATTTATCGAGATATTGACAACCCTAGGTACTTTTTGATGATGGGCAATGTTGTCAAGCACAGGTCTGAAAAAGTCAGGGTAAAATTGCCCATCCCGAAATGTAATGACTTTTTAACGATTAGATAACTAAACTGTTATTAAAATACTTAATAATTCATATTCTATGACATACATTAAAATAATCTATCTGCGGTCTCGTCATGACGCGCAATCCACGAATATTTTTCAGACGAAATTGGCCCGCCAAAAGACATACCTTTTTTGACAAGCTCTCACAAGCTACTAAATAAACTCAGGAATAACTGCGATTCACAGTGCTATCACAAATATAATCAACTTTCCTACCAAATAATAAATGATGCCATAGACTTAAATATTTTTTTCATATTAACGGATTTGTTAGAAAATGATTTTAGGGCAATGTTAACATGTGTGGCAAAGTTGTCAACTTTTACGGTATATTTGTTTTAAAAAAGTGTCCACCACATTCGTACTTTGATTTATGAAGTAGGTACTAATTGATATATTACACTATCATAATAACATCAATGAACCTGTGAAATGTTCCAAGAAACTAGGTAAGGAGTAGATATTTATAGCACAATTAGTATCTAGTATCAGGTAAGCCTGATAAAATAATAAATACAAAGTACATGTACAGTGAGATTTTACATCTGTAATATTTCAAAACCGTAAACCCCCAGTTCAATCATTCTAAGCTCAGTAACTACGACCTTCCATAACATACGTAGGAAGCGGCTTGGAAGTTACATTACTACGGACTTGACTGTGCCCCTGAATTTGCTGAAGTTTATGAGTGGTGGTGACTGCGTACCATCAGTGGGTAGTTAAATCTTGCGCATAATATGAAAAAATATTTAACCAACTTGAAAAAAGGAAGAGATCCCCATTCGTCGGATACTTTTACCACACCCATTTATCATTTTATTAGAAACCATAACCAATATTTATTTATGTGAATCTAGCCTGTGTTAGCCGGCACCTAGTGTAGAAGTATAGGTAATATCTTTGCAATCATTTGCCGGTACAGTCGCAGACAAAGGCTTGTACTACGTCAAATACCCTCATAATTATTTCCTTCATTTCAAGCATAAATTATTCCTTTTTGTATGTAGGCATAAAAGTTTGCTTATCATTTTTGTATTTATCGTAGATAATATTTTGTATAGTTTACAATTATCAATATATAAGTACCTATATGTTGTGTTTCCCCAATACTGAAAATAAATAAAATATGTGTTAGAGATAAAAGACCACAGTAATAGAATACGATAATAATTTGCATAGCGACATTGAAGGCCGATTGCTGGACGGAAATTACGCATAAACCACAGGACATTTTGTTGTTGGTCAATAATTACCTATTGCTAAAGGAACAATCGCATAGTCTACTTACTAAGTTATATATCTTTACAATGATTTTACTTGTCATTTTACTCAAAAAACTGCCGTAGGTTCACACTTAGTGGTAGTTAAATACCTACAATACATACATACATCAGCATTACAGCGTATCCTAAAAACATAACGAAGCTGGAGTCATGCAATTTGATCGCAAAAAACTAACACACTAAGCTATCGGTCTTAGTTGTTGATATATAGGAATGTCCGTAGTGTTAAATATAAAGAGAGTTTCCAAAAGAACCTTACTGTAATGCGCGCACGTTGAATCCAGTGACTATTGAGAATGCTAGAACACTGAGCCAATGTGTTCAAAGTCCAAATATGCTTAAAAAGTAGATATTTTTTAATAGCTTAAGACCTACGTATATAATTTACTGGCGGATTATTTATTTAGGTCTCATTTGTGAAAGGCCGCCTAGGTATTACCATCGCAATGTTTTTTTCTCCCGCCAAACAGCCATGGTAATGCATAGTTGTGTTCCGGTTAAAGGACATATTAAAGCCAGATTAACTACTGGAATTGAGACTTAACATCTTGTCATAACATGTTGACATGTCTCAGCGCAGTGGAATGCCAAGCATTGCTTTGTATTTCATGGTGTTCTTTGGTTTTGTTATTGTCCATTAGTGGTCGTATAGCTTACCATCCGGCGAATGGCATATTCCTCTCGCCATTATTGCAATAAGCAAATAAATGCACCCAATCGCACGCATAGTCTTGGCCAAATTAATATACCAAATACTGCGTCGTGGGTGTAAGAAACTATGAAACGTTTGGTCTTCACTAGCCAGACCCGCATTAAATACTCGGGGTACCTTCATATATATTTGTCTTGATGCTTTTTTTTTATTGCAAAAGATTGGCAAACGGGCAGACAGGTCTCCGGATGGTAAGTGATCACTGCCGCCCCATGAATATCCACAACGCTTCGTTGTAAGATGTGTTGCCGGCCCATCGAATCGGAAAGTGAGCGGGAAAAAAATCTTCTTTTTCTCTTCTCTCCTCATTTGTCTTTGGTTTCACAGCCTTCTCTCAACCACTGCGCCACATAGGCTGTCCGTATAAGTTTAATAACTAAATAGATTTAGCTACAATCCCATGGGTTTTTATTTTGGCATAATGACTACTTTCAGTTCTTATATTATCTTAGTTAATTAAAGTTTTAATATAATACAAGATGAAGTAAAAAAAAAACAGGACAACATTATAAATAGATTATTAATAATTAAGATACTTTTGGACACAATAGACTGAAAAGTCTCTCGTGGTTTCTGATAGCCACGACAAAAGACTTAATTGATCTCAATGTGAGTTCAGGATTCAGGAGTATGTATGTGACTCTTGGGTGTATTTATACATTATTGCATGAACTGAAATAAAACAACCATTAAATTATAAGTAATAAAACGCATTTAATATTTAGAACATCATGCTAATTTTAAGGATTTTTTTATAAAACAATCGTTTTCTAAACGGCGATAAAGCATTTAAACAACGTCATGAGATATGAATTCTATTTAAAAGTACAAATATTCGTGATGCCTCAGCATAAGCCAAAATACTTTAATAAAATATTGCGTGTTCTGTATACCCTTTACTTATCAACTGTTATAAGCGACGCAGTCTAGAATTATCCAGGGGAGCTCGAGGACTATGTAAGCGACACAACATTCCGAAATCTTGTAAAAAGTAAGAAATGTTCAGTCTCTTTTCCTCATATGCGCAACATAATGCAAATTCATCGCACAGACAGTGGAATACAACAATTAATTTAACATTTGCTAAAGCTCAAAACACATTGTAGGTTTTCGTCTTACGCATAGAGTAAAGAAGCGGCCATAAATACTAGAGCAACGCGTCTTACAGCAATCTGAACAATGGATTCTTTTGTTGTGTGCACACTGTCGGTCGAAATTCGAGGGCATGACCTTCAAAAACAAAAACGTCTGAGACATACAGCGCATCTAACATAAATTGACAAGTGGTGAAATTAGGAACTACAAATGAAAGTAAAAAATATCTTCAACGCTTTCATTAAAAATATTCTTTCATAATTTATACAATGTACATTTATACTAGTAGTCCAATAGTAGTAATGATAATAATGTCCAATGTAATGAAATTTGAAGAGAGAAAAAAATAATAATTTCTCCGTGCACCACAGCGCTTTTGGGCGATTTGCGATCGTGGACAACCTTGAGTTTACACATAAATAGGTTTTGTAAATATGGCTATCAGCTTTTTAAGCCAAACTAATAGAACATTTCTTAAAACTTACAATTAAATTAGAATTTATAAAACATACAAGGTATAATTTTCTTCATTCAATCTGCATACAAATTAAAATTGTTAAATACAATTTGGACATTTTTAATTATTTACATGAGGTGTTGCTGGGAATCTAACTTAACTTAATAGAAATAAACACCGCAGTTCTTTGACCAGTTATTTGTAAATACTAGACTGGACGTAATTGACAGCCTCCGTGGCGCATTTGGTTAGACGCCGCCTGTGAAACGAGTGGCCGCGGGTTCGATCCCCGCGCCGAAAGAAATGTTTGTGAGGCCCACAAGTATTTGTCTCGGGTCTGGGTGTTTGTGAGACCGAAAAGTCTCTCGTAGTTCCCGATATCCACGACACAACACTTAATTGATCTTAATGTGGGGTCAGGACTATGTGTGTGAGGTGTATTTATTTATTTAATTATCAGTAATTAGCTAAAATTCCGTCTGTGCATTCCTTTAAAAATTGAAGTAAAACGATTAGAGTATGTGCGTAAAAGAGAAATTATTTATAATGTTAAATGTAAAGAATACAAATATGCTCACTTAAAGTAAGAAGTATGGGAACAAATAGGTACTGAACTGAAGATAGCGGAGTATTTTTTTATACAATCAAATATTAAGTTATTGATGTTAAAATTTCAAAGTATACGCTCTGTTTTAGGAATTATAATAGAAAAAAGGTTATCTTGTTATTGTCTTCAGGTAGTCTCTTTTTGTTTTCTTTTAAAATGACACTGTTAGTAGTAATATCAAGACGTGTGCTCAAACCACGATCTTGCCCTACTTTGGAATTCACACATTCTATACATAAGTATTTCTAATATGTGTACACGGCATTGTTGCTAAACATTTTTCCACAGTAAATTTATTCTCAATGTGTAATCTATGTTTGTGTACAGAATTTAATCAATCACAGTATTATATAATTGATTGATGTGCGATTTAATATTGATTGAATCATTGATTTTGACAATAAAACCGTTGCAAACTCGAATGTGATAGTACCACAGGTTATCACAGACTTAGAACTGTTTATAATAAGCGCCAACTAGGATTGATTTCATTTAAAAAAAATATTATTTATTTGTTTATACCGGGTATCTCAAGACTGCTACCGAAAACGAAGCCGGGTGGTAGTTTTAGTGACTACAAACACAATGCAACTAAAAATTTCGCATAGAAACGCGACAATTATTTTTTATGATTTTTTAAACATCGTCATTTTTGGGTGGTAAATCCATAGTTTTTGCTAAAGTTATAATTTAAACACTTTTATACCTTAGATTAGTTATAAATAAATGGGTATACACTATTATTTTAGGAAAAAATGTATTTACCACCCAAATATGGCCATAGCAAAAAAATAACAAAAAAAATTGTCGCTTTTTTTTGCAACTTTTTCTATTGCATTGTGTCTGAAGTAGCTTAAACTACCACCCGGCTTCGTTTTCGGTAGCAGTCTTGATATACCCTGTATAGAGATGAAATAAAGAGTACATAAAAATCGACTCTTCCATCCCTAAAAGCTTAGTCATTGGCAGACGAGAAAACCGTCCTTTGTCAATGAAATTAAAAAAATAAAAACGTACGTGGGCCCTCTGACGACCCGTACGAACCATATCAGTCGCGCTCTTTACCATAGTTTTTGTACTCTTAACTCTATGCGTAAGACAAAAACCTACAATGTGTTTTCAGCTTAACGCTTCGGTTATCATATACAGTTCCTAAATATAGGTCAATGATTCACACATAATTTGAACTCGCTCGCATAGCCATCGAACTGCCCCTAGTTTTAAATTAATACGAAAATAAATACTAATATTACAACATTTTATAAGTAGAGGGTCTTCTAACCCCGACACCCCGTAACGGTATTGTTTGAGCTCGTACATGAGTCAGTAGGTTCCGCTGGTCGTCGCCTGGCGATATCAACTGCTTGCGGACTTACATAATAACATTTTTCAATGGTTTAAAGTATTGAACTTGATGAACATATAAACAGTGTGCGTTATCAAGCAAGTACAATATTTTTGCATTAATCAAATGGTTCATACGAGCTAACCTATTTTTTGTGGAGCGCTGCAAATAACTTATACTTTATGCACCTTTTTTAAATTCATGGCAATTATTATGAAACTCTATTATGCCATTGAGACTTGTTTATCTAAATATTTGGTTCTCACAAACTGCTATTGCAAACGAAATACACTTCGGGCGTTATTCATAGACAGTTCTAAAACCTATTTTAGCTGTCGAGTATTTTGTCTTCGTCAGTCAAACTGAATTCAAAAGTCGTACGAAAGGAACAAAACAATCCGATCGCTAAATAGGTTTTAAAATTGTCTATGAATAAGGTCGTCAGTATTTACTAATATTTGAAACTCAGAGTTATATGCAGGTTTTTTTTTTCTTTCCAAGCCTATGTTTATAACAATCATGCAATGATCAATGGAAAATGAAAAAACTCTTGTCCGAGATCTTTATGTTTAATTTTACCATGCATATACAGGGTATATCAAGACTGCTACCGAAAACGAAGCCGGGTGGTAGTTTAAGCGACTTCAGACACAATGCAACAGAAAAAGTTGCAAAAAAAAGCAATAATTTTTTTTCGTTATTTTTTTTCTATGACCATATTTTATTGACCTAAATAATAGTGTATGCCCTATTATTTATTAATACTCTAAGGTATAAAAGAGTTTAAATTATTATTTTAGCAAAAACTATGGATTTACTACCCAAAATGACGATATTTAAAAATCATAAAAAATAATTGTCGCATTTCTATGCGATTTTTTTTATTGCATTGTGTTTGTAGCCACTAAAACTACCACCCGGCTTCGTTTTCGGTAGCAGTCTTGAGATACCCGGTATATATTTTTCTATAATACAACTCAATAAACAGCACACGTTCATTTCTGAAAGTTACAATGAATAGAAATCGGCTAATTTGTGCAATTCTTTGTTTTGGAGACTCAATATTCCAATCTTTGAAATGAAACATTTAGCAAATTACGCAATTCATATAGTATTATGCGGGTACATTAATTTTACATTTTTAAGTATAAAACGCTTATGCGTATACAGGTGTATTTTTTAAATGAGCGTGGAATGTCCAATCCGGAACTATGGACAATAGCGAACATTTCTTAAAGAACCACAGTATGGTTACGCATGAGTAGGATTTTTTTTTCAAATGGAACGGGCTCAATTTATCACTAGGTATACCGATTTTTTAAAAATCCACGAATTTTAGTTTTCGTTTAAGTCGTACTCGTATGACTCCTTTGAGTACTTTTCGCTTTCTCATACTTTCAGATATACCCATAGACGCTGACTTAAAGAAATCACCCGTATATCGTATCAACAACTTCACACTCTTCTTTTTAAAGAAATAGGCTGCCACAAGCGTATTTACGAAGTAGGGAACCGATGGTTAAGTATATGTTAAAAGCAATAGTATTAACACAACACTCCACAATATTGGCTTTCACCTGTAATGCATATCAGCTGACAGGATGTTGAGGTCGTTCTAAAATGTAATTTTATTAAAACAAAACACTACATCAGTTTCTGCTACCTACTCAAATATTCTATTTTAGGCATATTTAGTATCTACAACGGCTCACTTTCAAAGGTCAATCACTCAGTTATATGTCTTGCGATCCCGGTATTCTTGATCCGTCGACTAATAAAAAGATTCTGTATGCTGACTTATTGACGAATGAAAATGAGCCTTCTGTATAAGATATTATAAACTCGATTCCCTTTCTTCAGAATACTAGCAGTGACTATAGGACAATACAAATAAGGTTTTATCTACGCGTGTACTTGTTACAAAACAACTGAAAACATGAGATCCACATATTAGTACAATATATGATTGAAGAGGAATACATACTATATGTACAATAATTATTGCAGCTTGTGCAAGACATTTGCTATACATATAAAAAAACATCAACAAAAAACAAATTCAACCACCAACCAAAAAAAGAAGCATTTAATCTTTAAAGTGTAAGTGTTTATTTCGAAAGTCTTACTGGATACTTAACGTCTTACTTATTAGTGGAAAAGTTGCAGAGCACATATTACATGTACCTATGCTTTGCAAAAATCATCACCCCGACCACTATAAACAGTACGACCGAGTCATTATCACGAATAGTCAAATGACAAGGAAAAAAACAATGGTATTAGCAGTTATTAGCACCTAGCGCCAGCGAGAAGGTAGTCGTGGTTAGGCAAATGTCTTTCACAAGTTGACAATGGCGCTACAAGAATTAATAAATTTAAAAACCTATCGATCGTTACTCTTACCCTTAGAACATTGCTTATACCAACTACAGATATTGCAGCTATTCTCACCGACCAATGCATGTATGGCACTCGATACAAATACAGCTTAACAGAACTTCCGCCAAAAAAAAAAAACAAATAATTGGAGACACTATTTCAAGGCATCGCACGACATTGATTTAAATATGATTACTATCAAAATTTTCCTTTGCAAATAAGTATTAAAGTGATTTGATGAACATTTATGGAATGTTGAAGTAAATAGTTTATTTGTATCATGTCCCATACATTAAGATTCGATTACGTCAGCGTTATCCCCTGCCACACGGTCCTATCTAGCCATTGACGTCGCCTCCATACTATACAGACAATTATATATTTCACATATTTCACAATTCCATATTCACCCCAAGTGCAGAATCAATTTGTAGTGAAAGATAGACGCCATTTTGAAATTACTATCAACATGGATTTAGAATGCTGCACGCCCTCTAGTTCACACCTTTATTACGATCCTGATAAGTTATAAAAAGTTGTGCAGACGTAGGTGCAAATGCAATTTCATAATTTATGTTTATTTCTAAATAATTATAATAGTGTCAATTAAAATAATACATGTAGTCAGAATACTTTTAATACTGCTTTGTTTCACAAAGGTGATGCTGACACAAAAAAATACGACATCAAAGCTTCATACAACAAAAAATAATTAATAACAAATACTTAAAATTCAGGCCACAAGACTTCAACTCAAACTGTGCTTCATAGACAACTAGCATCTATAGAAGACTAGTTAATACCGATTCCACGCCAAACATCTAACTTTATCTTTATCTCAGTAATATCGCAAACGTGCATAAACCTAATACTCTATAAATCAAAATAAGAGCATCTGCAATTATATAATTCCGTCCTATATTTTCTTTCCTAGACCAGGGACAAATATTAATACATTAAATAAACATATTCGAAAACGAGTCAATTTTAGCTATACTCTTATTATTGGCAGTGGAGAGCAATCAGATATCAAATCCATTATATTCCACTTTTGTTATTGGTTCATAGTGGAAGCGAATTTAATAATAATTTACCGTTGCAACTACAAAACTTGTGGCAATTATAATTTTCTACTACGAAGCATCTAATACCACACTACATGCTAATTTACTGAATGAATTTGTAGAAATATAGTTATTGAAGTATTCTTGTATCTAGCCGTGTCCAAAATCATGCTCTGGTATTCTTCGAGTCTGGCTTTCATCTGAGCCCAGTGCGATGTTGTTGCGTAGGTTGTGAACATTGAGGTATAACTCTGGAGCGGACATCGCGAACGAAATCTAAGCGCACTACGCACTTACCAACCAATCAATCGAAGGAAAATTAGTTAGAATCCTCACGAGTGGTGGAAAAACAGGAATATCGGCACGGTATTGTTTTATGCTCCAAACGTTTTGTTCGCGACGTCTGCTCTTGTATATGTCATCGATTGTGAAGCGTTGTCGCGAGTCCAGAGTGTATTTAAACAACATATAACTGTGTATGCAGGTGCAAGCGGTGCGGGTGCGGCGGGGGTGCGGGGGGTGCGGCGGGTGCGGCGGGGGAGGCGGGGGAGCTCAGCACACGCAGCCGCTCTCGTTGCCTTCCTGCTCCGAGCCCATCGGCGACTGAGTCTGCAGGTCCACAGCTGATAAGACAATGAGTTAAGGATTATTCCAAACGGGACTGACGAGGTAACATTACATATATACATTTATAGTGTACTTGCACTTTTGATAAGACCTTTTCAGGCAAGTTATTGATCGCCAATTAGTTTATAATTACTTGATAATGCCCATATTGTGTTCATGTACCGTTATGGTTCATGGACAGCGGTAAACACTTCCGCTTTGATAAGTTCTTTACCCGCAAGCGCGACCTATGGCTGTGCTATGAAAATATCATCACCCTACCCCGGTCTTGAAGGTACAGGCTGATTTTTTAAATATTGATATTAGAAGGACAAATGTGTGGTCTCCTTACTTTAGTACGTAGGATTTGTTTACTAGGCAATTTCAATAACTCCATCAAATAATTTAAATATACTTTTAAAAGAAATAATAATAACAATTGACCATGGTTCAGATCACACCAATCTATTGCTTGATTACAATAACCAGTATATACATAAATACGTCGTACACAGGCCTAAGGTGTATCTCTAAGGATGGCAAAAATAGCCACTAGTGTCAGCCTTTATCCGGCTCAAAACGAGTTGGTAACCACTATAAGACTAAAAATATTGTATAACACAATATTAAATCAAAGAGAAATGTTGTTATTTATAAAATTTATTTAAATTCAGCGTGATTTCGTAATATTTACATGTAATGTGCAATTATCATTACATTTGCGGTGTACAATGTGTAATCATATCTTTATATTACGTACCTACCAATTAAAATAATAACAATAATTTCACAATATGACACATATTTAGTTCGCCATAACCCATATGAATGTAAATATCGAGCATTAAATAAATACGTAATATAAAAACTTATTTCGTAACGTGTTCGCTACACGACAGTCAACTGGAGCAGTCCCTTTGCAACGGTATTTTTAAAAGTCGCAATAACCGATAAATCTATTCTATGATCTCACGGGAACCGCCGAATAGTGCTAATTCATCATATTTTATTTATCAGTAAAAGTATCAAGAACAGTCACAGGTCTGGACAAATACTCAAATTCTTGGAAAAAATAATAGTTGAGCTTCATTAATTTAAAAAGATGTCGTATTTTATTTTATTTAATGTTGCCCCGTAGCAAAAAATTACTTAATGGGACGGATTGCTTGTTGTTAGCAAATCTCAATAGATCATAACAAAAAGTCTACGGGATGCAACAAATATACGAAAAAAATATAAATATTCACGTTTGGAATTCAAGCATAAATAGTAATTTAAAAAAATCAGTAAAGTATAATGATATCAACTGTTTAAAATAGACAACACTTTTTAGGCGTTCAGGGACAATTTTCCGAATTCCTAATGAATACCAGAGACTTGATCGTGTAACAAGCGTAGCAATGCTCATTACATAATTTCATTGAATGTATAATTTATCAAAATAATTTAATTTACAAGCATTTGATTTAATATTATAGCAAATAATAATTAAAATAGATATTGTATATTGCTCTCGTGTGTTGAGCCAGCAATATATGGAGGCACACAGTATCCGCTAAATATTGCTTCTGTTTTACAACACCTACTGGTGATGTTAATGATATTCAGAACAATATAATTTTCTTTGCGATATTGGCATAAGCATCTTGCATATTGGCTTTTGTGCCATTTAACTGCAAGAGCTTAACGGGTATCTGCTCGCCGCCCTATATTGTTGTCTCAATTTATAAAAATAAGCTCGTTGGAATGATACAATTATTAAGAGTGTTACAATATTCTACAATATAGTTAGACAAAAGCTAACAGTGAAATCTCACTAACAATGTATTTGAAATCATAAGTATTCACTCTTATGCGCTAAGTAAATAAATAATACTAATTTACAGTGACCGCGGGACTTCGGAGTATTGTTAACACAATTTTAAGTCGAAGGCAGACTGCGGTTGAGTAGCCGGTGTCTGCCTACATATTTTCTTCCAATAATAATTAAGTAGACTTGATAAAGTTATAAGCACCAATTTAATTATTTTAAGGAACTTGCTATTATTACAACATATTTCCCTATAAGATTCAAGTAGGATTTGAAAATATATACATGAAATTTTGCAACTCTTTGTTTCATGAGTATTTAATGGTCGAAAAACCAACAAATAACTTATATTATCTCAATCTAAAGTTAGTTCAGTGGTTTAAGGTTCCAGGAAAATTATTTAAGCAATGTTTAAGAATTCTGGATAATGTTAATGTTTAAATATGTTGTCCCGCGTACTATATACAAAGTACAGAACTTTCTCACAAGATCGCTAATCATAACGTTAAAATATAAATGTACCTAATGGTAAAATATAAAATAATTTTAGAGTTCTTTTTTAATAAACTTATAGCCATATGGCGGAATTAACGGTGTGTGCAGATCAAATGCAGATTCGATGTTTAGGAAATACTTTAATATTCACGGTTTACCGACCACCAGGAATCAAAAAAATATACATTGTAGCATTGATATTATTCCTTCAGAAGCGAAATATTACAACTGACAAAACATCTACTAGGCCGTAATTTTCGATGTTGAATCATTTTAATAATTACTTTTATTCCAGTATATCGTATTTGCACATAAACAAATTGCGATCTGCACTCCACCTCGGTAAAATCGTTGATGGTAAAACAAGTTCGCTCAAGCAGATTCAGTCTTATACAAACTTAACATAAACCTGCCTAGAAATAAACCAAAAGAGCAAAACTACAAATCCTACCGCGATACATATCATCTCAAGTCAATATATTTCAACCTCACGACCGTTTGGAATATTATGAACAGGCTTTTAAAATAAAACATGTTGAATCTATAAATTTGGTTTGGACGTGCGAAAAATATCCCCAAATATAATTTAATTTCCTTCGATCAAATATACACTAGATACAACATGAACGCTTAGAAAATGGCACCAAAAAAGAGTGCTTTAAGCACTCTTTCACCTTCAGTCACGCACCGACCGTTGCTGTTTTAGAAGCAAAACTCTAGACAATATTATGTAAAAAGCTATTTTAAGCTCCAGGAATAAGGTGGAATTTGTGTTAATATATTGGAATATGTGATCTTTTTGTTTACTTTTTTGTTTCAATGCATCGGTACCACTTTTTAACAGAACATTTACAGGGAACTGTGTATTTAGTGTATATTTGATCGAAGTTAATTCCAAATGAAAATGTAAAATGCGTTTATAATGTTCGTGTTGACATCTTTTTACACTTCGACAATTCATATTTCGTTGATGCACTTTACCCCATGATTTAGCTAGTATGGCTTGTAGGTAGTATTAAATATTCGTAACAACAAAACAATGCAGGCAAAGTTTTCTTCCTATTTTTATGCCTTACAGGTAGATTATTTTTAATACCAACTTTTATAATTCAACGACTTTTACCACTGTTTTTCTGTAGTATGAGTGGTAAGAGAATAATCCCTTGCCTCGTTACACATTAACAATACAAAGATTTGTGTATCACACATACAGGGTATCTCAAGACTGCTACCGAAAACGAAGCCAGGTGGTACTTTTAGTGACTACAAACACAATGCAACTCAAAATTTCGCAAAGAAAGGCGACAATTATTTTTATGATTTTTTAAATATCGTCATTTTTGGGTGGTAAATTCATAGTTTTTGCTAAAATAATAATTTAAACTATTTTATACCTTAGAGTATTTATAAATAAAAGGGTATACACTATTATTTTAGGAAAAAAATGTATTTACCACCCAAATATGGCCATAGGAAAAAATAACAAAAAAATATTGTCGCTTTTTTTTTGCATCTTTTTCTGTTGCATTGTGTCTGAAGTCGCTTAAACTACCACCCGGCTTCGTTTTCGGTAGCAGTCTTGATATACCCTGTATATTTCTCTTTTAGTTCACAGTTCGTGTCTGCACCACAGATACTGCTGGATATTACATTTTTCTATTATTGTCAAATAATATAATTAATATTGTTTTTTAAACATGTGCGACATTCCGTGCTTTAAACTTTAGGTTTTACCAATACAAGCGTACGAAAACGATTAGGAGGACTTGTTGACCGTTTCATGAATTTTGCCCGCATTATTTTAATTATCATCCAATACAATTGCTTCAAAATTATGTTTTGTCGAAGTTAAGACTCTCGTACACTCGCCGTATCAATACCTATCAATGACGTTATTTGTCTCAAACATTTTATTTGACAATACATATGATTAACAGTTGGAAAACAATACTACATAGTTATGATGTATTTTTTGCAACATTTACATTGGTAAGCTGGCATAAGTTACCTACAGCTGCCTGAGTGATACCAGCACTTCTATTCATTACGTCATCGACATTGACATTGATAAGCGCAAAACAGCACTATAAAATATAAATTGCAATCAATTGTGTATTGAGATATAGAGGAACGGACATCACGAACATTGCCTCTCTCGTACCTATCAGGCACATGAACAAGTAAGAGAAAAGCCAGAGTAGCTAGGAGTGACAGAGATGGAAACATAAATAGCAGTACGGTACCGGTCTTGTTCGTTTCAATGAGTATTCGCGGCACCCCCTCTATATCTCAATGGTGTGTAGTGTGCAGTGGTCGATAAGCGATGGTAGGGTTGTGCGCCGACACGCGGCGACGAGTGTCCGGAGTGTCCGGAGTGTCGGGAGTGTCCCGCGGTGTGCGCACGCGCACTAGCAGGCGCAGCCTCCGTCCGGCTCCTTGCTGTCGCCCGGCGCTTGTCGCAGGATCACCTCGTGCACTGGACACACGCTTCATTAAGGAAATAGTAAATACAACTCCACCAAACTACACGCACGCAGACCCGTGGTGCCGCAACCCTACCTTCTAATACTATATGGGACATTGGACCTTTACTATAAAAAAACATCTTACCCAGCAATGAAGAAATAAATACGGCTAAAATTCTAATTATATGTTCAAAATGGAAAATTTATTAACTAAAACAGTCGATATCCAATTTTTGGAAAACAGCAAAAAGTGCCTGCCACGTGAAGAGCCATGTCTCAGATCCCATTTTTTGTTACAGAAAACCCACAAAACGGAAATCATAATTCAAATTTTTATCTACACAAAATAAATACATATAAAAATTGGAACTGACGAGCCGGCGTAATTATTGTCAAGCACATAATGATCTATCACCAGTCGATGCGCTATGCACTATGCTTACCATCCGGAGTGCAATCGCTTTACTGGTGGCAGAATAACAAAATAAACCAAAATTCCACTTCATTTTTTGGTCACCGCCCTAGACACTAGATTACTTTTGTCTTACAAACCACGGGTCCGCATAAAATATACAAAAGTAACAGATAAAGCAAAGGCTCGTGTGAGAAATCTCTCACTACATTCGAGAAAAATTAGTGTTTTAAAATTCTAATACAAATAAAGAAGAAAAAGCATAAACAAATAATGGTATGACTACAGGATCGACAGCGCGTATGTATTGATATCGTCTTGCAATATTTTAATTCACTTTTGATCGTGAGTATTTTGACTTTTATAGAGACAATAAGGATAGTGTTATTGGACATATTCTTATTCATATTCTCATTAAATTTAAATAACTTGTTAGTCATAAGACTAGAGTGTTATTGAAATGATATTCATCATTTTTAGAACATCGTAAAAAATCAATTTAAAAAACTTTTGGTCATGGAAATATCACCGTATACATTATTGCCAAGCAGTGGGTATTCTTTATTTATATATTTACAACGTGGGCTTTTTCCGTACTCTAGTAAAAAGGGTGTTCTTTAAATCCGAGTAAATTAAAAAATCACAGACGAATATCCATCTTGCGGACAATATTATTCAAGCGTAGTTAATAAGCAATGTTCTACATTAC
This sequence comes from Hyles vespertilio, assembly GCA_009982885.2. Lineage (NCBI taxonomy): Eukaryota > Metazoa > Arthropoda > Insecta > Lepidoptera > Sphingidae > Hyles > Hyles vespertilio. The sequence continues at coordinate 21,720,914 of CM042808.1, read as the reverse complement.
ATAAACATACTATATAGCAATCGATAGACGTAAATGAATAATATATAAATATGACAGTATGAAATTAATTAGTACCGTTAAATTTACTTACAACACAGGTTTTAGACGTTAGCGAACCACCACCGTGACACAATCTGATCCGCGGGACGTCACTTGTATTCAAATAATATGTGGATGTGGCTGCTTTTAATTATTATAAATGCATTAGCACGAGAACTGTAATGTGCGAGAGCTACGCGTTTCTTTTGAGTTTGCCAGCGTAGGTGTCTATGTGTCGTATAAATTCAATATTAACAGACATTAGTTAAGTTTAGTGCGTGTAGTAGTTACAAAATAAGATACTTTGTACAATTTGAACAATTTTATGTTTCAATAAATGTATACTATATTAAAATGACAGACCAAGTTAAATAAGACTCGTAAAAACTAACAATCCAATATTTTGATCTGACAAGCTATCACTTTGGAAAGTGAAAACCTTGGATCAATTGAGCAAGTACATAACATTACAAACAGTTTAAATAAACCGCGAAAATAAATTATTATATTGCAGCTAAATCCACACATTAACAAACGAGCGATTAATTTCGATTTAGCCACCGGAAAACAACGTTCACCCAACCGGTAATATTCCAATCATATTCTAGCGATATAAAAATTAAAAACATGTATATATAATGTTTGTGTGTATGTGTGCAGTGTGCACGTATGGACGAGCGTGAGCCTAATGTGTCACAAAAAACAAAACTCATTATTATATAATGTGTCAATTGAGTCAACGCGAATAATATTTTGGACATGTTGAGAAATGAAGAATAACTTAAATTATAGTTTCGTCAATCCAGCATTTTTAACCATGAAATAGAACAAATGCAGCTGATGTAAGTGAATTGCTATAAAATAGACTGTCTGTGTATTTGATCGACATGAGAATTTAATTGGCATAGCTGTAACATATTAAGTTAGTATTGTTCAGTAGGTAATCAGAGTATATAAAGACTGCTTCCGAAGACGAAGCCGGGTGGTAGATTTAGTGAATTCAGACAAAACGAAAATAAAAAAATTGCAAAAAAAAACGCTACTTATTTTTTTTCCTATCGTCGTATTTGGGTGGCAAATACATAGTTTTTCCTAAAATAATAATGTACACCCTTTTATTTTTAAAGACGCAAGGGTCAAAATTATTATTTTATCAAAATTATCTACCACCCAAACACGATGATATTTAAAAAGTCGCGAAAATTTTATTTGCTTTGGGTCTGTAGTCACTAAAAGTACCACCCGGCTTCATTTTCGGAAACAGTCTTGATATAACCTGTACAAAAAAAATTACAAGTTTAGAAAAATATGCTGATTTGATTATCGCTTTATTTTTAAACCTTAAGTGTGCCTTTGGGGTATTGTTTTTCCTACATACATTAAACAAATATAACTCTCAAATCATGGCATTGAGCCAGTCATATTACATGGTAATTATATTTAGATGTCTTTAGCATAATATATAAAATTGAAACAATGTCATTTTTGTTTTTAAAACCCTTGAACCCTTTATAAAACCATGTACATTCATGTTAGTAGTGAATTAAAACATGCATATCCATCAAACATGCGTAAATACGCTTGCTAGCTAGCAATTGAGAGTATATTTAAAATTAGTGTTATTTCCAGAAACAATATCTATTCTTAATTATGTAAAGGTTTCATTTATCCTTAATATCTCCTCGTACCTGTATATTTAATCTTGTATGTCATTTAAAATATAAGTTTGTGGCTACCCCAAAGGCACATAGTGTTGTTAAAATGATGCACTCTCAACATGTCCGCAAGTTGATAATTGTTAATACAATGTGTATTGTTTGAGAAAAGGATACTGTCTTCCGGAGGCTTGTTCTCAGCAGAGTCCATGCCGGGCAGGGCCGCCGCTACCCGCCTGAATAACTGCAATGTTAACAACACAATCGTTATTAGGTATATTGTATTATACACGCTCATTAGTCTGGCAATCCAAATTGTATAAATTGCTTTATAAAATCACCCCAAAGCTGCCTTGTATTGGAAATTATGCGCTGTACTGCGATAAGTGGTGGTCGTAAGCTGTGGTTAGACTACCTTTCTTTGGGATTAGTGAGGCCGTTGTCTTCCTCGTCTAACTTGGACTGCTTTAATCTACAATAACTAGTTTGGTTGCTTCGATTTTGTGAAATCAATTGCCATAGTAAATCGGATTTACTATTACTATAGGTTTTACAAAATCGAGTGGATTCACTAAATCCACTGGTCAAAAATCAGTACGCAAAAAAATCTCGGCGACTTGTCAGTCTTTATTAATTTGTCACATCACATTAATTGTCCAGTGCTATGTTTGCTGATACCTACCTGGCCTCCATGCAGAGACTCTTCGATCACTTTTTCGCGCTAAATATCCTGGTCAATGCAACTTAAGCCCACTAATACTATTGTTAAGTTTTTCACCAACTGATCTCAATTCTCGTAAAGCAAATCATTTTGTGGTATGGAGACAATCCCGCCCTCACACCCACCACTGTAACTCCTGTGAGCCAGGATCAACAGTGGCACGTAAAGTATTGACACCGAGCATTGAAGCTCGGCGAGTCTCCGTGAATGTCTAACTTGTCTTTAACCCGCAACGAAATTAATCAGAATTTAAATTAATAGGAGGAGTTGGAAATAAATTATTGACCACTTCCCTCCGTGCAAAGTGGGTGATAAACATCATTTTGTAGTAGACTGAAGTTACCTGTTTGACGTTATATCCGGCTTTGGCGCTGGTTTCAATAAACATGACATTGAGCTCCTTGGCCTTCCTGTCGCCCTCCTCGGTGGAGACCTGTCGCTTGTCAGACAAGTCGGTCTTGTTGCCCACCAGCATGATGATCACATCGGAACCGCGCTCGGTGCGCACGTCGTCGATCCACTTCGACGTCTGGTGGAATGAGTTTGCGTCTGCAATCAACGCAAATTATCATGATGGAGCAATTCGCAGAAGATAGTTTACAGTTCACATAAACTGGATTTATGTCGATAAATATATGGAGGATCAAAGCAATTAAATCATCAAATCTAATGGTAATTTTAAGACTGATTTAAATAGATAGTTTTACACCGGCAAACATTTGAGGGCGCCAGATAATTTAATTAATGGTAACAAAGATCTTTAGTAGTACAGATTATACAAAAAGTCGGATCCTAGTATCAACAGCTAAAATTATTGACCAGTAGTTTTAAACTTGACTTGTCAAATTAGAATACAAATCGAAAACAGATGTATATCATACATTAATATGTGTTATTATGGTCATTATAAGAATAAAAACAAGCGGGAAGCAATTCCCCAAAGTCAATGACTGCTTTAATAAAGAACAGCAGTCTCACTAAGTGTTCATAATTAACCCTACGTTATTTTAACGAACTATTGGTCTGGCATAGTTAATACTCGTGACACACAAATCATTGACGCTTTTTTATATAAATTTTAACAACGACCGGATACAAAATATACATACATTTTCGCTTGGCAAAAATGTCTGGCCTACCCTTATAAATATATACCCTTGTAAGTAATAATTATACCGGGTATCTCAAGACCGCTACCGAAAACGAAGCCGGGTGATAGTTTTAGTGACTACAAACACTATGCAACTAAAAATTTCGCATAGAAACGCGACAATTATTTTTTATGATTTTTTAAATATCGTCATTTTGGGGTGGTAAATCCATAGTTTTTGCTAAAATAATGATTTAAACACTCTTATACCTTAGATTATTTATAAATAAAAGGGTATACACTATTATTTTAGGAAAAAATGTATTTACCACCCAAATATGGTCATAGGAAAAAAATAACAAAAAAAAAATTGGTCGCTTTTTTTTGCAACTTTTTTTGTTGCATTGTGTCTGAAGTCGCTTATACTACCACCCGGCTTCGTTTTCGGTAGCAGTCTTGATATACCCTGTATAATACGTACGAGTATTAATAAAAAACCAAGCACGAGCTCAAAGTGATGCGTCAATAGTGCATCTCTTTAAGCACGTTTGGTTGGAGCTAAAGCAATGTACAATATTTTCTTGCATACTAAACAGTAGCCGGCCTCATTGTCAGTAGAAGAAATTGTGACCTTATAGTTCTGGTTTTGATAAATGACATTTTTATCTTATTTTTCAAGTATTATATAATTTGCCTGAAACTGGATTATTTATAATTTATGGTAAAGTAAAGGCAGTTGACCGATTGTGTCATGTTCAATCCCAGGTGTCTCCGATCTTTTAATCAGATTTTACAACTGAGGCCCTCTTAGAACAAAGGAGCCAATTTTTTATGCAATTAAAATCACTCGGTAGCTATCATGAACCTTAGGGGCAATACGAACGCAATGTACATAGTATCTGTATCGCATAATTATGCAGGAACTTACGAAAATATCAAATAAAAGATAGAAGTCTGTAATAGTATACAGGGTATATCAAGACTGCTACCGAAAACGAAGCCGGGTGGTAGTCTAAGCGACTTCAGACACAATGCAACAGAAAAAGTTGCAAAAAAAAGCGACAATTTTTTTTTTTGTTATTTTTTTCCTATGGCCATATTTGGGTGGTAAATACATTTTTTCCTAAAATAATAGTGTATACCCTTTTATTTATAAATACTCTAAGGTATAAAAGAGTTTAAATTATTATTTTAGCAAAAACTATGGATTTACCACCCAAAAATGACGATATTTAAAAAATCATAAAAAATAATTGTCGCGTTTCTATGCGAAATTTTTAATTGCATTGTGTTTGTAGCCACTAAAACTACCACCCGGCTTCGTTTTCGGTAGCAGTCGTGAGATACCCGGTATAACACAATTATTTAGCGCCAGTCTCGTTCGTAGCATGATCGTTAATACGTCAAGTATTGATATGGAAAACTAGTTACTTTTACGTTCGATAGTAGCCCTGTCGGCGCGCGCCGAAGGCAGGTTGGATTTCCTAGAAATCATGCAACGACGACAATTTTTAGTTACGTTACGGCAAATCAAATTTGAACAAAAATGTTATAGAAAGTACAAACCCTCGACAAACATCGGTTTTAAAGATTCCCATAAAGCCAAGGAAAATATTTATCGCAAAATATATCATTTCAAAAAAAGGACAAATATGCCATCAATCAACGTGTGGTACCTATTGCCGTTCAATACCAACAGATTCATACAACAGATTCGATTTCAGTCCTTAAATATTGAACCTTAGAATCTAGTTTAATAGCGCAAATAGGCCCAATGCAGTAAGCAATAAAAGGTTATCGTCGGGGAACAAAATAGGGCAATTGTTAAACTAGAAAGGTCGTAGCTTCGAAAATGGAGACATATAAATTGTAATTATAGGCCGAATGAATCCTTACTTTAACTGGAGACGTTGTTTAGTTATTAACATCTCAATACATAATATTACAATAAAGTTTATGTATTATGCTAAATAATGTGTTAATTCTACATGAGGCAGAATCGTGCAGTCTGCTATGGTCGAGTACTTGACTTACTTACTAAAGTTATCAAAATATTATTGAGTTCAGTATTTACACCATAGATTCAATTTCACGCCTTTTTATACTATTTTTTGCTCTATTATAATAATATTGATATCTGTAATTCTTGAACTGTTAATGGCTTTACATAAGAAGAGATTAGCAATTGGCTCATACCTGCATATTTTTCTGTCAATTTACAATTCCACTGCCGTGTTATTCAAAGGCTCATTTATTATACCATCCCAGTTTACGAGCAATTAAACCTAGCGTCTGAGCCACCATAAAAATGCTATTCCTTGGATGTCGCAAAAATCCACTGTTATCCTGTGTTTTTAGAATATTCTAAACTTTAACAGCCTTATTCATAGACAGTTTTAGAACCGATTTTAGTTATCGAATGTTTTGTCCGTTCGAACGATTTTTATATTCGGTTTGAGCATAGAACCAATAATAAAATTCTGAAAACCATTGCATTTTTTCCAAATTCTTTTTTGAGCTTAATATTTTTTTGTAATTCATGAATAGTTTGTCTAGAGTCTAGACGATAATGCCATTCGCCTGATGGAAAGCGATAGGACCTGGCATGGAGAGTCGCAACATCAAACACCACGAATAACTAAGCAATCCTGATATATAAGATCTTAAGTCTCAATATGTCCAGCATTTATAATTTCCTATTGTCGCATTTTAAACCTCATCATCTTTGAGATTTCATTAAAGTGGATTATCATCAGACTTCCTAGACGCTGTCATAATTTATAGAATGTTCATGTGAATATCAAACTGAATTTTTCAAGCTTTAAATATTAAAATACTTTTTTTCTATTTCTATATCTTGGTGCGCAATATTCGTTTACTGAATAGGTAAGTTTCCAGAGAACAGCTCCGGAACGCAGGCTTTTAAATCCGTGAGTTTTGAGATCTTTAGGAGTTCAGTGATTTTTTCAGGAGGCAACCCTGCGTCGACGGCCATTACAGCATCATAGCGCGAGTTGAGCGAACGCTCAAGCACCGCCTCTTATTAATGTTATGGCGTTATAGTCCTATTTTGGTCCTTATTCTCGGTTCTATTTTGCAATTTGCTGAATAATCTTTGTGAAACACGCCGAGGCTGGTTCAATTGAAATGTAGCCCTCCTCAGTGCCGGATCGATGCGTATTACACGCGCCCTCCAAATGTTTTCAGACGTAAAATTTATCACCGAATAAACGATAAATTCACGCTTTTATTTACCGATATTCGAAATGACTACGTGTTTCAGACTCGCTTTGAGCTCGACAAAATACAAACATTTAAGATGTATATTATCAAGTATTATTAATATGAATATTAAATATAAAGAATTACGAAGCACATATTTTCACAAAATAATTAATTACTGACAAATTGCATTTGGCAAACCCAAAACAAAAATGGCATGTCGGAAATTCGTCATATCTACGATTTTCGGGCGTCCGAATCACTTGTTGTCAAAAAAAAAAGAATAGTTATAACTTGGCAAAACGTCTGATTTTAATGAGGGCGCTAAGACTGAGTTTAGTAATAATAATTATGGCATCCCAATATACTACGACGGAAAATGTTTAGATACTTGCTATATTTTTGTATTGTATTGTATTGGATTTTTTAATGTTTTTTTTTAATACCAGTTGTCACCACACCATACTCTACCATTATCCGATATATAATGCAGTCTGCATTTACATCTTGGTATTCCAAACATAATAATAATAATGTTATCAATTCGAGCACCGATAGTAATTATTTTTGTAATTTGAATAATATATGTTTATTTAATTATTCAATTATTTGTTTATTTACTATATTTTTTTCTTTATCTTTTAATTAAGTACACCTACTTCAACTCATCTCTACATCTCATGAAGGTTGTCTGGGAGATAATGCCACTGACATTAAGTCTGCATTGTATTCTTTTGCATATGAAGTTTAATAGAATAGAAAATAAAACCGACTGGAAGTAAATTGCAGCTTTGGTCTCGCACTTCGGTAGGTAAGTAAAATTGCTGGCGGCGGTAAAAATCGTTACTCGCTCGCTCCTTTGCATCCTGTTGTATTGAAATGCCGGCAGTTCGTCTACTATGAATGTCTCAAGCGTTCATAGGTGACAATTATTGTATACTAAATGAACCATTGCTTACAATCTTTCTTTGTTTGTAATTTTTTTGTTATCAAAAATTGTAAGCAATAAATGGTTCATTCAATATATATCAACATATACCGGGTATCTCAAGACTGCTACCGAAAACGAAGCCGGGTGGTAGTTTTAGTGGCTACAAACACAATGCAATTAAAAATTTCGCCTAGAAACGCGACAATTTTTTTTTATGATTTTTTAAATATCGTCATTTTTGGGTGGTAAATCCATAGTTTTTGCTAAAATAATAATTTAAACTCTTTTATACCTTAGAGTATTTATAAATAAAAGGGTATATACTATTATTTTAGGAAAAAAATGTATTTACCACCCAAATATGGCCATAGGAAAAAAATAACAAAAAAAAATTGTCGCTTTTTTTTGCAACATTTTCTGTTGCATTGTGTCTGAAGTCGCTTAAACTACCACCCGGCTTCGTTTTCGGTAGCAGTCTTGATATACCCTGTATGTATAATAAAGTACTGGCAGGTATTTGGTTACACAGATTTCTCAGTGTGGCAACTCAAATTCACAGCATCGACCCGGTGAGCGACACGTAGGCGTAATCTACGCAGTACAAAATGCTCTGAACCCATAAAACAGCCATAAACGCTACACAATGACTTTTTTAGTGGCTTGACAAAATAGCACACCGCGCTAGGTAGATTGGATCCAGGTGCTGCAAAATTGAAAAAAAAAAAGAAACAGACTAACAAAATACCACAATATTTAGTTGATTTTAAATAGAAAAGTTTTAATCGAGCACCTAATGAAACAAATGCTTACACAAGTTGAATATTTTAAGAATCCATAGGGATCGGTATGAGAAATCGAAGACCTTTTTCCACCGATTACTCACTTACATGGGACCAGCGAGATGAACTAAGTCGTTAAGCTCTAATAGGATTTAGACTTGCGTGTTATAAGGAGCTATTTGCACTCAATATTAAAAAAAATGTGGATATACTTGTACACACCACAACTTAATCCGACTGTATTCAAAACTCTATAGTACAGTACGAAAAAAACTTGAATAGTCGACAAATGTTATAGGTACTATCGTGAGTAAATAATGTATATGGGTAAAAAAATAGGACGCTAGACGCACCCAATAAATTCCGTCCACCCTCCCACATTAGCCAAGTCGCCCCGTCTACACTACAGATCTGAAACCCGTTCCAGACGAAAGTAGGTCGACGATGTAATACAGACGTAATAACTGTATGCTGGAGGCATTATAAAAAAAACATGTGAACGTAGTGTCGAGTCTCGACCCCGACCTCCGCGCGCTGCGGTTACGCGCACGCCTCACGAGATCTCTTGCACCGGCATATGAATCATAACTCGACACTTTACATTAGTCATGGTAATATTCTAATATTCACGGACACGCGGAATTAAACAAAAATGTATGAAGCTTAACGGTCACGCACCGGGTGTTGCGATACTAAACAAATATGTTTCGATTATAATCCCTATTTACTTAACAATTCTTAACAATTAGTTTAAGTAGAATTACAGCTTTTCATACTACTTCACCAGGATTACAGTTTGGTTTTCGGTAGGCAGCAGCTTATTTATGCCCTGGTATCGTAGAGTCCATAAGCAACGGTAGCCGCTTTCCATCAAGCGGGCCGCCAGTACCTCTAACTACGAGGGTAATAAAAAAATAATATACATACTCTCAACTATGTTAATGCTTAACTAGTGCAAGAAAGCTAATAGCCTGGTCAAATTAGCCCAAAAATAGGGTTACCCCTGCATTAACTCACTGAAAATTTACAGGCACGTAAGGGGTTCCACTCTAATGATATCCTGAAAAGTTCCCATTGATTCCGTGCGGACAAAGACATTTTGTCAACGTTAAAAGTCGCAAAACTGTGTCTAATATATTTTGTGCAAATGATTAGTTTTACGATAAAAAAATAACTCTGACTAAAATTGTAGAATGTAGATCAGGTAATAATCTACTGAAATTGTCCTTATATTTTTTCTCTAATATTTACCATTTCTGAGGAAAAGCCATTCCAAAGTTAGCCGAGTTCTATCACCACTGGAATTCTCGACTGAATATGATGGTCAACAAAAATAACTAAAAACCTTACTAAAAACATTGTAAAAATATTTAAATTGATGTTAATTACATTTTAAGAATAGTGAACACTGTAGTGCATTTTTCTATTGGTTTAAAATGAACAAAAGTATAATTTAGTCCTGTGCTAGGACTATAGGACTGAATGATACTATTGGTCATTATTTAAACTAATACAAATATGTTAAGCTCTGTCTACGAAGTAATTATAAAATCAATAATCAATAGTTTCGATAACATCCAAATAGAAATACATTACGTCGCTGTAGCCGATAGTCCGCCTACATTGGAGGCGACATTGACTACTTCGATCTGTAATATAGACGCAGGCAGGCCAAGGCCCGTCAGGGAGGACATGCGAGGCAAATATTTGTCAAAGTCGGGACACAACGCGACACCCAAACAACATCAGCACTAAAATTCAATGTAATAAAGGTGATTTTCGAATAGAGCCGTATGCCAATAGACTGATCTGATTGGATTTGGAATGTAAGAAGTGCAAACTTTGGTCTCGAGGCAGGTGTATTCAGCAGCGGCTTATGAAAGTCGCCGCCACTATTTCTGATTTTCCTTTCACTAAAACGCTAGACGTATTGAAAAAACGTTCAGTCACTAGCCAAATAACCAGCTCTTAGGTTTTGAAAGATTGTTGATAGATTATTATGTCTGCTCAATTTGTATTGGAATTCAGTGTTACTATTACTACTAGTATGAGGAGCATTGCGGCGAGCATTATAGAATTAAAACATAAAATATTATTATTTAAAAATATATATGACTGCGCTAATCATTTAAGAACAACTATTGAAACACAATGTTCAAATCGAATTCAAGCATAATGAAACTACAATTAGAAACATAATCACGTGGGAACTTCCTGTACGTAATATACGTAAAAAATAATTCAAAACTGAGCATGAAACAAGCAACAACATCCTTAAATAATATTGTAACTAAGTTCGAAATCGGTGCGAAATATGTTGTACAAAAAATTAACGAATATGAGCCTTCGAAACAGCGCGCGGCGCGCCGAGGGCATTGGCACACTTTCAGCTTCAGGAGCGAACGTCGTGCAACCGAGTGCTATAATCGAGTCTTTTCATTTCCCGATCGTTCGAACGGTTTGTGAAATACACAAAAAACTCAACGAAACCACTGCACCAATATATATTCTGCACAAAGTTGACAACTAATCAGTAAACTCATCAAATATCCCAAAGAAATGCCAGCCTTCGAAAAGCTAACGGATTTATATGATCATTTTGTCAGTTTTTTTATATTCTGGGCAACATTATTTATAACATGCTGGTTCATCAGGATGTGAAATGTCTGACCAGCGTCATGGGTGCGTGAATGTGACGATTACAAGTATACAAAATGTATACATAATTATCTGTACTTTATCCTCACGTAGCATTACCCCGCATTACCTTCAGGTAAATTGAGCTATCCTTTTCTATTGTATACTAAATGTTACTACAAAAAGGTACAGTTTACATTTTCACTACGAATACCTAAAGCCAGCCTTTACTGGGAATAACTTAATCGCAAGAAAATCGCGAATTTTACGGAAACTATCGCAAAGTGGATTACTCGTCCGTTTTGCGCGAGTCCTGGGACTTAGTCCAAGACTCGTAGCTTACAGTATCAGAGTATTAAATAATATTTTAATATACAGACTTCGTAGTAAAATTTAATATAACAAAAATTAGATCATATTTGCTGCGCTACGAGCAGGTTTTCTAATTGGCAGAACATAGTTGCCACGAACTACAATGAGGAACAAAAAAACTTACAACGACTGTCTCGTGATTGTGTTATTCATCTATTATGAGTAAAGTTTCTAAACTATGATAAAAACGTGACACTGTGCATAATTAACATAAAAACGTTAATGCAAATATTCTAAACGCATTTAACAGTGTTTAAATGAGACCAGTCACCACTCACCAGATACATTCTTTTTCTCTGTAATTTTCATCAGTTCTTCGTTCTGTATGTAACGGCGCCCGAAGGCTTAGTCGTTCTTATGTAATACATTATTTTGTATATGCTATTGATAACTCAGCTACGATCAATATACTTTTGTCTAGCTTATGCAGCATAACTCCATTAGTGTGGTTACCAAACAGAAAATACACTACTAAAACAATTTTAGATATATTCCGAGTTCTTAATTATTTAGCTTGGCTTGAAATCGTTACATATTGCAATGTATGGATGAAATCCAAGAATATAGAAGTTTTGCGCTATAAAATAAGTTGTTTAGATAACAAAATCCATAAAATCAAAATAGTAATTTTATACGACGCACATTCCGTTAACGACCTGACGTAGCATCAACTGGCAATAATTGCTAAAGAAATCGCCTGCTATTGTACTTGACTTTGTGAAGAATAGTTTTAAAGAAAATACATTACTACAGTTATTAAATATAGCCCTAAAAGTTAAAACTAACATTTGATCACATATTCTGTATCCTGGAATTTTGGATTCCATAATATAACTTATTGGTGTTGGTTCAAGAAATGTTATAATAAAATCCTTAATTCTACAACTTTGCAAAATTAAGAAGGGGGGACATTCAATATTTACCTGTCCTCTTAGGCTTATCATCATTAACACTTACACAGTTTCAATTATTGGACACGGATCTCTACGATCCACACAACCTGTACAGACTGCAGATTAAAAAACTAGACTTACTGGTGATATCATAAACGACGACAGCTACGGTGGAGTCCCTGATGTACGAGGGTATGAGCGAGCGGAACCGCTCCTGGCCCGCGGTGTCCCACAGCTGGAGTCGCACCGTGCGGTCTTCCAGGTACATGGTCTTCGACAGGAAATCTATCCCGATCGTCGCCTGTGGAAACCAATTACGTCACAATTTGTTGACATGCCATTTAATTAGACTATTTTATTAATTATCTTTAGTTGATCAGAGAAAGATAAATATTTAGTTATGTATAATTATTTTCTATGTAAAAAACACATGGCCCCTGGCTTATTGTCTGATCTAAGCATCGAGGTATTATACTAGAGCGGACATCGGTAACAAATTCTCTGCGTATTGTGCGCGCACACGGGAACCCAGTGAAGCGAGAGCGAAGATAATGTTACTGCGTCGGCGTGACAGAGACTGAAATAGAAGGAGCGGTAACGTTTGCAGTGTCCCCTCTAGTATACTACCTCAATGGACCTAAGATTTTTTTTAAAAGCAGTTTGAATGATCAAATGTTATGTCCAGGTAGGGACTTGCAAGGCCGCAGTTGTTTTGCCACGTGCTAAACCTTGCATTTTTTCAGGGAATCCGATTGGAATAGAATATTAAAATATGTAATTATATTATGATAAAACAATTAGTGTGGGCCACACACAAAAATAGCTCGCTAGGACTTATAGCGCTTTCTCCTTTTTGAGTTTATTGAAATGTAAATGGCCACACAATGATTAGCATAAAAACCAGAACACTAGAATAGGAAATACAGAAATGTTTCCAGATTCACTCGAGGAATTCGGATATTCATTAAGACGTCAGTATTTAAATATTAAATATAATTTATAATTAATTTGACAGCCTCCGTGGTTAGACGCCGACTGTGAAACGAGAGACTGTGGATTCGATCTCTGCATCGAACAAATGTTGTAGTAGCTCATAAGTATTTGTTTCGGGTCTGGTTGTTTTTTTCGTCGAAAATTTTATCGTAGTTTCTGACACCCACAATACGAGACTTCATTTTAATCTTAGTATGGGGTCAGGACTTTCTAGGTATGTGGCTTTTGGGTGATTATAAGCTCTTTTTTATGATAGTCTAACGTAAATAATAACCGTGTACAGGAATTCTATAGGAAAGTTATATAAAACTGGAATGTAATCCAGAATTAAATACTTTGTAGCAAAATCAACAGAACTATGAATTAAATATACAAATCAAACACCTTTGTGATCGCAGTTCAAAGACGGTAACAATTAGTAAATCTTATTGTATTTTAAATGGGTTTCTCGTTTGATTACTACAAAACATATAAAATTATCAATGTACACAGAAAAACACTTACTTCGCGTTAATAACAAAGTAATAAATTATTATCAAGATTTGATAAGTCGCCTACAAAAATCGCGAAGCGTATAAAAATCTATCGGTTGAAATATAAAATATGTTGCTTTTTTCTGTCGAGGCATAGTATTTTTTTAATATACTATACCAAACTATAGTACATGACGACCACTGTCTTGAAAGTTATATTTTATGTTATTATTGATTAGGTTTTGTGTAAAAAAATCTTGTATTAATAATAACATCAAGTGCCTAATAATTCAAAAAAACATTTTGTCACGGCCGAGAAATCATCAGGTGCTTTAACTATCTGAATAACTGATTCGCGTCAATCAGACTTGCGCAAATTGAAAATAATATGACTTTATATCATTTTTAAAACATATCATTTATAAATATGTAAACTATGGATACACTCACTATTCACAAGCGTAGGTCGAACAAGAATTCACAAATATGCCGTAAGTTGTTTTTCTTTATGATCATACAGCACTATTAGAAGCTTACAATGACCACGCCATAGCTTAACCCTTTCAGAACGATGAAAATTACTTGCAATTTAGAAAAAAAAATTGATTAGTATAAAGTGTATTGGGTCTAAAGTATCCAAGAAAAATAATTTTAAAATCCTCCCCCTACCGTTCCCCCAGAATTGACCACGCACGTGCGTGCCTTCCCGGTTTTATCACTAGTAACGCACGATCATACATTACTATGGAAAAGCAGTAATTAAAAATGATTTTTAATAATTATTGTATATTATTTGAGCGTAGCTGTTGGTAAACGAACCAGACGCAGCTGCCAACATGTTCACGGTTGCCGCGGGTTCGAATCTTTCTAAGTCATGTGTGTATTGATAGTGAATCACCACGGTCTATAATGGGGAAGGATAACATCGTGAGGAAACCGTATATCATAACGACTTGTATTAATTTCTATGGGATGGTAGTCCGGTAGCCCTCACTAGGCCAGCTTGGTAGACTATATGGTCTAACCACTCTCAATCGCACTCTAGATTGTGGAGGAGGCCCGTGCCCTGCAGTGGGACGTATATGGGCTGATACAGTACACCGTCAGCTGTAAGCTGCAATAAATCACCACGTTTCCTTCCCTTGTCCTCTTGTATCACGATTAATCATAATTGTTCCTGTCCCTTGCAACGGCATGTTGTTCAGGTAGTCCAAAAGCAGAATTGTATTAAAATGTCAGTCAACATAGTCTGTGAGCACCTCTTTGCGGGAACTTTCTTAACCAAACATTAAAAAAAACAGCAGGCCCTACGAGCAGGCCCTTCCGCTCGATTCGATTTGTCAATAAAAGCGGGATTTTTAAGCTAATATATTTCAAAATCAAGCATTAACCTATTGCTAGTTATGATGACATAGTTTTTGAGGCCAAGAGGACGTGGTTTGTTTTTAATTAGTTTACATAGTTTGCACTTTCCAGTGAATACTTCTATGAAGTAATTGCTAGGAACCCTTTCCATTCATCTGCAAGCGTTTTTTACAGCGTCTTACATAGGCTGGACTTTCCAAAGTGGGTTTCTACCCATTACATAATTATGCCAAATAATTTACGAATTTCTTGGCTTGATGTACTTAAAATTGTTCCGGCTTTACGATTACAGTAAAGGTTTATGCAGGTAGCAAGGTTTTGGAAAACATACTCGTTAAAATATTTTTCGATAAAATGTAGAGGGTTCATTACTTCTCCAGCACTCGAGCACGGGGTATAATAAAGATTCTTATTGATAAAATTAGTGTCTCTTCAAAGTCTCGATATTTTCCTTGGACAAACGACGCTTTTGTTAGGCGCTACGTTTTCCGGATTCCCAGAAAGTAATTAATATTTAAAGCATTAGACTCTATCTAGTCACGATATTATTGTGGTTGGAGCAATCCTGCAGATTTATATCTTCATCGAGAAGACGAAGAACCTCAGTTACTGGTTCTGTCACCTCATCACAAACATCCAGGTCTGAGTGACACCCACTATTAAGTAAATTTTGTAATAAATTTTCGTCTAGAGGCCGTCCTGTATAAAATAAAGTTTGTATTAGTTGAATGAATATTTAGCTTCAACGTAAAAAATAAAACGAAAGCGCACGATCATGCGTTCAAATTTCGTGAACACGTTATGATGTCTAATATTAATAATTTTACAAACAAATTATCGTTATGCTATAGTTTAGTGTCTAAGTAGCTATTTTAACTAGAACAATACAAATTAATCAAGTTTAGACCATTTGTCAAATATTTACGCCGACCATGATCGTCCACAAACATAACGTCCATCTTTGAACACATCTGGATTTGTCACTAACATCCCGATTCACCGCAATTTTCTTTAATTATGTACCTAGATCATCACACGAACAATCGAGGCCGTTTCGACCCAGTAAAATAAAATTCCGCGCCAAAATATATTTTTTTGTCGGAACGCACGCTTGGTATAGTGCGTTCTGAAAGGGATAACAAAGAGCTAATCAACGCAATAATGTAGAAACATTTGTTGACAATATCCCTTCGAAATCACTTTCTTTGTGTTAAAAATAGTGAAAACACCGATTCAGACATCTGACACAACAGTAGTATAATGTATTTAATGAATATGCATGAGTTTCTATAACTAACCAGTGATGTAATGTGTTACTGCTTGTTGAACTGGCTGCTGAAGCTTAGGCATGCCAACTAATAATGAATACATTGTCGTCGTTGATTCTGCAATTTGTGATTAGATTTTTCATACAGCTGTTTTCTATAATTCTGTACTAATATTATAAAGAGGAAATTTTTATTTTTTTTATTTCTTTGTACTGAATTAACTCGAAAACTATTGGACCGGTTTTAATAATTATTTTAATATAAGCATTGTACATTATCCTGAAATAACATAGGCTTTATTTTTGCCTAAAGGGGATGAAATAATACGTATTAAGCTAAAAATCATTTTGAAGTACATAATGTTATATGTTATATGTATATTTAAGCCACACATCGCGGAAAAAAAAGTTTTGTGTAAATGGTTTGGTAGTATGGTATTGAAACTTGAATTTTTTTTTTGTTGTTTGAACACCATCTATATTTTTTCATATTAGATATGCATTATAATAAAAGCCAAGATATACGGTTTTTCATATACTATGAGTTTATCACACCTGAACAGGTGTAGTACCTATTGGCTTATTTTCAGTTTTCGTTATATAAGGCACTGGAAATATACAAATTTGAAATTGCAATATAGGGGAACTTTTTGTACTCCAAAATGAGGTATGGTGGATGCCAATAGTTGAAATCTAGAATTTACCTAGAGTGTATATTAAAGCTTACAAATACTGACAACCAACTTGCCAAAATGCTACTAGACATCCACCATTCAACATTCGGACGATATGGTAGAATTAAGAGGTACCTCTCTCACAATATCCGGAGTATATTTAGGCTAAAAAATTATATGTCTTTTCTGACATGTCTACCTAAAGCGAGATTTTCATTATGAAATTACGACTTTCTTATACTTAGATTTCTCGTGAAACGATGACGTCACATAGAGACAATCTTAAAATCGTGAGCCAACTCCAATTGCAATTTGTAATAAAAGCATGCAACGCGAAGGCTATAAAAATGCGGGATACGTCTGGGGTGAAGATAACTACAATATGCTCATTACAACACATTTTACATTACGTATTTCGATTTAGGCCGCAGATTTTTCTTTGTAGAAGTCTCAATAACATTTTAATTGTAATTTGTCTTCTACAACATGCATTTGCAAATCTTCATCTAATTTGTAAAACTATTATTCTTCATTGTACCCTGTCATAGTTTGATAAAATAAGCCCAACAGTGCAAAAAATGCTGCAAATCTGAATTAAATTTATTTCCAGAAATAGACAGGCATAAAAGTATTTTCTTGATTAAGATACTTGAAGTGCTTAGTAGTTTCATATATGTTATACAGAATGCATACCTTATAAGCCTTTGTTAAATATGTAAATGTATTACATATAAACACAATCTCTAAGATATACCTAAGTGCCAATTAATATGATTTTGGGGAAAATGACATGGCAGGTTGCACGTCTGAAGGTAAATGTCACAACCATTCTTACACTTAAACCACACCATACAGAACTGCATGGCATAGCACTATGCTTGTCACCCCTAGACATTGTCACTACAAAACCTATTTCAGTTAAATTAATAAATACATTGAAATATTATTTCATTTTATTTTTAACAAATTTTCTCGCAGAATTGGTTTAATTTTTGCAATTTCTACTTTTACTTTACAGTAATCGAAATGTTGGGATGTGTTACATTTGCATAAATCTAAGAAACTATTTTAACAAATACACCCATCAGTCACATACATAATTTATCAAATGTTTTGTCTTCTTTGCTCACACTGAATTCAAAAGATGTACAAATGGAAAAAAAACATTTGATAACTAAAATATGTATTCAAACTGTCTATGAATAAGGCCTTAAGTGTCCAATTGTCAATCTTTCCACTGCAATTCTCAATATATCCTTTGACATTATTCTTAACATGTTGTAAGGAAGGTGGATAGTGGATTTCTAGTGAACAATCAAGTATTCTAAAGAATTACATGCAATAAGCACATGCAAGTTCAATGACTGCAGCAACCTGCTTTTATACATAATATATATTGTAGACAAGTAGAATATTATAGATTTTGCTGTAGTTGACAGAAAATATGAACAAATTAATATTGAAAAAATAGAAATAATCAATAGTCTATTTAAAGAATAATGCATTACCTACATTAATATCTTAACTTTACTAAATAAAGGAGTATATAACCAAATTCAGATTATACATATACCATTTAAAATCTTATGGAGAATGAACATTTAAAAGCAACATATAGCACAAACTATACTGGCATGTTGGACTGACTAGTTTGTGTTAAAGAATGACTTCAACCAATAACCAATTCTATCTTATAGAAAAATAACCCCAATAAGAAGCTAATATGTCAAACAAATGACAGTAATGAATCATTTAGTCAAGATAAAGGTGTGAAAAATCTAAAGGAAAATATGTGTGAAGTATGTCAAAAAATTACTAAAGATACAGTTCTTGTAAGGGGTCTGGAATTATAAGTATATGAGGCTAAATGCTTTTGGAGATCCTATTGCATTAAAAGGAAATCTGCCAGTGCATGTAGTGCACTTTGTAAGATCCTTGCAAAATGACATCATGTTTAAAAAATGCAAAATTATGTTTACAGGACAACTTTATTAGAGCTTAAAATGCACTGATTTAGCAATCATTTACATGGTGTTTCAGATTATTTGTAGTTTAATCTTAAGCGCTGACAGGTATAGTAGTTGTTTAAATAGAATATTATGAATTTGTAAAAGATATTAATACTTCATTATGTGTACTTCTTGTTTCTGTGATAAATTGATTTAATGATGCAATTAATTTGTTTTTTTAAAATAGGAAAACAATATTCCTATATTTTCTAATATAGGAATAATGTTATAAGTATGTCCTTAAGATCCATAAAAGAATAAATAATAACAGCTGAAGAATATTTTAGCAAAATACAATAAAGTGCAATTGAAATACGATGTAAATCGTGAAAAGTGTGATTCAGAGGAATCATAAGACAAAATTACTAAATCATGTTAAAAGAATGTAATTAATGCAGACTCACCTGATAAGTGTTGTCAAAGCTATCGTACATGAACCTAGTGATGAGCGAAGTCTTTCCCACTGAAAACACACGGGTTACTGTGTCAGTCAACTGAATAATTGTGCAGCAGAACATTGATAACGGCAGATACGCGTGAACATACACTTACAATACACTCGGAGAGCGTAACCTACATCCTAGTCTCACGTAATTCGGCACACAGGCACCGCGACAGATTCCACCGATACGAAACCCGATCCTCAAGCATTACCTCCTCTCTACAACCATCGCACTATGTAGGTCAGTAATTCGATAAAGTCTAGACCAATCTATACATACATATCTTAAATTCAAAACTACATATTAAAAATGTACGACCGAACGACGATAATTCGTCGTTTACTCACCGCTCTGTTCCCCGAGGAATACGAGCTTGAATTTGCGTAAAGGATTTCCGAATTCACCCGACGCCGACATCGTGATTGTTATAATTAATTCGCTAAACTATAATTTCACAGTAATTCTTATCACAGAAAACTACATCAAGTATGAACAATGACAATTGGAGCCACTCCTGCGGCAGACGAGCGCAGCGCCGCCACGTTACGGCACACTGACGGCGCGACGCGCAAGCCAACTCAGCAAAAATGTTCTAGGACAAATTCTCCACCAAATATTAATAACAATATGGAAATCTTTATCTTAACTATCTTATGTATAAAATTACACCATATTATATTTTCTATTTACAGTAATGACATTTTTTGCAATTTCAAAAAGTTATGAATCAACATGACGTTTTGGTTTCCGAACGGAATTCATTTACCCAAGGAATCGATATTTTAGGCGATTATAGAGATGTTGACGAATTCAATCTATAAATCGATGAAACTTTAGAATCAATTTTACTTTACTCGTCTGTGGGTAGGCTCGTCCAGGACGGTGCCGCTGTCTCACAGAGACAGAGACCATTGACATATTAGTATACTTGGGTTCACATAGATAATATTACACATTTGCGGATTTACTTATGTCATCATCATCATCATCATAATCATCATCACCATATCAGCCACAAGAAGTCCACTGCTGAACATAGGCCTCACCCAAGGATCTCCACAATGACCTGTTGGAAGCGGCCTGCATCCAGCGACTTCCTGCAACCTTAGCCAGATCGTCCATCCACCTTGTAGGCGGGCGTCCGATATTTCGTTTGCCTGTACGTGGCCTTCACCCAAGAACCATTCGGCCCCAACGGCGATCGGTTGTACGAGCTATGTGCCCGGCCCACTGCCACTTCAATTTGCCAATATATCAATGGGCTATATCGGTAACCTTCGTTCTCCTACGGATCTCCTCATTTCTGATTCGAGCTCGTAGGGTAGGGAAGGGTTGACTTATGTGTCAGTGGTTTATTCTTTGCACAGGGTAGATAGTGCTATTATATTGTGTAGTAGACACATACCTAAGTATGACGTAGTATCTTAAGTATTCTGTAGTAGACAAGACTTCCCTATACTCCATCGGTTTAGGTACTTAACTAAATGTAAACAAACCAGAACACGTGACGCATGGTTGTTCAACATTTTATTGCAATGTCCAATTTACGAATATTTTCTTAGTCAACCAAGTAACAAGTATTAACAACAATTAACAACAGCGTATAACAAATAATAACTAAAACAGTAAAGAACAACGATGAACACTTCCAAACACTTCACCACTTCACGAAAACAGTAAGTACATTATCGCAATGAATAATAATTGGCTGCCACACATAACATACGATGATGCTTAGTTATCTGACTTAACGCATTATTTTTCATTTAAATAGTCGCATTACTATAAAATTGTACTTCTCGATTTTGTAGCATAATATTTCTTGTAACTTTTATGAAAATGTTTTGGATGCCTGAGTGTTTGGGTCTTTTTTTATAGACAGACTGCATTATGTAAAATTAGATAATTTAATTTAGGTAATTTAATTATGATTTCACATAATTTAATTGTTTCCAAGCTTACACATTCATAATTGTAATCGTTATAATAAAATTGAACATGTATTGTAGTTTTACATTTACGTAAACATTTTTTTTGTCTTCAATTAATTTTGAATGAGAAATGGCAATGTTAAATAACCTTTTTTCATGGTTTGTTTACATTTAGTTAAGTACCTAAACCGATGGAGTATAGTAGTCTATTTTTTGTGACTTTCAAATTCCAATAGCAACTATGTATAAGCTTTCAGAGTCCTGGGATCATTTGGGATAGATATCGCGAGACTTGATAATATGACATTTTCTCGATTTATAAAATCGATAATAATATCGTACAAATAATCGGTTTTACATGCGCGTAAAATCAGCAGTAGTAGTATTCTTCGTCTAATAAAATTCTTTTTCCCGTTATTGCGATGACTCATTTTATTTTCATCTTACTGATTGCTATTTTAAATTGATAAGGCGCCAAAGCGAGAAGCGCAATATTATACAATTAATAACGAAAATAGGAAATCATGATTAGATTGACCTTAGCTACTTAGAATTCCTAAATCATGTTTTTATAGCTAAGTGAGTAGATTTATTCATGGTTGTATGCCTTTCTAGGTTGTGAGGCCATTTTCATTCTATCTCTACTTTTACTATGTATATCTACCTATGTCTTTCAAATTATTTATTCCTGAACTCACACTAAGATCCAGTAGAAGAAATACTCATGAATCACACAAATATTTGTTTCAGAGCGGGAATCGAACCCACAGCCTCTTGTTTCACAGCCGGCGTTTACGGTCCAACTAGCTGGTTAGATTAGATTGTTTAAACCAGAAATCAAACCTGTGGCTTTATGAATAGATGTGAACTAGGAGGGTGGGTAGACTCTCTGACTCGTACAGAATTCATTCATTCGTATCCATCCTGATTCATACTGTTAACTAGCTTACTTAGATTCAAATACGCTATTTTACTTGACTGTGACGGTGCTCTAAAAATACATACACAAAACAATGTCCTACACTACACACAAAAAAAAGACGTGTGGCACTCGGAGACTGCCGCGGTAAAGCTATTGCATAGCATTTTTATCAACTTATGTAATTATAATTATTTATTTATTTTATTTATGCAGTATTTTTTTCCTTTGTTATTCTTTGATATTAATTGTACAGATATTCACTGTTGTACCTACTGTTGTTGTCGTACCATGAAGTAAATACAAAGAAGAAGTGCCCTAACGTCGAAACTCTATCTAAGCAGGCATGAGTCACCAGATTGCGGGGCGAACAGGGGGATTACGCATGCGCAGTAACGCCGATACAACCAATGCCACCTAGAGGCGAGTTGCTGAACTAAAGAGACAGGCGTGATATTTCAAAAAGTCATTAATAGTCCTGCTATTCATCGATAGATGGCAAAACTAAATATCGAAACAGGTTAGATTACAATTAATCACTCAATAGCTTTGCAATTCGCATTTAAAAGTACTGGCACATATTTGAATCAAAATAAAAATATTAAATTTAAATTTCGGTCGGACTTAGGTTATTTTCGTTACGGAATTTCTGGATTCGGTCTGCACGCTCAAGGAACGCGATAGAAGCTATGCAATAGCTTAAAAAACCCGCTGAGGCACCATGTAAAGTTTCTCTGTCTAATGATAATTCTCTACAGCTATTGCTATCTTGCTTAGGTCACGAGTATAAACCACACGGCCCCCGCAGCGCGTAGAACACGTTAGAAGTCGAAATTTATACTGTTTATGGTTTATATACTTACGTGAGATACTAACTCCTAATAAGGTTGAACTTTACAGTTTCATAGGATGTATATAGGGCTTATCGTTAACTACCGAATACCTTGCAGTCATGATATAAATCTTCTGCCACATAGCTGCCTGCTGGCTGCTGCACCCTGTATCAGTCTTGACGATAATCAACCAGAGCAACTTTACATTTCTAATAAATAAAATACCACCATATTTATTATGAAGTTTACTATCTACATTATAATACATAATAAATATCACAAATCCTCGTAACTCAAAACTCTAATTTAGATAACAAAAACAACTTAAACTAAGAATTTACAGTGGTAGTTTTACAGTCTGTTGTACAGAAATTAGAAAATATGGCATAATATGCAATACATTATTTAAAATAGTATAGTAAGTGACCATGTTATAAGGTATCAATGAATATATTGTGATACTATTATAGATGTTCTTAATTATCCCCTATCTATAATTTGAATATATCAAGTTAAAATGGAAATACTCTAGTTGCAAGCCTAAACAGGTATTGTACCTTATGACCCAACCCTATCACACATAGTTAAAAGCTAGGAACCAAAAAAATAATTTAAAAAATATATTTTTTCATTATTTACACTACAACACTACACTAGTTTCTCATCAATGTATTTTTTTGAAATTATCGAAAATAAGAAATTATTAAAAAATTATATAACTATATACTATATAACTGATTAAATAATTGCAAATTGCTGCACACACTGAAATATAATTTATAAAGTAATTATAGGTTAAAAATATTTTTGATTACTCATTGTGGTCATGGGCTAGGTAACTGTTTATATAATAAGTAGATTAGAGTCTATAATAATTCCATAACAGTTAAACATACATAATATTATACTCATCAATACAATCATACTATACTGATCCTAACATGCAGTAGAAATAACTTGGCAAAATACACATACACACAGTGCATGACATAAAAGTAAAATTCAGCAATGAATTGACCTGAATTTGAAAATAAATCATCGTAAATATTGCACACACACAGCAGCAAAAAGTCTTCGAAATTTCTTAAATATTATTGCAGAAAAGTTATATCTTCATAAAGGTCACTATACCACAATATGTATTTTTATGTTGTCATCAAATGTTGCTAAATAACATTCGGAACTGTATCTTAACAAAAATTAACAACAGTTTAAAATAAGGAAATCCAGATCTACACAATGCCATAATTTTGATATTTCTAAACGTTTTTTTACTGCACCCTTATCTAAAACTAGCAATTTAATGACTGACTTAACAACACTCATAGCCACAAACACTCAAAATGCTTTACGTCAGCAAAAAAATAACAATTCCATCAGGTCACATGGAATTTCATTGAAAGTATTTTTTATATATTTTATAGACAGCCATAAAAAAGTTATTTAATAGTGCATAGGACATATTTCCCACAATTTGCTAGTATTATTGTCGAAAATCTTTTTCTGTCGATTTTATAATTTCCTGTAACACATGCTTACTTTATAAGAAAAACAAAATATTATGGACCTTAAGGTGCATGTCTCCTTAAAGGGAACATGTTTTCTTCAACTACGATAACTCCACAAAGTAAATCATAGCCGGTGCGGTTGTGTTTAAAAACAAACAGTATCACACACAAAGGGAACAATAGCGAAATCAAGAAATTCTTCACTACAGATCTGAATAAGGCTACTAAGAAGCTGAGTGGCCTTCCTGGGTATAATAGAACTGTTTCTTTAGGTCTTCCCTCGACTGGTATCACGGCAGAAGCTGTTACCACACGCAAGCCAAGTAGCACCTTGCCTGGGGTGGCACCACCTGTTCTTCCAATGCTGCCGCTTAGACAGAAAGCCTAAAAATAATAAAAATAAGTAAATTCATAGTGTTAAAGGTGTAGGTGAATGGGTGGGTATACAATTTTAATGTGTGCAAAACTGGATAGATTACATTTCATAGTATTTTTTTGAATTGGGAACAACCCCGCAGCATGTATAGTGCAAAAGCTCAGAAACGTCTGTGATACAGTTTAATATATTTACCTCATATACGCAAACAAGTATTCTGTATATAATTTCCAAGAACAATATTCCTGATGTCAATTCCATTGCATATTTATAATCATCATAGCGTTCACTGAACTTGTAGAAATCAAATTTTTCCAGGTCTCTGAAAAAGAATAAGCAACTTAGTAAGAATTAATAGGCAGACTAGCCCATTCACA
Organism: Hyles vespertilio; assembly: GCA_009982885.2. NCBI lineage: Eukaryota > Metazoa > Arthropoda > Insecta > Lepidoptera > Sphingidae > Hyles > Hyles vespertilio. The sequence goes on along the minus strand of CM042808.1, from coordinate 21,695,407 downwards.
CAAAGAGATTTAATGTGGGTGGTAGAGCAAAAAATGACTGAATCTAAACGATGTTGAACATTTTAATAGATTCAATAAATTAATTTCATTTCATTCAGAATCCAAATCTCTACACCGTAATACAAAATAAATGTGAATGCAAATAACACAAGACTATGTCATAATATACATATGGCATTTTAGCATGTACTATTTGTAAACTTGATGTGGTATTAAATTGGGTATTGATTGACCTCTTTCAAGTACTTGAAGAAAAGCTAGTACTACTAATAGAAAATGGATAATCAACTTACATTAACTCAAACATGTCAACTGCAATAAATGTAACAATTAATTTTAGAATAAACAGCAGCATAAAGTCAATAAACTCTGCAATCAGCCTTTTGTACAGAGGTGGTATTATGTATTCATACCCGCCATGTCTTGCTATAACTGAAATTAAAATATATACTTAAGAAATTCTTTACAAAAACCTAGAACTTCGATAAAAGTAAATGACTTTAATTCCGCTACTAAAGAGAGCAAACACAAGCTTGGAAAATGATAGCAAGATTTATGTTTTTATGTTAAGTCTAAACAAAATGTTGTAATCTATATTCTACTGTTATCAAAAACTGAGGAAATTATAGAAGTGTTGGATATTTAGATACAAGACTATCAACAGTCAATGTTTATGGAAAAGTCTGTGTTTATTAATAGCATGTTTATTTTATAAATACTATAAAACTATCCTCTCATTTCAATTAATTATTTCAAATAGTTCAGTAACTTACCCTCCGCGGCAGACAAAGATTCGTTCGGAGGTTGGGTTTCTGGAATAATACGTGGGGCGTTTGGCACTTGAAACGGGAACTGATGCCCTTGGAACTGATAGTTATTGTTTAACAGCGGGACATTCGTCGGATTATTTTGCAGGCCCTGAAAGGTCATCATGTAATACGGGAAGCATGTCGATAGATTCTGGTACATCTGCGCTTGTTGTATCCACAGCCGCAAAGCTTGGAAATACGCATCCCGTTCCGACACAACTGGTGAGCCATCACCCTGGCCCGTTTGATCCGAGGCAAGTTCAGATGAATCAGGATTCTCGATAAGTCTTTCGGACTCCATCGTAAAGGATTACAATATAAAACACATTAAAATTTTCGTCATAAAATAGCAACAAGTACACGTCAGTTTGTTGATAATTTTGTTTTGACGTTTTGGTATTTTTTAAACCACAGATAACCATTAAAATATGTCGTCTATAAAAACTAATTAGTAATTGTCCTTCTGTTTTTTAATAATTTATGATTTTCAATAATATAATTCATAATTACTCTATAACGTTATATTAATATTGTTATTAAATTTCTTAAGTTAAATAAAGACACAAATAAATTGACAGTTGTTTTATGACAAATTCAATTTTTGTAAGCTAGCAATGGCAACGTTGCGAAGAAAATGAAAATATTTTAGCAATCAAGGCAAATATTGGTATGAAACCGTTATTAATTATTGTTGTTTTCCTTAGAATGAAAATTAAAACTAGTGTAATTTTTAATGTCAAATTACGCAGTTAGGGAGATTATAATAAAAATATGAATATGGCAACCTTTTTCATGTCAGATTGCCATCGTACCGTGTTGGGTTTTGAGAGCAAAATGATGGTTGAAACTGTGAGATAACGAACGGCTACCGTCTAGATAAACGTGTGTGCAATTGATGTGATGTGAATCGCGATGGTACGCTGCCCTAAAGTTAAGATGCTAGCGGGGTTTATATAAACTGTTATTGCGTGACACAGTGCCATACTTAACGTAGTGTCTAACTTTTTGCTAAATAAACGAAAAAAATATATCTGACTACGACCAGCTGTGGACTGTGCAGTAATTCGCTGTATTTTAGCCTAGTGGTGTGTTATGTGTGTTATAGCCGTCAACTTGTGATAATTGAAGGATAAGATACGCGTTAAGTTCCAAATCTTTCTAACAGTAAGTACATTTTAGTAATATTTTTCCGGCTGTCTTTATGGCCACTTGTTTTTTTTTACTAGGGCAGTGCGCTTACCGCTGTAGTTACGGTTTCCCTATTTGGTCGCGAGGCATGTTCATCATAACGTACTTTTTTATCTTATCAGATAATCTATGTATAGCGTCCTGCACCCCTTATGGCTCGTTCTAGACCCCAAGATTTTGGTCTAATACATCCTATGGCAAACTTTTAATTATTCCAAATAAAATAAAAGTCTGACTACATTCTTATTGGTAAAAAAAACAATCCCAAAAATTCATTTAAATATGCATATTTACATTGTAATATTGTTTTATTTTAAATATACCAAAATAATAAAAAATCTGTATATAGTTACTTTCGGATTGTCATATAGATTTATATTATAATATTCAATATTCATCACATGGAACTAATTAATAAAGCAATCATTTTAAATAAAGAATGTCATACATAAAACAATATGAACAGAGAAATAATTATATTTGTATCTAACAATACAATAATAAGTAAAATTATTTTTCCTTTTATTTATTCTAATACTATTTTATTTGAAATGCCACTATGTATTATTGTTATAAAGATTACTATTACATTTATAAAATAAGAATATGTCACAGTGGACAAATTGAAGTTCCGACACATTAGTACTTGGTAATTACATAGAGCAGTGATTCTCAACCACTGTGCCGTGGCACTTTTGTGTGCCGCCAAATTTCAAAAGTGTGCCGCCAAATTTTGCAAATATATAATAATGTTAATATTATTAAATTATATCATATAAAAAAAAATATTTTTAACATGAATATTTAAATCCACAAAAATGTAAATTATTTTATTATTTGCTTTGCAACGCGTTTTTTCTTTGTGCCAAATTATGATGAAGCGGCGTGCATAGCAATAGGAATATGTCTCAAGGCGCTCTTTGTGTGCCGCCAAATTTTGAAATCGTTAAATATGTGCCGCAACAAAAAAAATTGAGAATCACTGACATAGATCATAAGTTATGTATAAATTATACTTAGCCCAATCGTGATAGACTTGACCCCTATCTCATTGTGGGATGGAAAATACACACAAGAAATGTTGTTGTCCTGGCTGCATCTCTGCCTACCCCTTCTGGGAAAAAGGTGTGTGTTTATGTATGTATGTAGTATTACCTCAAACTGGAGGAACGAAATAGAAATTACATAAATATTTTTTAAGATGAGTGAAAACTTAGTCATAACTTATGTGGGTAGATTTTAATAATTTCTATTAGTATGTGTTACGTGTAGTTATGCAGCAAATCGGGTAGCAAAATACATGCTGGATATTTGTAAGATAATTATTTATATTGCACATTGTCAAGGATCATTCACTTGATAAAACACATAAAAATCACATGGACTTGATTTTGATTGATGGTAATGATAACTTCTAATGCAAGTTATTAATACCTTGTGCTGTTTGTGGAATGTTCAAAATGAGCATTGTTTGTTATTTTGCAGCAAAACAGGGGAGTGTAAGTATAACCAATATAAAGAATATTTTAGTATATAGCATTATAATACACTCATTTGCAAAAAAAAACGGGCGGTTTTGATTTGAATTCTTCTTTAAAAAAATACGGTATCAAAATGATTTCAATCATTTGTACATGTTACTGGCCGGTTTTAAAAATGCCGTGGTGTTTAAAACAGTACGTTCTAAATTCAAATTTCGTTTGATGCTCGTTTTTACAGAAAACCACTTTTTATCCTACATTTTTGGTGCGAAGTTCCAAAAGATAATATCGGTTTTCATAACTTTTAGTCAATTTTTATGAATTTATTTCATATTCTTAATTGTCAAGCTTCATTTATTGCTATTTAGCTGTCTCAATAATGTTAGAGAAAGTGGTAAAAGCTACCAAAATGATTGCGCTGCTCGAAGAGGGTTGCAGCCAATGCTTCGTGGCTCAGAGGCTAAGTGTGAGTTGCTCGACGGTTCAAAGGACCTGGCAGCGGTATCAGACACCGGTTCCGTCGAGAGAAGGCCTGGTTCTGGAAGAAAACCATGTACCCAACCACGGGATGATCGTTTTCTTGTGAGTCGCGCATTGAGAAATCGCAAGTCTTCGTATGTGGACCTTAAGAACAACCTCGAAGAAGTAAGAAATGTGCATATTAGTCTATGGACGGTCAGGAGGAGGCTTCTCGCGGCCAATATATGCAGTTATTGCCCGGCCCGCGGCCCTAAGTTACTCCGTGAGCACAGAGTTGCCAGGCTTAGGTTTGCTCGAAATTGTGAGTCATGGACTCAAGAAGACTGGAATAGGGTATTGTTCTCCGATGAAGCCAGGATATCTCTGTTCGGTGAAGATCGACGTCGGCGAGTGCTACGAAGACGAGGAGAACGCTTTGCAGAGGCTTGTTTAGAAGAAATCACACCTTATGGTGGGGGCTCTGTTATGTTTTGGGCAGGAATAAATTCAATGGATCGTACAGAGTTTTTCAACCCGCATTGGCCGCTTTAGGCGAAGACTCAATTTTTATGGACAACAACGCTCGCGTCCACCGGTCTGGCGATGTGGAAGCGTATGTACAAGAGGTCGGCATTCGTCATTTGGATTGGCCAGCTCGAAGTCCCGACCTCAATCCTATAGAGCATGTCTGGGACGTTCTGAAACGACGCGTGAGATCAGTACAACCGGCTCCGCAGACTATCAGAGAGCTGAAGAATGTGATTACCGCGGAGTGGGAACGTATTCCGCAAGCAAGTATCCGGGATATCCTCGCTAGCATACCCAGACGAATTCAAGCTGTGAATTCAGCTAGAGAGGGTCACACTCGATACTAAACATTTATCTGCTTTTACTTTATTAAAGAAAAAACAAACAAAAATCTTTGTTAACTTTTACTTCACGAGCATATGCACTACTAGCGAGCATACACTACTAGTGAACTTTAGCACCCTTAAATTTTATCAAAATTTTATGATAATACTGACGAAAACGATTATTTGCTTATTAATTTACAAAATTGTGAAAGTAAAACTGCCTATAATTATCAAACAAACCAATACTAACATTTGAAATGGTTCATTGCTTAGGTGCCCGCTTTTTTTGCAAATGAGTTTATTTATTTTCTGCAATTCTAATAATACATATATAATTAATTAATTGATATTTATCTAGTTTTTTTTTTTATCTTTTAATAAGGTATTCATACACCTACTTCAACTCATCTCTGCGTCACCTAAAGGCTGTCAGGGAGTTAATGCCACTGGCATTAACTCTGCCTTGTATACTATTGTACAGTCAGCGACAAAAGTCGTTGAACACATTCGAAACGCCAAAAGTCTTGCACACATGAAGCAACAGAAGTGGTTAAGCAGGGTCGGCCACAAAAATTCGTGAACACCTTAAGGTTACAAAAGTTTCTGAACAACAAAGCAACAAAATTCCTGAACACGCAAATTGTACATAAGTCAGTAATTTTTTTGATATCTTTGTATTACGCACGCCCACCGACTTCGATATGAACCAGTTAGCTGTTAACATCTGGCGAATTTCCGTGACAACTCATAACAATATTCAATGTAGTTTCTCAAAATATTCCTAAAGCCACAGCGCGTGTTTTATATCCATGGAGATAATTAAAAATAATAATTATTAATCAGAATGGAAAATACCTTTTCAAAAGTTTCTGAGCGACAAAATACCTGAACACACCATTGGTACATAAGTTTCTGAACACACAATTTATATTTTTTGCTTTTCTCCGCATTTACTTATTGTATTCTTCTATATTTTATTGCAATGAGCAGCTAGACGAGCATACCGGTCGCCTGATGGTATGCGATACGACCGCTCATAAACAGTAGCAAACCAAACAACACCTTGAATTACAAAGCAATGCTTGACTTGTTATCTTTTATGATTGTTGGCAAGTCATTTTACATTTGTGCCCCTTCATATCTAATATTTTTATCAATGTAATTTGTGCGTGGTGTCGGCATACAAATTTTACTTGAATTTGTAAGTACTATAAGTCAGAGTTATTTTATATTTTGAAAGGTTAAATTTGAATTAATTTTATTTAATATTATTTTTCTTGCAAGTGTTGAATTAATGTAAATAATCAATATAACATATACGATAAATTATTAAACTTCTTGAGTTTTTATGTACTCTTGTTTTTATGTGGACCTATTATTGTCTAAATCGTACGTATCGTTTTCCATTGATCTTACAATTTTGAATATAGGAGCAAAAAAACCCAGTGGATATTGATTTTCAAACCAATCGGACCAATAACTAAAAAGTGAAAAATGGCGGCCAAATTATGACTATCAATTTAGAATATCGGAGCGAAGGGTCTCTCAGATTTGAATTCTGAACCCAATTGAATCTAAAAAGTTCAAAAATGTTGCCACTATTTTCTTTCTGAATCTAATAATAATTATTATTTATTTACGCCGCTGATATAAAACACGCTTAAAACTTCTCATAAATAACTATTATTTCACAAAAACAGAAAACAATAAGTCAATGCAGAGAAAAGCAAAAATTATAAATTATGAAATAACATTTTATAATGAATGCATAACAAAGCGACAAAAGTAGCTGAACACATCTGCGGCAACTTGCCTTTTATAGGTGATCAGAAACTTCTGTACCAATGGTGTGTTCAGGTATTTTGTCGCTCAGAATCTTTTGAAAAAGTATTTTCCATTCTGACTAATAATTATTATTTTTAATTGTCTCCATTGATATAAAACACGCGTTGTGGCTTTAAGAATATTTTGAGAAACTACATTGAGTATTGTTATGAGTTGTCACGAAAATTCGCCAGATGTTAACAGCTAACTGGTTCATATCGAAGTCGGTGGGCGTGCGTAATACAAAGATATCAAAAAAATTACTGACTTATGTACAATTTGCGTGTTCAGGAATTTTGTTGCTTTTGTTGTTCAGAAACTTTTGTAACCTTAAGGTGTTCACGAATTTTTGTGACCGACCCTGCTTAACCACTTCTGTTGCTTGATGTGTGCAAGACTTTTGGCGTTTTGAATGTGTTCAACGACTTTTGTCGCTGACTGTACATATAGCTTAATAAATAAAATTTAAAGACAGCAAGTAATCGCTTATTTCGGTGTGACATAGATTGCCGAACTGTTGTTAGTGGATTAAAATTCAGAGACACTGCTGGTTACATAATTTTAGTGTCTATACATAGTTATTTACCACCTTGCTAATATTATATAAATATATAAATTGCTAATATTAGAGGAAAAAATGACAAAATTGTAATAGGTAAAACTTACCATGAAATTTTAAAATGTACTGAAAGATCACTGAACCCAAACTCACATTAGAACAGAATGGTAGACTAAAAGCCCTATTGGTAAATGGAATGATATTATGCAGGTATTTGGTTGCAAAAATGTGAGCCATGTCATTCTGTAAGAAATATCCCATCAAAAACATCCTGTAAAAAAATTCCAAGTCTCGCAGCTCAGGTTTTCTACCGCAAAAAGTTGTGAGATGCATGTAATACCAAGTCGATTAATTTATTTAGTCCTTAAGGGACCTTCTATATAAAGTTATTACGTAGTTATTACCATATCAATATTAAAAATTCTTTACGTTTTAAATAAATGGATCGACTTGGCCATCACATGAAAACATAATGTATCGTACAATTTATACATAATGCTGCTGGCCAAGTCGATCTGTTTATTTAAAACGTAAAGAATTTTTAATATTGATATGGTAATAACTAACGTAATAACTTTATATAGAAGGTCCCTTAAGGACTAAATAAATTAATCGACTTGGTATTACATGCATCTCACAACTTTTTGCGGTAGAAAACCTGAGCTGCGAGACTTGGAATTTTTTTACAGGATGTCTTTGATGGGATCTCACGTCTTTTTGTAGAGTCCTACTTTTTTCCTTTTCGGTACTTCTTACTTCTAGAATATCACTAACGATTTTTCTTAAAGCCTCTGTCTTATGGATTTTTCTTATTTTTGTAGGTATCAATTTATCACAAATATAGCGGATTTGATTATTAATGTTCTTTCTTTCATTGTAATTGATATTTTCAAGTTATTTAATCTATTTATTTGCAAGTTTTTCTTCGTCATGTTTTTCTAGAGGAATGTTGCACAGTTTCATGGGCTGAATACACCATTTCCCTCTCTATATCCCCTCCTGTTACGCCTCATGTATATAGATATCTATCTACAACTATTATTCCATTATATACGGGTACAATGATTCATTAACTGCAAATGTAACTTTGTAATCCTATACATTTATATGGGATTACAAAGTTTATTCACGCAGTTGGTCTATCTAGAAAACTAGACACAAATTATGAAATGTTTGAATTTTCCCTTACTTTAGACACTAAACACTAATTATATTCTAAATTTGAAGGTTCTATGTCTGCTAGAAGTGCCTTAGACTTTTGATGATCGGTCAGTCAGTCAGTGAGTGACAAAATTAAGAAAGTTTGACTAGTTACAATTATTAAACTAATGGTTCAAATTGAATGAAATTTTAAATATACCGTGTTTACACAATGCCTGCTTAGTAACTGAAAATTCAGGCTTCATGCTTTAGCCACAACGAAGTTATAGGGGTCGAAAATGGTCTGAATTGCTTCGAGAAAAGGATGTTACGGCCTATAGCTCGACTTGGAGGGGGCTCGGCCGCGCCCCCAGATTATAAACAGTCAAATCAACCCCTTGTAATTGTGCAATATAGTTAGCCAGTAGAAGATTGCTTTGAAATACAGGAATAAGGTAAAACTAACCCGCAAAGCACCTGCATTTACCCGGGCGTATTATCATGCAGGCATTTGGTTCCAAAAATGTGAGCCATATCATTCTGTAAGATGTTTATTAACCGACTTCAAAAAAAGGAGGAGGTTCTCAATTCGACTGTATGTTGTTTTTTTTTTTTTTATGTTTGTTACCTCGTTTCTCTGTACTGTGTGAACCGATTTCGACCATTCTTTCTTTGATTGAAAGCTGATGCTTGTCATTTGGTCCCATAAAAATATGGTGAAAATCTGAGCAATATCTTCGGACCTGGAGAGGGGAACTCCTTAAAATTAGGATTCCAATGGATCTTTTTGCATTAGGTTCATTATAAAAGTTAATTTACAGTGAGAGAGGAAAAAAGGGGTGGGGGTGAGGGGGGGTAGGTGATAAAATTAAAATACACGTAAATTCTAATATCTTCGGCAGGATTAAACCGATTTTAGTGATTTCTTTTTCATTGGGAAGAATGTATTGACAGGTTGATCTCAGGAACACAGCATGGAGATCTGATGATCATTTTCGGACCTGGAGTGTAGAACTCTTCAAACTTTAGTAGGATTCCAATGGTTCTTTTTGCATTGGGTTCAGTATAAAAGCTAAGCTACAGTGGTGGTTGGAAAAGGGGGTAGGGGCAAAGGGAGGGGGGGGGGGAGAGAAAAAATAATAAACATATGAATACTCCAATATCTTTGGCAGCTTTTAGCCGATTTTAGCGATTTCATTATCATCGGAAAGAACATATTCCTTGTGGGGACCAAATCTTCTTCATTTTGATTCCTATCAACACTAAAAAGATAAAAATAACCAAAATTTTTAATAAAAAAATAAAAAACCGTCTTCAAAACAAAAAACCGCTAAAAACCAAAAAATAACTAAATTATAAGTACCACTGCAAAGCAAAAAAATAATATTTGTTTCATGGAACTTGCGCTTGTTGATTAATTTGCTTAATGACTTGACTAGCCAACAAATCAAAATATATGCATAACATATTGAAGGCGGGTCGCCCAGTACCAACATATAGATATTTAAATTAATATAAGGCATAGGTCCTACATGTTTGGTACGTAACAAAAACTTAACAGAAAACGTGAAACCAGCTTCGCGGCGTTTTAACTTTATCACATGATGCACATTCATCAAGTTAAGCAACTAAATGAACTAAAGGGAGGTGTCGCGGGCGTCAAAGCGACGTATTTGTAGTAAAGGAGACGAAATTTAAAAAAAGTTTTATTTCAGTGGCCTAAGGTTACGAATTTCTGCATTATACCTGTAGCATAAAATATTTTCGTACCATTTTTTTCACATACTTAAAAAAGAAGTTGAAATTGTAGTTTATGAAAATATTATACCAGTTAATTTTTAATTGGCTTTGTTTTATACTTATTTAACGAATGAGAATAATTCCAACCTGTTTTTTTAACGGTTATGAACAAACTACTATGATAAATTATTTATTGTAGTGGTAACACTTTTGTTTACATTTTTGATCTTGGATTCCATTTCCGAGTATAGTTAAAATCATTTATTCACAATTCTATTCACGCGTTATTAATATTATGGTCAGCATTTTGGTAATAACGTTATGGCGCATTCGCATAATTCCGAAAGTCAGGAAACTCCGATAATCTCTAAATTGTTATCAATAATTCCTTTAAAGTTATCTGAGTCAACCAAAGAGGGCCAGCGAATTGGCATGACGATTAGATAAATGGCTTGGAGCAAAATATACTGTACGGCAGTATAGGAGAATTTTCTGATTGCCGGAATTCCCTGACATTCGGATTTAGGTAAATAGAATATCGGAGTTATACATATATACAGTTTTAAAACCTATTTTAGCTATCGAATGTTTAGTATTCTTCGCGCAAACTGAATTCAAAATTCGTTCGAAAGGGACAAAATATTCGATAATAAAAATCGTTATTAAAACTGTTTAAGAATCTGTGTCAGCCCATATACGTCTCACTGCAGGGCACGGGCCTCCTCTACAATCGAGAGTACGATTGAGAGTGGTTAGGCCATATAGTCCACCACGCTGGCCTAGTGCGGGTTGGCGGACTTACATACCATAGAAATTCTTATAAATCGCTATGGTGTGCAGGTTTGCTCACGATCTTTTCCTTCACTGTTATAGTGCGTGATGATTGACTCTCAATACACACATGACTCCGAAAAGTCAGAGTTGTGCACTGGGATTCGAACCTACGACCACATGTTGGCAGCCGCGTCTAGTCCGTTTACCAACAGGCCACCACGCACTACTGCCTAAGAATAAGGCTGTATAATATATGTATAACAAATAAAATTGTTAAACTTAATCGTTACTTATCTTTTTTAGCCCGTATTAATTTTGAGCTGGATGTATGAAAGCCTTAAGAAAATAATATTATGACAGAAATCAGTTTTATAAATGTTTTATGCAAGTTTGATTACAGGTATTTTTTGTTGTTTCTTTGAATTATATAAGCATCATAATTCATCATACAAATTCTATTGATTACTTTCGAGGTGCTAATCATTGTACTTACAAGGTGAACAGAAGGTCAAATGAAGGTCGCAGAAGGTCGCTGGACGCAAGGCACTCTAAGCATTTCGCTCCGGAAATCGTTGACTATGGCGATGCATTTTCGCACAGTGATAAGTACTCTGTATCCTTAGGTAATTTTTAAGGTATCAGTATTTGAAGCTGGAATACAACAAGCAATGGTAATATTAATTTTCTACATACACAATCCAACCCAGATTTATTAAAATATTTAATAGATTACATTAAAATCATAATTATTCGTATAATACTACGTAGTACTCCAATGATTATAATGATTACATTACACAAATGTACAAATACACCAATAACACTAACATAATTTTGTTTTGATGTAACTGCACTGTATTAGCCCATTTATACGTCTCACTGCAGGGCACGAGCCTCCTCTATAATCCAAAGTAGGATTGAAACGGGTTAGTAAATTTCGGTGTTAGCACTATTTTCTTTAGCTACTATTTTATATATACATTAATATATAAAACGCAGTCTAAACACATTAAATTCCGAGATACCTAGGTATTTTAGGCCAGACCTTAGTGTAAGAATATTTGAATTATTACAAGGTATAACACGACACCGATGCCCTTAACAACTCGAAAACTTGTTTTTTCTCCGCACTATAGGAAATTAAATGTCTACTTATTGACAAAGAAATCATATGTACAAGTTATTATAATATCCATCGTATTGAATGAATATTTACGGAAAATAATTTGAATGTATATTTCTGAAGAAGGAGCAAAAAAAATTATAAAAGAAGGTAGGATGTTTCTGGAAGCATGTTTTTGATTACTTGGGCACAATATTTTCACATAACCTGTGACTTAAAATTGCTAATTAAAATTTATCTATGGAAATAAACTATGGACTGGTCTGCTCCGTGACCACGAAAGCTGTAAAATAATCAAAACGTGGAGAAGATAAAAAAAGTAAAAATTAACCGAAGCCGCGATAAATTCCTTCAAAATTACTTTTATTTCAATGTTTAACATTCGAGTAAATCTAAGAAACCTACATGTATCTAGTTTTAAGTAAATGTTGAAAAGCAATATTATGAGCATCATTAAAATATCTAATATCCCTATATTCGTATTCTAGGTACGGTTTACTAACCATTATTATTTTGACTGTAAAGGAAATATACGGAAACTTTAATTTATAATAAATTGGTTACAGTTGTTAACATGATCGCAGCCACGGTGGGGCAGGGTGGGGCACTTGCCCCACCCTGGCTCTGGCCTCTAAGGTACCTAACCAAACAAAAAAAAAATAAATTTAGAAAGTTAAGAACTATCTATGGGTAGAGATAAACCTTTTAATTAACTGATTAACAAATTGGCTTACTCCCACAGCTCAAACGGCTGAAGTTAGGGACATTTTTTTAGGAATTTTAGGTTTAGGAAGGTGAGCAATAAGAAAATGTTTTGGTCCATTCCAATTATACATAACAGGATATATCAAGGTTGCGACCGAAAACGAAGCCGACCGCTAGTTTTAGTGACTATAAACACATCGTCCAACATCCATCAGCCAAAGGAAGTCCACTGCTGAACATAGACGTCCCACGACTTTTACCAGGTTGTCTGACCTTGTGAGTGGACGTCCTACGCTGCGTTTTCCGCTACGTGGCCTCCATTCGAGAACTTTTTGGCCCCACCGACCATCAGTTCTTCGCACTATGTGCTTCGTCCATTGCCACTTCATCTTACTACTCCGGTGGGCTATGTCGGTTACTTTAGTTCTTCTACGGATCTCCTCATTTCTGATACGATCTTGTAGGGAAACCCCGAGCATAGCCTCCATAGGTCGTTGAGTGACTTTGAGCTTCCTAATAAGGACTATAGTGAGAGGCCACGTCCCGGTGACGTATCACAACTATCGAATACTTTCGATTTAAGGTACTGAGGTATTTTAGACGAGAAGACGTTGCGTAGTTTTCCGAACGCTGCCCAACCGAGTTGGATTCGACGATTGACCTCTCTCTCGAAGTTGGACCTGCTTAACCGGACCACTTGTCCTAAATAGACATATTCGTCTACAACTTCAAGATTCAAGGCCCCAACTCCGTTGGGGGTGGGCACAACATGGACATTCGACATGATCTTCGTTTTGTCCAAGTTCATTTTAAGACCCACCTGTGGGAGACTCGATTGAGGTCTTCGAGCTTAGTGCTAAGGTATTCCAGCGATTCTGCCAAGACTACAATATCGTCGGCAAATTGAAGGTGAGTGATATACTCGCCGTTGATGTTGATGCCGAATCCTTTCCACTGCAAGAGCTTGAAGGCGTTTTCCAGCGCGGCAGTGAACAGTTTCAGAGATATTACATCTCCCTGTTTCACGCCTCTCTGTAGTGGAATATCCTTCGTGCTCTGATCTTGTACTCGGACCGACATGGTGCCGTTGTTTATAATTCATAATAAATAAATTGATTTATTTCAATTCTATGTGATTTTACAGTCCAGGGTAAGAAATCTCTTTTTAAGCAAACATTTGCTCGTGTTAGGAAATTTCGCTGTTGTATATACACTTCAACACTTCTAAGTACCGATAGTCGATGTCGATCGAATGGCTTTCTCATAGTCCACAAACGCTAAACAAAGCGGCATGTTATATTCTTCGGTTTTTTGTATAACTTGCCGAAGCGTATGGATGTGGTCTATGGTACAAAAGCCTTTTCGGAAACCGGCTTGTTCGGGAGGCTAGAAGTCATCAAACCTGCGTTCGAGACGATTTGTGATGACTCTCGAAAACAACTTATAGACATGGCTCAGAAGCGAGATGGGCCTGTAGTTCTTCAGTAAAGTGTTATCACCTTTTTTAAAGAACAATACCACTATGCTCCTACTCCATGCCTCTGGCGTCGAGCTCTCGAGGGAGAACGGAATTGAAGAGCCTCTGAAGGACATTCAATATCAGCGTTCCGCCCGTTTCAGAAGCTCTGAAATGATTCCGTCCACTCCCGGCGCCCTGTTGTTCTTAAGTTGCTTCAGGGCCGTCTCAATCTCACATAGTCTGATGTCCGGGATATCATCGCTAAAGTGTCGGATCAACTTCGCCCTAGCTAACAGTAGATTCGGCAACCGAGGTGTAAAACTGTCCGTAGAACCTCTCGACCACCCTTAATACCTCTGCCCTCGTCAACACTACGCGGCCTCCGTCCGTCTTCAACCTAGACAACTGGCGTTGCCCAATAGACAAGTCTCTTGCAAACACTTTGAAGCTTCCGTTCCGCTCAATTGTCTCTTTAATGCTCACAGTATTGTGAGCACGGACATCGTGCCGTAAGGACTTTCAGATCGGTCTATTGAGCAGCCGATATGCTTCGGCGTTAACGGAAGACTGCAGCGCCATAGGCTGACGTTCGGCCATGAGGTCAAGAGTGTGGATAGAGAGTTTTTGTGGGCTATCTCTACGGTAAGGTCTTAAATATTTAAATCCTACCGTATGGACTGCTTTTATCAAACCACTTCACTTTTGACAATCAAAGCGATTTGTTAGTTCAAGTTGAAAGGTCTCGGGGTTTTGGATATGGGCGCGACTTCATCAAGCGACGCCTTTCTAATTGGACATTGATATTCAATGTGCCCCTATCCATTCGGTGATCACTGCCAGTTTTCATCCTGTTGATCACAGAGACATCTGTGACTGAACATCCGTCTATTCGTCGTCAAGATGAAATCTATCTCGTTTCTCGTAGAACCGTCAGGACTCAGCCAGGTCCATTTCCTGTGAGGCGGATTCTGGAAAAAATAGTTATCGTAAAGAGCCTCTCTTTCTCCAGAAAGTCGGCCAGCCTCTTACCCCTGGGGTTCTGTACCCTATGTCCAAATTGCCCCACTTTCAACTCTGCGTTGAAATACCCTATAACAACATTAAAGGAGGGTTTGGAAGTATGTAGGGCCCCACTTACATCTCCTCTACTTCTTCATATGGACGTGTCGAGGTCGGTGCATATACCTGTATGACCTTCAACGAATATATTTTTGATATTCTAAGTATACGGTAAACTACCCTGCTCGACACACTTTCGATTGATACGATGTAGTAAAGGTTGTAAGCACCCCACGCTTTGTAACAATAAAATGTATGTATTTTACTCCATTTTCTAATCTTAAACTCATTATAATTTTTTTTCTTTTTAGTGAATCGTATCAAAAAGCGTACTTTTTTAAAACTATAATTTCATTTCGCAAAATTTTTAGTTGCATTGTGCTTGAAGTTACTTAAACCGCCACCCGGCTTCGTTTTCGGTAGCACACTTGATATACCCTGTGGATACATGGTGCTATATGGTGTAACCTTTTTGTATGAAAATAAGGAACTTCGTTTCAAAAATAACCGGGGAAACAATGAGTATAGTTTGCTACTTAAATATTATTTTAGACTTCTGCCCCACCCTGAGCCCATGGCTGGCTACGCCATGGTTGTTAACTTTAATAAGCTGAAAAGTTTTCAGCGTTCAGGAGCAGTCGAAATAATCCGGGCGATATCTAGTCCAAGGACAAGTTTCGAAGACGCGGCGCCTTTAAGACTGGAAGAAATTTAGTTATACAAGCTTACGTGCTTTATAAATCCTTAGTTTGTTTATTCGCAATTAATCCGGTGTTGTGAAGCTGTATTTTTATTCAGAAATCTATGCTTCTAAAATATATTTTTGATCCTTTATATTTGTGTCCCACTAGTGGAGAAAGAGCGCCCCTTTTTTCCATTTCTATATCGACTCTGCGAGCTCTTGCCAGTTTGGGTTGAATGTTACTTTACCAAAAAAATGCCGTTGGTGTAACTCATCTCCTGTACACGTCGTCATCTCAAACTCAGAGTCGGCATAACATGTGCAACCAATATCAATGTTGCGAAATCATTTGGCTTATAAAATTACGACTAGCTATAATGCGTGCCATCAACAATTTCTGGAAGAAGCCTTTTAGCGCACCATCGTAGCTTATGTCGTCTTAACTTTGAATTTTAAGATTTTTATGTGGTACTCTCAGGTATGAAGATTTTTCACGTTGCTTTCTGACATCGTCGTAATTAACTAAGAATACTCAAGGCATATTGAAATGTAAGATGTGTGTCGAATCTGAACTATAATAGCTCATTTAGTAACGTTTCCTATTATCCAATAGAGGTCATAACTATACTATGCTTATATTCCTAGTAAAAATTACAAGCATATTTTAGCTGAGTTATTAATTACTAATTAGTGAAATGTACCTCGCTAATATAGAGATATCAATAAGTTATTGATCGCTTAGTTAATATTTTATGAACAGTTTCGTATAGTAAGATATGATAGCTTAATAAGTATTGAACGTCAAAGCCAGGCCACAGTTGCCAAATTATATAGCAGTCATTGGAATAAATATAAATTCGGTATACATAGAACAGAAGTAATTGGGTCGGAGACAAGATATAAGTTGCTCTTATTTTGTTGGTCCTATCTCATATGCATGGCGACTGCGCTCCCTTTGCAGGCTTATTTTGGAATGATTTAGCTTGTAATTTTGCGACTGAGTGCACGAAACAAGCCTTTTAGTCAATCATGCCGTCGTAATGCGATCGATGGGGTTTACATACTTTCGAGATTCTTGTCAAATATTCTCGGGTAGGCAAATTTCCTCATGACAAATTTCCTTCTCCATTACAGCAATTGCAAATTTATTGAGAAATGTCAGTGAATTGTGCATTGGAACCAACAGCCTCGGGCATGGTATTTCCATCACTATCTAATTAAACTACCGCTCGTTCACAGTCTTTATCTCGTCAATTGTTCAATATAGTGTTCGAGGAATACCATGACATGATATTCTACTCACAGACCGATTTATTGGTCTGATTAACGACTCATTTGATTTATTTTACGACTTGATCGCTGACATTTTTGTCCTATAGTCATACAATACAATCCTTTGAAAATTGATAGTATTGTTAAATATTTGAGGAGAAATATATTTTTTTTTATTGCATTGAATGGCGAGACGAGCAAGCCGTTCGCCTGATGGTAAGCGATACGACCGCTCATGAACAGTAGCAATATTCCACTGCGCTCGCCATCCTGAGACATAAGATGTTAAGTCTCAATATGTCCAGTAGTTGCTCTGGCTACAATATCCTTCAATCCGAAACACAACAGTGCATTTAAGCAGTGTTGTTTCACGGGAGAAATAGACATTGCGGTGGTACCTACCCAGATGGCCTCTCACATATGAGAGACCTACCACCAGTGATATTTGAAACATACATAGATAACGATTCCGGAAATGCAATTACAAAACCTATAATACTTCGTTGGTGAATATTAGATTGCATTAAGTTTATAAATGGTAATGAACCATCATAAGATTTTACGTAATTTCATGGTGTGGAAACAGTGTCTCGTATCAGCATAAAAGAAAATGATATAGCCAAGGTAGCCAAGTTCTAAAGTTTGACATTGCATTTACGGTGTCTAAGGAGCGACGAGTGTCCCTGATTGTCACTATACGCGCAACAGTTGAGCCGATTGCTGGGCCAGCTTATTTATAAACTTTGTTCATATAGCATTCTTAGGTTCGAAATTGCGTTGTCAATATAAGTAACATACATTTATTTTCCCTTAGATACTTTGTTTAGCTCTTTGATCACCTAGCTTCATCAGTAATACGTTACTTGGTAACTTTGTTTCCGATCCACTGGTACAAGTCAGCATTTACTAAAATCAGCTGTGTTTTTACAAAGTCACGGAGTTGCCGCAGACCAATTATCATAGTCTCGTCGTTATGAAGAAATTCGTCGGTTACTCACCATGAGATCAAGGAATGCCCATGAATCAGATTCAGTGCATAGTCAGACGGTGCTGCCCACCGATTATTATCACACGCGTGACTCATTGTTCCTGGTCGGCTTTGGCTGATACTTCATCGCTAAGTGATTAGTCACAGCCTTTACTTGACTAGCATCGATGTTGTTAAAATTGACCAAAATATGTGTATTTTTGGAATAAAACAATTGGAGGTTTCTGGTATCATGGCGGTTTGTATAACCACTTGGAATTGAAACCACGAAATAATTCTGTATGAGAATTTGGAATGATGTGTTGATATACTGTAAAATCTGCTTGGCGCTTATATCCAACAGGACAACACAGATTTTGTAATTGTTTTTTGGATTCACAAAGGTTTGCATGCAATAAATATTGTAGCCAAGATATTTTAGTCTCATCTGTGTACGCGAGGTAATAATTACTCGTGGCATCATTAAAAGTCATTCAGTAGTTGTTATGTTGTGTTTTCTTGTGACAGTAAAAACTAAAAAGTCTTTATTGTATCTACTGTTCTTTACAGTGGTTAAATGATGTACAAAAAATAATAAAATAAATGAAATGGTTTTATATTGCCATGTACAGGCAAGGGCGGATCCAGCTATTACGCCAGGGGAGGGTCACATTATAGTTTATGTCAGATTTTACGCCAGGGGGTCATATATTTCATTTCAGAACACTGGATCCGATTTCAATACTCCAATTCGTAATAATGACTTTTTAAAGTTTGTAACAGGCGTGATTAGTGAACACACATATACTTTTTTACTTTATTTATAAACATACAAAGAATTAAATGTGCTTATTAATTTTATCAAGAAGATCATTAATACATTTTGTCAATCTGGGGTCAGCCCAGGGGGGTCATGACCTCCATGAGCTCCGCCCTGGATCCGCCCTTGTGTGCAGTATAGTCAGTGGAGAATAAATTGGATGTATACATAAAGCGAATTTTCGGTCACTTGTCTTGTTGGTTTGTTGTTTGGACGTTTGGATTCTTCTAACAAATTGCCATGGCAATCTTTGGGCAAGGTGACATAGTATGAACATAGTCCTGACACCACACTAAAAGTCTCATGCCGCTGGTACTAGAAATACCTAGAGACTTTTCGGTCTCCCATAAAACAAGACGCGTAACAAATAGTTCTGGAGCACAAACATTTGTCTAGGTGTGGGGGTCGAATCCGCGGCTTCTTGTTTTAGAATTTTAACCAACTGCGCCACGAAAACTGTCGAGAATTGATGTAGTAATATTTCGTTTCATTTACATAAAATATACACTGCTAAACTATACGGATACATTAAATCTGGGTTTTGGATGGTGTATTGGCTATTAGATATATAGATAATATGTAAAAGATATGTCTAGTATCCAAAACGTGTTTAAAAACCGCGATTTAATATTATCTTTATTATAGCACTTTAGTGTATTGATTCAAATACCTTATTAATAAACAAACATTAGCTACGCATCTATGTTCCCGTGGGAAATAAAGTATCGGCGAGTATTTAAATGTTTCACATAAGTAATGTAAGATATAACGAGAAAAAACTATTATGCAACGGAGTTCTCATACCAACGTCATACAAATTTACATACATTTAATACAAGTAGTGTACTAACCCACACACAACCTTTCGACGGATAAGGGCTTTAATATCATGCGTGTATTGCACTTTGGTATTCAAGACCCATAATGATTTCACTTTACAAATTGACTCGATCGAAGCACTTTAAAGTTGTAAGAAGACAGCGGATTGAGTTTGCATCTGGCATTCCCGTAGTTTAAAATCGATGGTGACTTACCATCAGTCGGGCCGCTGGCATCGGCACTAAAAAAGTTTACGTGTTTTAATAGTAATATTGATACTGCACGAGAAATGTCTTCCCATTAAAATCGTTTCAGATAGAGCCATTAAAGTAATTCTCTATCTGAAACGATTTTAATGGGAAGACATTTCTCGTTCAGTCTTACCTGTGGGTCGAACTGACCAATGCGGAAATATATTGGGGTTAAAGCAACCAGAGTTACAAAGTGGCCAGTTGTGCGGTGCGTGCCGCGTCACATCCCGACGTCTCGTTTAGTTCCCACGGATCATGCGTGCCATCCGAGTCTGTAATGCAATGTAATAAAGGCCACAATGGTCTGCACCCTTCGATAGCTCCTTGTACATCGCAATTTGTCCCGTTTTATTCGTCGTACGAACTGATAGCGTTGTTATGTCATAGTTTTGTAATCGATTGTCTTAGTTCCGGGGCGAAGGTTGCCACTGGCATGCCATTGATAACATTCAAATCCGGGTAAGTCCGTCCGTTTTAAGAGACATCACTGATAGCGGGAGAAATTTATGTAAAAATAAATATACTTTTTTACTCAGATCTAACATCACAAAAAATCAACAACATACCATATAGTGGTGCATTTCTGCTGTTGAATTATTTTTATAGATCTTATCTTTTCAGCAAACTGAATCGGTAATTGAAACACAGGTCACACAAAACACAACAATGGTCATATCATTTCGTGGCAGATTTGAGTTTTGAAACAGCCCGTATGATTTACCAAGTGGAATTTGTGGTCTGCAATGTGATAGACATATCGCGTGTCACATCGCGATAACGTCACCTCCTTCAGGTTACAGACGTGATGAGGTGATGCATGTAAATAGCAATATTTTCCATACACATGCACGTGGCGTGAGGTTTCACGAGCCGCCGGCCTTAATACCGGCGCATCAGCCGCCACGCGCCCATTGTCACTTCCACCTTTGATCTTTATTACTGCGCCAAACACGAGGGCCTAGTTTAACAACACTGTCGATGCGTGTACATAGAGTAATGTTTACAGATTATCTACATACTTATATTCTACGTTTATGAACTATATCACATACATAATCTTTCACCCAAGATCAGTCCTAAGGATTTCGTGATGTAGAGGGAAAAGTTAGCTTATTCACCATCTTGTATATTGAATTCTTATGAACTGGATTTAATATGTATGCTTGACAGTCTCTATGTGACAGTTTAAACGGCGGCTGTAAAACCAGAGGTCGTGGGTTTCCGTCACTATGACAGTTATTTGGATTTTTTTGTCGGTGCAGATGATGTGAACTCCCGTCTCTACTACTAGAGAGAACTACTAGAGAGTAGTTCCTGAATCTAAAACTATTATTCCACGCTGGTCTATTGTTTGGGTACCCACCACACATAACTTTTATTTCCGTGTGGGTGATAAATGAACGCAGTATATGCTGTGTACTGTAGTTATTCGACGTCGCTTCGGTCGGTACGGTTTTAAAAAGCCAATTTAATTTTGCACCTGCCTTTAACACTCGTTATTGTTATGTTTCGCGCTGTCTAATTAAACGACTGTTCGCGTGTTTAGCTCTGTCATTGTCCTAGATATTGCAGTTTTAATATAAGCCATTAAAAAATTATGATACTGGATGATATGCCCATTATTATGTTGATGTGTGTGTAAAAACTTTTGTATGATAAGTGCCCAAACTTAGATAAATAACGATTATTTCAATTTTAACAGATATAATGGTTTCTTAGATTTACGCGAATGTTACAATGTGGTAGAAATTGACTAATCTTCTTGGGCGGCTTGAAGTAGGTAGGTAGTACTCCGCTTTAACCAGCCCCAAGTCCTCGCTAAAGAACACCGTTTCCTGCCCAGGATGTTTCGCGAGGCTATTGAAATTAAAAAACATCCAAATTTCAATAGAGAAGATGGCTTGAAGCTTGCACAAGCATGGGATCCAATACTACATTTAATTAAATCGGAACCCAGAAGACCAACTGCCAGACCTCAAGACACTGTGAGCTCCTTCTGCGTAGATCGGATCACAAATACAGATTAGCTATTTAAATAAATTTTTAAATTAATAATTGTAAAATAAGGGTAGTTGAATTGTAACAGTCACAGAGCGGACGTCTAATACCTCAGTCCGCCCCGTGACCACGAAAGCTGTAAAGTGATCGAAACGTCGGGAAGTTAAAAATGTAAAAAATTAAACTAAATTCGCGATAAAATCCGTAAATAATAGTTTTATTTCAATGTTTAACAGATATCTCAATATTCTGTCAATTCATTTGTGATTTATTTTGCTAAAGATTTTTTACTACTTTGGTAGCGCAGATTCTAACACTTATGGTTAATTACACTCAAAAGCTGCATTTAAAGGCATGATTCACACGAATTGTGATGATGATGATTCTCACGTGTTCCCTCCTTCCTATAATCCTGGGTCGTTCCGCCGTAGTGTGAAGAGGCATCTTAGCAGGCCGGCATAATTGTGTCTATTGACATGGGACTGCCGTCCGATGCCAGTAGACACTCTGCCTGGGCGGCATGTGCGTTCACCATCAGGCGCAATGCGGCCACTATGCTGGGCCAGAATAAAAAAAAAATGTAAAAGACAATGTTGTCCAAAATTTTCAGATTTTATAATAAACATTGAATAATAGAATCAAAGGAATGGATCCCATTCCTGGTTACCTTACCAACTGCGACTTATCTTATTATTTTATTGTTTATATACAATTACAATAAATACCATAGCATTTAAATTATTAAATATACTTATTAAAAATATAAGTTTAGATAATGCCACGACATTTTCCATGTGTTAAGTAAGGAGATTTACATTGCTGTGTCTGAGACATGCTGTAATGTTATTTATACAATAAAAATAAATACATATTGCAAGATTAATACACAAGTATCAGTATTGATCCGCTTCAATGTTTGTAATTTTGTTTTGATACGGAGAAGACATCTACATCCATGAAAACACATTTATAAATTGTAGCAAGTCGCTGCAAAGGTGCATGCTTATCGGTGTTCCTGCGTTCGACATGGCAAGACATACAATACTCAACAAACTCATTCGGATCCAATCGGCGGCTGAGTTATATTGAGGCGTCGATGCGGAATGCCAGAATAACACCCCTTGGGATTCGTCTCACGTCCCGTCTCTACGCCCATACATGCAACCCTTCGATTAAAGAAACGATCGACTTGATGTCGAAACTTCGCTCGATATACTGCGACAGGCGTCACGTAGCTAGCGAGAGACCGTCTTTATACAGCGAAGCGTCTAGCTAGATAAATCTAGAGCTGAAACTATTCCATTTCCAGTAGGATAACGAATTGAAAATAATTGTGGTATTCTCTAAAAAAATGTGTTTTACATTATGTAATTAAGCTGAACTTTTGCTGTACAAACAAAGTCGCTTCCCGCTGTCTGTCTGTTCCTGTGTATGCTTAGGTCTTACGTTTACTTCTCTAAAACTACTTAACGGATTTTCATGCGGTTTTTTGAATAGATAGAGTGTATCAAGAGGAAGATTCATAACAAAAGGTATAAGGTATATTATACATGCATAATACCTAGTACAGAAATCTATTTGCACCCAGGCGAAGCTGGGCCGGGCCGCTAGTAATTTGAATAAAAGAGAAATAGAGGAGGAAGTATATCTAAGTGATATTGGCTGCCCTTGAAAACTGATAATACGTTGAATATGATTTTATTTATCTCGTTCTTTATTAAGGGGATAGTGAACTGTGAAGAGTGACATGGGTTTATGGTGTCTAGATCTGGTCTGGTTAATTCGTTGGAGAATTAATTGTATTTGAAATTGGTCCAATATCCCTATAGTACCCAACGATTACTGTGTTTTATCATTATTTTTGCCTAATACAGATACTACGCAATTCTCTCTATATAAATCACCTATCATACATGTTTCCTCCACACACCAAACTTAATCAAACACTAAAAACACAATACGCCCGTGTTCAAACGGATGCCGTTCGATATAAAAAGGAAATAAAATTAAGTCCATTGATGGAAACCGTTTGTCGGTACTGGAGTACCTACGGGCTACGTGTTGAGACCGGAGGGGTTACTCTATAAAAACGATACGAACTTCGAATGTGCGGACGCCGTACGTAAGACTTCATTAATGTGCGTAGATACTCCACAAAATGTTGGTTTTGTATCGTACGTCGTAACCATAGACTATGTTCGGAGAAAATGATAAGTATAATATGGAATAGTATTGATTTTTAGAAGTGAGAATTTTGTATCATACTCCGGACGTCGAACATCCGAACATTCGAAGTTTGTATCGTTTTTATAGAGTAACCTACCAGGATGTCTCCAGTCATCGAATATGCATGAGCGACGGCTTCCTCCGCCGCGCCCTGTACTGTCTATAGATAAAAATACTACGGCCATTGTCTTTACAACTGGAATGTTGGGTTCTGTGTAGCGTGCCATGACGTCACTACTCGTAACGATCATCGGTTGTAAACCGGTCGTGGGAATGGTAAAGGATACGTGGATTGTTCACGGAAACCTTCGGGCCTCCGCTTTTATGTTTTTCTATGCGGTTACAATGAAAGCGTACTCTTGTGTTACTGTTATTTTACGATATATTGCCTTTTGTGTTTAGTTATAAAAGGTATTTTTTTTTGCCCCCTCAAATAGGTTGATGTATTTATTTTTATTATTTTTTGTTTTAACAGCTGACTTCCTCCAACTGAAGAATGTTTTTACTTTTTATTTGTTTTCAATGCCATTTTATTTAGGCAATATAATATTATTTATTATGTAAGTAACATAAATTCATGGGGAATTTTTCCTCCCCAATGATACAACCTTCGATCAACAATAACATGATCGAAGGATACATACAGCAAATGTTTGCGGAGTACGCAAATATTTGAGCAAATACAATAATTTAACTCTTTATGTTTAATTTTGGTACACGTGTGCAAATAAATATATATATAGTAATGTATACTAAAGTTAATATTTATTATATTGAATGTTAATGGTGTTACACTGATTGCAGTATTTTGTCGTGAAGCTGGCGGATATTATTACTTTACATTTTAATTTCGCTAGTTAAATTTGACCGCTTTGCATCATCAATGTTTCTATAATAGTTTCTATTGTCTGTTATATTGAGATTGTATTGTGTTTTAATTCAATTTAATTCTGTGGGTGCGTAAAATGGATTATTATTTTGTATGGCTTTGGTAATATAAATTAAGTTACGGGCTTCATTATAAAGATTGATGTTTATAAATATAGCAAATTATAAATATCACCAACAACAATAATGCTTAGCGTAAACACGGCAACAACACGAGCGTGCTACATAAAAATAATGGGGCCTCATTCAAATACAAACGACAAAAACAAAATGTCGGATATAAGCTATTAAGATTGTAAATATAAACAGGGAGGTGTATTTACGAAGTGTTTCCATGCGTGAATAGATAAGCGGTAATCGTGTACTCTATGGCCACATGACGAATGACGTCATACGTTTGGCCTCCACCAATAATGCGCGATACTAGCAACTACCGATCTGCCGCTCTCTGCCACTCTGCCGCGCTTCCCTAGGACTCCACGCTGTTTATGGGATTTGTTGATAAGTTCAACTAGTTTACCATGAAGATTGTGTGACGTGGCTAACAATCAGTCAATAGGAGCTGGTTAAGGCGTTAGGCCACCCTAGAGGCTGAAAAAAATAGGCTATTTGGGGATTTTTTTTCAGAAAAACTACAAAATAAATCAAGATAACAGAAACGTGATTTTATTATCTATATCAGTGACTGCTTACAATATTTTTTTTAAACCGATTCATTTCAAAATGGCGGCTGTGCAGGGTTTTTGCGATGACGTATTTTTTTTTCGGTGTCCACGGCCGGACTAACAGTTCCTGTAATTTTTGAAATAATAATGAGCTATTGAATTTCTCGATTATATATAGCAATTGCTATAGAAGTACGTAGGATTTTTGCGATATATAGGTTTTTGGCCAAATGGCGCCCTTCTAAAGTGAAAAGTGACAAACTTGCCTGAAAAATTGTCAGATAATTGTTAATAACAAATGAAATACCCAATATAAAAAAAATCCTACGTACTTCCATAGACAATGTATATTTCAAGATATTTTCAAAATTTCAAGTTAATCGGTTGAAAATTGCTTGAGTTACGAGTCCGGCCAACTTGAAAAATACAGTATTGAGATAAACGCGTTTAAAGTTTTGAGTAGTAGAAAATCATGAATAACTTCACAATACCTTTAATCTGCGATGCCTGCACCATACAATTGGCCTTCCAGATAATCTTCCTGCTCTTGCATTTCCTTTCTGCTTGATCTTGAAGCGATTCTTACCTCTTTTACCCGGTCGGACAGCGATCTTTCTGCAAGTTTTATGCGCTGTTTGTCGATCTCCAGGCACATTTCGTAGCTGTTCGGGCCGATTTCCAAATTCAATGCTTTCGTTTTTATTCCTTTCTTCGCACTGTACACTACTTTATCACTTATTGTAAAAACTCAATAATTATAGAGGGAAAAAGAAATGAAAGTTCACAGAAATATCTAGGAAAAAAGGTGTTCGTCGACTAGCGTCCTTCTCAAATGCTTGGCTGTGCCCAAATAACTAATAGAGACGTTCGACAAGGATAAACTCGTCTAGACTAGTCAGGAAATAAATATTTTCAATAACATATACCTGCTCTAGTCCCCTAACGAACATTCCCCCTAGCGCTCACAAAAGGAGCTCGCTGCGGACCAGATGGCCCTGTACTAAAATTCGAAAACCAAGTACCTAAAGGTTTTTCCCGGCCATAAGCTTCTGGGACATCATTTTTGAGGTCCTAAGGGACCATTTGGAATTTAAAAAAAATAATTAATTTTTCGAAAATTCTAGGGTGGCCTAAGGCCTTAAGTGATGACGAAATGTCGTATGATCTATTTAACAGAACTGAGTCCTAAAGGGAGACCTACAGACTACATATTATATAAGTATAACAGCTAAAATAGAAAATTTAGATTACTAAGAAATATCAGAATAATTATACTAGCTCATAAACATGCCTACAAACAACACCAACAGCCAGGTTTCCTCTACTTCTGAGATATTTCAGGTCTAATCTACTGGGCCAGCCTACTGCTGCTTAGTAAGCTTTGCGTCTTTAAAAATTCTTCGACGTTTTAGGTTTTCTTACATTTTTTACCTTAGCCGTGCTTATACAGGGTGATATTGACACATTGTACTTATTTTAACCCACATGTTTCTCATCACCCCAGATGACATTTAATATAATTAGGAAAAGATATGAAAACATTTTTTTGTCAAAAATTGTGATTTTTAGTTCATACTATTTTTGGGCATCCCATATAGATACGAGTTTTTTTTACCGCTTAGCTTCAGTTCAGTTCGGAAACTTATCTGAGCTGTAAGAAACTCTGTATCTATAGGTGTTGGTCAATAGCTTTGAAACCAAAATCGCGATTTTTGACAAAACTATCAGGCAGTTTTTGTTCAAACTTGGTACAATGTTACCTGGGATGGTTAGGCGCATGTGGTTTAAATTAAATACCAGATGTCAATATCACGCTGTATATTTTTTTTATTGCTATGAATGGCGAGACGAGCTTGACATTCGCCTGATGGTAAGCGATACGACTGCTCATGAACAGTACCAAAACTACTGGTGGTAGGTCTCTCATATGTGAGAGGCTGCCTGGGTGGGTACCACCGTAATGTCTATTTCTCCCGTCAAACAGCAGTTTAAATGCACTGTTGTGTTTCGGATTGAAGGACATTGTAGCCAGAGTAACTACTGGACATATTGAGACTAAACATCTATATGTCTCAGGATGGCGAGCGCAGTGGAATGCCAAGCATTGCTTTGTAATTCAAGGTGTTGTTTGGTTTTGCTACTGTTCATGAGCGGTCGCATCGCTTACCATCAGGCGAACGGTATGCTCGTCTCGTCATTAACAGCAATAAATAAAAAAAAAAACAGCACCTTGAATAAAAACTCTCTGCCTCCTGGCATTATCCCGGCCTGTGCCCCAGGGTCCACCATTCCGTTCAAACATTCGTCCTTCTGGCCGGATAAAATCACTTACCAGTTATCACTATGAAAACATGCCTGACAAGTCTGAAAATCTACTTTTAAAAAGCATTCCGAGAATATTGATCGGTTGTCAGAGGGTGCAAAAAAATACAATTTGTTTTTTTTTTGTAGCCGTTGTGAAAAGCTCATAAGCCAGACGCAGTCATAATGTTGATTGATTGACTCTCCGGGCTTGTTTATTGAGCAGATCAGGTAAAATTGAATCTGTTAACGTCCATCAATGTTGAGTTTTATTGTGACAACGCGCCGGGGTACGGCATGGGCTCTTTATTATTCATCCGCCGCTCAGTCACACTGCTCAGTGCTCGGGTGCGACACGAAGGTCGCCGGACCGCCACACCGCGCCGGCCCTACTCCTTGTTAAATACCATACATTACATGCTTGTACTTTTTTTTTAATTGTTATAAAGGTACCAACGGCAACAAATAAGAGTTAAATATTATTGTACTAACACTAAATGAGGGCTAATAATTAATAGGTTAAATACGATATGTGGATGATGAAGGAAGCAAACAATTCAAATTTAAAATATATGATTAGACTACAAATTAATAAATGTGGAAGACCAACCAAAATCCATCAGATTTAAGTTACACCAGTCATACAAACACAGAAACATTAAAAAAGAAATATAAGAGCTTTTAATACCTTTATTAATGATACTAATAATAAACGTTTGTAAGACGCAAAACTGGAAGTCACCGGGTCCGGACGGTCTGCACAACTTCTGGTTAAAATGGTTTCCAAGTTCGCATGCTCGATTGGCAGTGCAATTCCAGGATGCGCTTGAGCGGGGATCCCTTCCAGCATTTATGACAACAGGTGTTACTCACCTTCTCTTTAAGTCCGGTTGTACCACGGAACCAAAAAATTATAGACCCATCACATGCCTTCCCACTATTTATAAAGTTTTGACCTCCATAATTAGATCTAAAATTACAGACCATATAAATTCTAACCAAATTCTTTTTTCCGGCCAAACAGGTTGCATGAATGGGTCCCGTGGTACTAAGGAGCTCCTTCTCATTAACATGACCATTTGCCAACAGGCTCGTCACAACCGAAGGAATTTATCGGCTGCCTGGATAGATTATAAAAAGGCCTATGATTCGGTGCCTCATACATGGCTCATGAGGGTGTTAAATTTGTATAAAATTAATACAAATTTATGCAACTTCCTTGGGTCTTGTATGGGGCAGTGGACCACTGTCCTAAGATATCCAGGTGGTACGGTTCCTCCTGATTGTGACGAGCCGATTAGAATCAAGCGGGGTATATTCCAGGGCGACAGTCTGAGTCCACTGTGGTTTTGCATGGCCCTGAATCCCCTCAGCACTCTGTTGTTGGATTCAGGGTTAGGCTACCGTCTACGGAGAGGCTCTGAGCCTATTTCTCACTTGCTTTATATGGATGACCTCAAGTTATTTGCATCGAAACAAACCGAATTGATTGAGTTGTTAAAAATAACGGATATATTTAGCAAATCAATCAATATGGATTTTGGTGTAGATAAATGTGCGGTTATCCATGTGAAGCGAGGGGAGGTTGCGGTCTCTGATGACATACTAGTCTCAGAGACTGTAAGGCTCAGATCCCTCTCCGTGACGGAAACCTACAAATATTTGGGTATGCCTGAAGCTCTAGGTATCATGGGTGCAGATGTAAAACGATCGTTGAAAGAGCGTTTTTTTAGCCGCCTGACAAAAGTACTTAACAGTTTTTTATCAGGTGGAAACAAGATTCGCGCTTTTAACGGTTGGGTTATGCCTGTACTCATGTACTCTTTTGGCATACTCAAATGGACTCAGACCGAATTGGACGCCCTGGATCGTAAAGTCCGAACTCTCCTGACTGCACATCGTATGCATCATCCACGATCATCAGTGATGAGATTGTACATCCCGCGGAGATGTGGTGGCCGAGGCATTCTTAATGCTAAGGACTTGCATAATCGCGAGGTGTGCAATCTTAGGGATTATTTCCTTCACAGTGATGTTGATATGCATAGGGTTGTAGTTATGGTAGATAAAGGATTTACCCCGCTCTATTTGGCGATTGAGAACTGGCGGAAACCTTTGGTGGTAGGCATTAAGGATCGCGAGGACATATGGAAGAGCAAAGAGCTGCACGGTCGGTTCTATCGAGCCCTTCATGGGCCTGATGTGGACCGACTAGCGTCTGTGTCTTGGCTACGCTTCGGTAACCTCTTTGGGGAAACCGAGGGTTTTGTCTTTGCAATTATGGATGAAGTTATTAAGACGAACAACTATAGGAAATACATCCTGAAGGACGGTACGGTCGACATCTGTCGGGCATGCCACCGTCCTGGCGAGTCTATCAGGCATGTTATCTCCGGTTGTTCGTATCTTGCTAACGGCGAGTATTTGCATAGACATAACCTAGTAGCCAAGATCATACACCAGCAAATTGCCCTTCGATATGGACTTGTGACTAATGGAGTGCCATATTACCAGTATGTGCCCCAACCAGTTCTCGAAAATGGTCATGCAACGCTGTATTGGGATCGATCTATTATCACAGACAGGACTATTCCAGCCAATAAGCCTGACATTGTGATAATAGATCGATTGGCGCGTCGGGCTATACTTGTTGACGTCACCATCCCGCATGACGATAACCTTGTCAAAGCTGAAAAAGACAAAATGTCTAAATATTTAGATTTGGCACACGAGGTTGCCGACATGTGGAATGTCGACTCAACAATTATTGTCCCGATTGTCGTTTCTGCTCATGGGTTGATACCAAAGAGCCTCGACCAACATCTACAGAGGCTCTCAATCGGCTGTTGGGTCAGGAGTCAGATTCAGAAGGCAGTATTGCTTGACACGGCACGTATTGTGAGGCGGTTCCTCACTTTGGGCTCCTAACCACCGGTGGCTTGGGTCTCGAGCCTCGCCATCGTTGGATAACTTTTTATATTTTTATATGTATTTTGTTTTTTAATATATATATATATAAAAATGTAAAAAAAAGACTTAAAATAAAGAGGAATAATAACGTTTGTAAAAAAGGAGAATGAAGTATACCTAATTTTGTAAAACAAAACATGATACTGTGCAATATTGAACACGTATCTTAGTTGTTAAACTATTTGTCTGTTATGAGCTGACCATTTGTCACTTCAAATAAATGCACAGACTTCTCGACCTGGTGTAACTATTAATATACTTAATATAAGTCGTGATGGATACTGGTACGCTAGTTCGGGAAACCTCTCGACTTCCGAGTATAATTTCATATAATTCACTTGAAGCGCGTGGGAGTTCAGACCCGGTGTAATTACTCTTATGAAATTATTACAGCATAACAATAACCAAATATTTTTTGCGTAACGCCATCTGCTGTTTATAAACGGAAACAGAAATGGTACGTATTAAAACTTCATTTTTAATAACAAACGAGTTGTTTCTAGCTTGTTATTTAGAACGTGGTCGTTCTGTAACTAAAGTATTTGTTTACAACATTGTCGCATTTTTGCCGCCTCCAGTCGACACAGATAATCGCTATAATGTGGCCGAGATATATTTTTAGATTACATTGTTCGCCATCTGTGACAGTATCTATGTTTGTTCCGGGCTTATTTAGAGAAGACCATGGTTTGCGCGAGTTCAAAATTGCTTCGTTACGTGCTGAGGATCATTATGGGTAGTGACTTTTTTCGAATTACGTAATCGTGGTGAAATAATCATTATCATATCAGCCACAGGAAGTCCACTGCTGAACATAGATCTCCCCCAAAGATCTTCACAATGACCTGTTGGAAGCGGCCTGAAGTCGCTGGATGCAGGTCGCTTCCAATCCAACAGGTGAAATAATGTATGAAATAATTTAAGATACTTTCTCTAACCCGCAAAGTATCTATAATTCTACAGGAGCCGTGGGTGTTCGTTATAGATGGCAGTGGTCACTTCCTATCAGATGAATCGCTTTATCATTTCCCCGCACTGCAATAAAAAATGCTATTTTCCGAGAGACATGCGCAGTGGATGTTTTAAATCTTACACCAGTTATTTTCAATACCGTTGTCCGCAATTGATTCGAAAATCTTGATGGAATGAGTTTTTTAAACACATCCGATGGTCATCCTATGATTTTGGTATTTATAAAACAAGACTTGATTATCATCTGATATGTTCTTTTACTTTTGATAAATTTATTTTCTCACCAAAACTCATGAGGGGTTGGGGTGCATAGGAGCCTCCCCGAGCGATGAATATGACATACAAAATGCATAAGCGCTCGGTGCACCCTGGACACGCCGCTCCAATATCTGCTAATAAAAGCAGGTATTGGAGTGAGGTGACAAATCCTTTTGCCACAATGGCTCAAAACGGTTCTTATCAGAACAAATACCCCGAAATTCGATGTAAATGGTGAAATTTGGCGCCGGTAGCCAAATTCATTTTTGGTATAGAATGTCCTGTATGGCAGGCACTGAGTCATCTGTATTTGTACAACTTTCCTACCCGACTATTGCATTAGTGCGACATCACACCACTCGGTCACATTTCAATAAAAAAAAAACTTTTTATTTGCTTTAACTCTGCGGGTACTGGGTACGGCAAAGTTTATCGGAGTGTTCAGTACGTTTGTTATCTTTATCTCTGGAAGTGCGAGACTAATGTGAAAGTCATTGCTCTGTGGTAAACGCTGTGTATGGAAATGAGTGCTTTGTGTGGGTTACGTAATAATGTTGTATTGTTTATCTCGGAGTACATAGGATACGTATTTTTATTATTTGTGCGCCGATTGTCTTGTTTGTTATATGATTTTTACTAGGTTGTATATATCTCCGGTTGTCGCAATTATAAGGTCCTGCTAGATCTGATCTACATAGACTTAACCTGAAACTTAATACATTGTGTGGTTTACTGTGGCAGGTTTACCATCTTAATTTAAGGTGGACGGTATCCTGGTTCTTGTGAATATCGTGCCGCTACTCGCTAGTTATGGGGTCCATTAAAATTCTTCGCTCATTCTTTCTAACAAAACACCAATAGTCATTGTTCAGTATAAATAAATACATCCAACAGTGACATACAGTCCTGACCCCCACACAAAGATCGAGTCGTGGGTATTAAGACCTCCGACAGAATTTTAGTATCAAAAATCTCCAATATTAGCAAGGTTCGCTAACGCAAATGCTAGAGATTACACTAATGCTTGTCTTAATATAGCGTGTTTTACGATTACGTTGCGCTTATATCATTACGTTTGATAATCTTGCAGTGCGTGTTGTGCGCAGTTTACGATCGTAGACATTGCTGTTTAAACAACACGTTTACGAGTCAGCCGCTTTGATCTAAGAAATAGGCGGAAATGCCAACATATTTCTTTTAATGCCTTGTTCATTATCATCATTGTCGAAATGATGAAGGTGCTGGGCGCCAAAAAATGAGTTCGAGGTTGCACAGGCGAGTGAATGGTTTGTGACCGTTTATCTTGAAACAACAGGGCCTTTTGCCGGATGCCCTATATAATTTTCTTTTTCCCATACTTCTTCCCGCTTCCCTCCCGATCCAAGTCGGCGACACATCTATGATCCAAGCGTTGTGATGTTCATGTATTTTTTGACCATTTACTTTGCTGAAAAGAAATTATAAAAATAATATGGTAATCCGTAAATATGGTTTATGGTCGGTGGTGAGCTGCAGATGATGACGATAATTAAGTAATAACAATAATTAAAGTCCAGTACTCCAGTAGGCTCTATTTTACAATTGAATCGTTAAAACGTGTGTCCATATAATATTATCTGAGTAGTAGCTTATTACGTAGATACGTCCATAGTAGCGTATGCAGGTTTACGTGAATTATATGTGGCGTGTCGTAACAGTAGTAAGTAGTTAAATATCCTAAACATTCCTCGTGTTCAAAAACGTCCATTTGTCACACTAAATGTAATGTAATTAATTTAAATCAAAAGCTAGACGTCTTAATCCGAAGGATTATCACATGAGACATGCCGTTATCCGAGGCGAACTATTAGCACGCGTTTGCCGAAACGTTTTGGAAACAAATTCTGACTTGTATCGATTTATCAAATATTTTTATCCAAGAGATTAGATAACCACACCTTCTGTGAACAAATAAACTTTGTGTTTAAATTATAGGGAAAATGTTGCACTGCCAATATCTAAAATTTATGTGATAAATTTTATCTAAAACATTTGCAAAGCGAGATGGGACCAGCCTTTTAAAGAAAACGGTACATGTACAATGTATTATGTTCATTTATGGAGTTTTATTTTGATTTATGTCTGAAACATCACAATGCATTTTACATAAACAGCGAAGGCTCAGTAATAGGGTTCCGTTTTTACAATATTACACAACGAGATTCTGAAGGTGGTGTTATTTTTCAAAATGTTAATTCACCTAATATTAAAATTAAAAACATGTAGTCCACGTAATTTTCTAGTGTTACACTGAGGTTGTGCAAGCTTATAACTTATAACTTATAATACTTTCTGTTCAGCGCTTCATAACCACGACCTTCGACTTTTCAGTCCGATCCAATTTCGATAATAAAACCATTCCATGTTTTACACTGTAATAACTAGACCCTGTATAAATATATGTACATGTACTCAAACTGTATATATGTACTCAAATAATATTGAACGTATTTTTATAAAGATAGCAATCTCTGTGTGAATCTCCAACGTAATGCCAGTAATAATGTCTGGAGTTGTATCCAAGGAGTACGGTCATTTATATTAAATGTATCCCAGCGGAGTAAATACAAATAAACTTGTTGGTAACCCGCGCGCCCCAATTCGAGACAATTCAATTTGTTCGAATCTGAGCTCTTACGTATAATACCTATTATGTATTTCTGTTGGATATTGTTTGTGTCTACGGCCATACGTTCGCATCATAAGGCTTGCCTTATCTTATTGCATCTTTACCATTTCTATAAGTCTTATTACATTCTACCACTGGTCACAAGCTTATTGGTGATAGAACTCTAAGTCTAAAAGTATGTAATACATTCCGTGTGAAATTTACAATCTTCTACAGGAATGTCTCACCTTTGATATCGAAGCAACGCCTGAAATATAAAATGGGAGGTGTAAATTCCTTAATATACCTATTTAGGAATGGAAGATTCCGTGAAACGGAAGTTTTCCTGAATAAAAAGAAACAATTACTTTCTTAAAATCTTGCTTAATTTTTAAAATATGAATTGCTATGAAGGCCTAATATTCTTTCTCCCTCTTTCTCTTCAAATAGGATAGGGATGTATCGTTTTATATCTCGGTATGTACGTAAAACGACGCCCATAATATATGGCACAATCGATGTCCATAAATCGTTTACTGCTCAGCTGTGAGTCCGTTTTATAAGCTAGTATAAAGTTGACGCGCGCGCGATGTAAGCAAATCAACGAAATCTTCGTGCAAGTTTTATTACTGCTCCAATCTTGTGCTTCTGTGTTAGGAGGATTGGCAATGCTATCTGCCATGTTATGATATAAGCCCATTATGTATTCATTATCAATTCTGCATTGTTTCAGAATTGATAAACACTAAAAAAAAGATACCTCAACGAATTCATGAAAAAATACTGTGAAGTGTAATAAACTGTAAATCAGTCGTAAGTTATACTCGTACTAACTTATGGGCTTGCTCTTAATCATAGAGGAGGCCCGGGCTCACCGTGTGGTGATATATGTAGAAGTATAAAAGTTGTTTGTATATCCATCTCATGCGTGAACTAATTAATAAAAAAATAAAAACCGACTTCAAAACAAAAAACCGCTAAAAACCAAAAAATAACTAAATAATAAGTACCACTGCAAAGCAAAAAAATAATATTTGTTTCATGGAACTTGCGCTTGTTGATTAATTTGCTTAATGACTTGACTAGCCAACAAATCAAAATATATGCATAACATATCGAAGGCGGGCCGCCAAGTACCAAACATGTAGGACCTGTGCCTTATATTAATTTAAATATCTATATGTTTGGTACTGGGCGACCCGCCTTCAATATGTTATGCATATATTTTGATTTGTTGGCTAGTCAAGTCATTAAGCAAATTAATCAACAAGCGCAAGTTCCATGAAACAAATATTATTTTTTGCTTTGCAGTGGTACTTATTATTTAGTTATTTTTTGGTTTTTAGCGGTTTTTTGTTTTGAAGTCGGTTTTTATTTTTTTATTAAAAATTTTGGTTATTTTTATCTTTTTAGTGTTGATAGGAATCAAAATGAAGAAGATTTGGTCCCCACAAGGAATATGTTCTTTCCGATGATAACGAAATCGCTAAAATCGGCTAAAAGCTGCCAAAGATATTGGAGTATTCATATGTTTATTATTTTTTCTCCCCCCCCCCCCTCCCTTTGCCCCTACCCCCTTTTCCCACCACCACTGTAGCTTAGCTTTTATACTGAACCCAATGCAAAAAGAACCATTGGAATCCTACTAAAGTTTGAAGAGTTCTACACTCCAGGTCCGAAAATGATCATCAGATCTCCATGTTGTGTTCCTGAGATCAACCTGTCAATACATTCTTTCCAATGAAAAAGAAATCACTAAAATCGGTTAAATCCTGCCGAAGATATTAGAATTTACGTGTATTTTAATTTTATCACCTACCCCCCCTCAACCCCACCCCTTTTTTCCTCTCTCTCTGTAAATTAACTTTTATAATGAACCTAATGCAAAAAGAACCATTGGAATCCTACTTAATTTTAAGGAGTTCCCCTCTCCAGGTCCGAAGATATTGCTCAGATTTTCACCATATTTTTATGGGACCAAATGACAAGCATCAGCTTTTAATCAAAGAAATAATGGTCGAAATCGGTTCACACAGTACAGAGAAACGAGGTAACAAACATAAAAAAAAAAAGCAACATACAGTCGAATTGAGAACCTCCTCCTTTTTTTGAAGTCGGTTAAAAATAAATGAATACTGAGAAATTCGCATCCGGTCTATTTTAGTCGGCCGTTGAGATATGGTTTAGAGTTTTGATTAATCGTTTATGCTGAAATTTGAATGTAGTAGTTTATGACTGGTTGCCATGTTGAATTACTGTACCTGTTAGCCATTTCGATTTAGTTTCCAACCGTAGTGTTAAGTATCAAGTAACTAGATTATTTGATGCCATCATTGATCTGCGTTAAGCTTGTTTCGGTGTCCTAAGTGGAATGTATCACACTTTGTTACAATATATGAAAAAGCGAGGCACCGACATCGGAATCTTTTGACTTGGTTCTAATTTATTACATTATTCGTTTTTAGACACCGATAATGCTAAATAAAACTTTAAACTTTTAAACTGAAATAGCGGTGTTTTGTTGGTTTTTTTATTAATGTATT
This sequence comes from Hyles vespertilio, assembly GCA_009982885.2. Lineage (NCBI taxonomy): Eukaryota > Metazoa > Arthropoda > Insecta > Lepidoptera > Sphingidae > Hyles > Hyles vespertilio. The sequence continues at coordinate 21,657,954 of CM042808.1, read as the reverse complement.
TTTTTATTAACTCTGGCCCGGCATAGTGGCGACATTGCTCCTGATGGTAAGCGCAAATGCCGCCCAGGCAGAGTATCCATTGGTATCGGACGCCAGTCCCATGCCAATGAAAACAATTATGCCGGCCTGCTAAGGTGCCTCTTCACACTGTTATCGCACTAGAATGTTTTTAATAGTTTAGCTCGTAAAAAGAGAGAAAATGCAGTTGAGGGTGAGGATGTATAGAATTATGAAAGTGCATATTCTATTTTACAGCAAATTTTTTGAATGCTCCTCTTTGGCTTAATTAATAAGAAAGAACATTATGAGCTGCAAATACACACGGAATGACGATGTAGCTCATTCCATGAATATATGACATGTCCATAATATACTTACGAAAGCGTCACAATAGTAGTTCTGCTGGAACAAAAGAAAAAAAGAGACGTGCTTTCGTCAAAAGTGAACGACCCGGACGAGGAAGGAGACGGGTAAATTGTTCGCGACCATTGAGATAGTATACTAGAGGGGACACTGCAAACAAAATGTTTCTAACAAAATGAACGGTACGGTAGCGCTCCTTCTACTTCTGTCTGTCACGCCTACGCAACGATAGCTAGATAGATGCATCTTCCGAGACTGGGCTCCCGTGCGCACGCACCATACGCAAAGATTTTGTTCTCGATGTCCACTCTTGTATAATACCTCAATGTTCGCGACCAGTTGAATCGGTTCAATGAATAAGGAAAAACTAGTGGTGTTTAAGCGGAGTGACGTTGGTGACAGCCATAACTGCCTGCCATTTAGATGCGGCGCGGCGCTCCAATTTACATCATTCATAAACATTTTTTCGTCGTTATGGTTATTTTAATATTATTTTTACTGTGAATTATCTACTTCTTTAGGACTCGTTGGTCACACAGTGATATATGTAGATAAAACACAAAGCTTCAAGTACGGTGCTGGTACCGAGAGTATGTCTGAGCAATTTTACCAATATATTTTTATTATATTTCAGGAAAAGTAAAAAATAGTACAATTAGGCGTACAAAACCAATTGCTTGGTTTGTCTGTGAGTACATAATCGTGTTTTACATTAATTCCGACTTTAACATGATGTATGTATGTAAATTAATTGTGTTTTACATACATGTGGCCTAATTGTATTGTTGATAGTAGATATTATTTCATGTTATTAATATTAGATATTTTTTTACCTTGATTACCTTGGTACCACGTATCTGTGTGCTGTGATTGAATTTAAACGCTTCATTCTATGCGTAAAGCCTGATAGATGTATTAATTTATAATCTTACTAGCGGCCCGGCCCAGCTTCGCCCGGGTACAAATAGATTTCTGTACAATAATATGTACGTATTATTATTATACATATAAACCTTCCTATATAGGCACGCTGCCGCCGCCCCGGCCGGCCAGTACAGCCGCAAGCGCTACGTCCCGCAATTTTAAATCTGTAATATCTTCGAAAATATTCATTTAAATCTTGTACTGTAAAGGACCATATAGATCTATATTAAATCAACAATGTATTTAAGCTATTTAATTGGATAAAGATTAATGCTGTATTGGTTAAAATCGCTTCGAAAATTAGCCATTATTTGTCGTAAAAAGTAAATGACAAAAAAATGCTATTGTGGGATATCCATAAGAGATAGACATATACCATCGCGGAGTTTTCTGTAGACCTTTTCAATGTGTACAAATATATAGTACATTATTTTGATGAATCTCATAGGGTTCAACCTGCGTTTGCAATGTAAGCGGAAAAAAATTGATAATTAACGACATCATATTAGAAACCTCAAAAATAACAATATTTCTCCACTATTTAATGGATGTTATTATACATGTAAACCTTTCTATTGAATCACTCTATCTATTAAAAAAAAACCGCATCAAAATCCTTTGCGTATTTTTAAAGATTTAAGCATACAAGGGGACATAGGGACAGAGAAAGCGACTTTGTTTTATACTATGTAGTGAAGTCTGAACGATTCTAAAGATAATACTAAAACAAGAGGAGTCAACTATATTATGAATAAATTGCTTAATAAACCCACTATTATGTATAACTCAAGCAATTGTTCTGAAGTTAATTAAGGTATAATTCATGAAACCTAGATGGTTGGTTCTGTTGCTAAATCTGAAATGCTAAAATTTCGCATAAATTAATACGCAATTAATTTATGAACATAAATCATAATGCGAATATGATTTGAATTCCAGACGATCGTTTAGCCATCAATCTTTTCATGTGTATGTTAATATGGCTGCGTGGACTGCTATTTTAAGGTTCCGCACCTTTTGCGTGTCAAGACATTTATTCACTGTCTTGATTACGTGCGATCTTTTGTATGTACTTATACGGGCAATGCCGCGGCGTCTAAGTTAATTGTAATCGTCAAACATAATACTAAACACTACATTCAATAATAATCAATACTGGTACACAGAATTGTTAGTACTTTTTTTGTTTTGAACTACCTAATTTGCAAATATGGTATTCGCGTTGGCTAAGACGGCAGAAAATAGTCCTTGAATTTAATTCTATATCTTGAGAGCCGTGTAATATATTAATAAGTTCTCAATGTTATTTTCATGTTCGCCATTAAGTCAATATCTGAGAACATTTTAATTAAGTAAGTAACGCTGTTGTTCAGGCGTCTACACGTTCCCTTGCGGTTAGAGAATGCGGAGAAAAATAATTTTCATTAACTCACTAACTTAATTAAAAGCTCTTTTAAGTTCCCGACCATGTTGTTAGCTGTTAACAATAACTAGGGAATGTGTAGATGGAAAAATTATGCTTCGGTCTTACTGGTCTTTTCTTATTTAAAGATGAAATATCATATTTTTCAAATATTTAATATAATATTTATTCTAGCTCGGAGTAAATAATGTGCAACTTACGGTAACTATAGTGGTGAAATGCACACGATTATCCTTCGCTATTTTACTCTGATAGAGCTTATGTTGCTAATAGTCGCCTAACATACTTATGATATTGAAATAACCTAACGCTTGAAACAAATATTCTAATAATCTTAAAGTTACTTGAATCACGATTGAACTGAAATACCTGCGACTGAGTTTCTAGTTTCCCAAAGCCGATTACTACCGAGTAATTTATAAAACAGTTAAATCATATTTTATGAAATGTTATAAAATCCTACACACTCATATAGATAGACAGGATATTAAGATTAAAAACGGTTATAAATATTTAATTTAATGGGAATATACATATTTATTACGTGCCTATGTATAGACTTGATTCAAATTAAAGATAAATAAATGTCTAAAATATCAGATGTTCAATCAGATGAACAAGGAAAAAAGCGGCGGGCTTACTAATATCGTATAATGTGATGAAAATGAAGAAAACTAATTACTAATCACATCACTTATTTTTTTCCATGTTGCATAAATACTAACACAGAGATAATAAGCAGGCTTAGTGAACGTCAGGTGCTTGTCACGAATGTCTAATTGGTACAAAGTTTTATTCATTAAACACTCAATTACGAGCGCCAAACAGCACTCGCAGACGTAATGGATACACTGCCGACCATAAAAAGTGGAGCCTTGACACTACCACGCACAACTGTCTCATTAGCGCCATATGTCTTTGCCTCACTCGTTATTTGCACTACATGCCCACTATAAGAAACATAACGCTGATAAAACGGCTTTTTGTCGTGTTTGTTTGTGGGCTATTTGAATCGTCTCCATGATTGCGGAACCATGAAGAATTACCATTTGACGCATGGATAAACAGCTTGAAAAGTTTCTTGCTTCGGATGAAAAGGAATATTCATTCTTTATTTAAAAAATGATTGTTTTTTATTGTTCTCTTTGCGGAATGTTTGGCGAAATAACAATTTGCTTGATCTTTATGTGCACAAAGGTTCGTTCGTAAGTCTCGCTATTGAATGCATTTTTTGCGACGTTGAATGATGAAAATAAATTAAACTTTGTGAAAGTTTGCTTGTTATTCGTACTAAAGCGGCGGAAGCTGGCCATGTTGAACTTTTATTAGTAGAATTACTACTGCGTCAAAATGAAAAAAAAAAAATTGTATTCAAGTGACTAACATTTTCGAAATGTTTTTGTTACGTGCTATATATTTTGATTTAAGTATGTGATTAAACCTTAAATTATCGCTTATTAGGATGAGCATTTTCTGAAGGAACAAGGTATAATCGCCAGACGAATATTTCCGTAGATTTTAGGTATACGATACACACACCCGCAGGTAGTCACTTCGCCTTACTTTAAACAAATATGTGTTGTATAATACCGGGTATCTCAAGACTGCTACCGAAAACGAAGCCGGGTGGTAGTTTTAGTGGCTACAAACACAATGCAATTAAAAATTTCGCATAGAAACGCGACAATTATTTTTTATGATTTTTTAAATATCGTCATTTTTGGGTGGTAAATCCATAGTTTTTGCTAAAATAATAATTTAAACTCTCTTATATCTTAGAGTATTTATAAATTAAAGGGTATACACTATTATTTTAGGATAAAATGTATTTACCACCAAAATATGGCAATAGGAAAAAAATTACAAAAAAAAATTGTCGTTTTTTTTGCAACTTTTTCTGTTGCACTGTGTCTGAAGTCGCTTAAACTACCACCCGGCTTCGTTTTCGGTAGCAGTCTTGATATACCCTGTATGTATGCAGAAATTGTATTAATTGGATAAAACAGTGTGTTACGGTCAAAAAATATTGTTTCGCCACAAGTGACTATGTACAATGTTTAGCTGCACAAACATTAAATAGTTGTATTTGCTTAGATATGCTATATTTTATAATTGAAATTGTCGTGTGTGCTCTTTTAAAATACATACGCACCAGTGACTTCATTTTTTGGCCTAGATTTTTTAGTTATGTAGGTCACGTTGATATTTGACGTATGCTGTTTACATGGTTGACTAGAATTATGAACATCATTTAATTTAACGACATTTTAAAGTATCTTTATCATGGTATGAATTCACATAAGCTTGTTGGACTGAGAAGACACAGAAATCTTAGGTACAGCTGTTTTCAAGTGTATTTTTATATCAAAATTTACTTGCCTTATTATAATGCATTCTACTAAATTCGTAATGATCAAATACAATTGTGTCACATGTGGATATTTCATATATAAGAGGAAATTAAAGTTATCATAATAACATTTCACAATTGCAGTTGCATAATTAGGTCGACGTACACATGGTTAGGCACGCTTCGGAAGAGAGCGGACCCGTGTACCGCGACCCCCGCTACTGAGAAAATGTTAATTATTGTAAAAATCCGTTGTGTTATGTTATGCAGACAAAGTTTATTTATATAGATCTAGTTTTTGTTAAAAGAGCATAGTGGAGTGCTGTCTGCATTGGTAAACCTGGATTTAAATGGTATGATATGATACACTGTGTCCTGATTTCAGGTTGTGATACAGCAACAGCATATTGTTTGTTTTTGAAAGTTAGTTCGTTGAAGTGACAATAGGCTGGCCACGTATGTCGCAGAACGGACAACCGCTGGAGTAAGCGGATATCTTTAATGGAGACCGTGTCTTGGCAAACGAAGCATGGTATGCCCTCTGGCCAGATCGCGGGACGACTTGCACAAGAGCGCCGGCAGCGACTGGATGCATAAAGCCGCAGACCGGGCTCTGTGGCGTATCTTGGGAGAGGCCTATGTCTAGCAGTGGACTACAACGGGCTGATGATGATGATATTGTTTGTTAGACAAGCCAACTAATACGGCATAGTCAGGTAGGAAGCCGGTTGTCAACTAAGCGGCCGCAGATTTGACCCTTATCCTGATACAAAGTTTGTGCTTTCCACATTAATATTTGTGTGTAGTGAAGACCGAAAATTTCACGTTGTTTCTGAGTCCCTGAATTATTTAAAAAAAATATGTGTATATTTAGTTATTTAGACTTTTCCGCTTAATAATTCGTGGACAAGAGGAACGCAGTAGTGCGTCACATAATATTATGTGTATATTGTGATATATTGACAGATAGCACTGTGTCGAACGTTGCATATTTAATAGCTTCTAATGAGGTTTATGAGCTATGAAACTTTATCGTCGTGTGCTTTACGGTTGTAAATAGGCAATTCTTGGAGTGTAGCCATTGTTCTGATGAGTATCTTATTTAGTACGTCATATTGGCAGATCTTATGTTTACTCACATTTCCTTTAGTTCTAGCCTTGAAGTTTTAAGTACTTAAGTCAATATTGACGAGTAAATTATTGATTGAAAATATGTGAATGTATTTATCTCTGCAGTCGATTCCTAATTATTGAGGAACGTGATACTATTAGTGATGTCTGAAGAGCCGGTGAAGGTCGGCTTCGGTCTTCTGCCTAATAAATTGTTGTAATAATAAACCTTAATCTGATCCAGTTGTCGTTTGGTAGTTCATCCTCGTGGTCCCTTCCTTTCCATTTTCTAACAACGAGCAGCTTTTCTAGATTTGGTTTACCTGAAGTACTATAAGGTTGCAGAAAGTTGGGGTGTATTATTTATTTGTTGTAGATGTTACTTAATATTTATCTAATGATTTCATGTCAGAATGAGCTAAGAAGTCTACACCATGCTGCTACAACTTCTTTGCTATGAAAGTAAATGTACGAGCGTATGACAAACGCACATTACTTTTTAACCTAAGACAACATAATCCTAGCGAAAATATTGAACAAAATAAATGCATGAATGATTACGCAGTGTTATTATGCGGGACACTCAGGCCCCTCGATAGCAATAATGGCGTGTTCATATCGGCCACTCGTGCGTGCGTGTAAATACTGTCATATCGTGAGCTGATAACGGCTAGATTACAATTTAGACTCTTTGCGCCAAGTGGGCCGTTTATGGCAAAATGAGGCGGAATAACATCGTCAAAAACACAAAAACTATGCGTGTATAAAATGTAGTCAGTGCTTTTCGAAATTTGTTTCTCAATTTATTTGTAACTTTAGTTTGTTGTGATTTTAGGTTTCGTACAATGCTCGAGACTTTAGGTAAAGTATAAACAAATATAACCTTTTAAGTAAGTGGACAGTTCGTGGTTGTCTTGGTATGAGCGATCTCTTCCATTCTCTCTCGATCTCTTTCTTCCGGGGTCGGGACTTTTGAGTGGATAGAAAAAGTTTACGAAGAAAGAGAAGTGGAACATCCACGTCAAATGTCATATTTTTGAATATACCCCATTTCCGCCCCGTGACCACGAAAGCTGTAAAGTAATCGAAACGTCTGGAACTCAAAAAAAAAAATATGTAAAAATTAAACCAAATCCGCGATAAAATTCGTAAATAATAGTCTTATTTCAATACCCCATTTCTATTAACATTAAGCCTTTCAAAATGTACAGTCAGCAACATAAGTCGCTGCGCACTTCACATTTTTTGATAACCTTTTTATGAATTAAAATGTGTACGTGCTACTCTGTAGTTGTAAAATATAACTAAGTAAAGTCATCTATGTCGAAAAGTGTCATACGATATTGAAAATAACTATTATTTTAGATGATAACACAATTCCAAATCTTGTGAATGTGTAGCGACTTATGTTGCTGACTGTACCTTATTAAAACTGACATTAAGTTGACATTACTCTAAAGAGGCCGCGACGTTAGAGTACCTATCCTTAGGTATTTCATCTGAAAGGCTGTGAAATGTGGAGTGTGGATGGGCACAATAAATTTAAATCAGTCGTGCAGTTTGCGTAATTGTTAGAAACCTGCAAAAATAATATCTATATAGTATTTACTAGCGGTCGGGCCCGGCTCCGCCCGGGTGCATACATGTTTTAAAATGGCGGTCAAAATGTTTAATTCTGACTATCAGTTTAGAATATTGACCAATCGGACCACGAAAAACGAACAAAATTTCCTCGTATTTGCTAGAAATATCACTACTGCTTTCCTCCTATAGGTCATAGCGTGATGATATATAGCCTATAGCCTTCCTTGATAAAAAGAATCATTCAAATCGGACCAGTAGTTCCAGAGATTAGCGCGTTCAAACAAACAAACAAACAAACAAACTCTGCAGCTTTATAATATTAGTATAGATGATACCCAGCCCATATACGCCCGACTGCATGGCACGGCCTTCCTAAACAATCGCGGGATTGATTGACTCGGATTAGGCCATACTCCACCACGCTGGTATAGTGCGGATTGGCTGCCGTACTCGAAGAAATATAAAATATCAAAAGATTTCTCGATGATAATAACATTTTGGAAGCACTCAGTCTTAAAATACAATTGATCTAGATTTCACGGAAAGGTAGACACGATTGAAGTAAGAATGGAATCATTTCAGAAATCTCTATGAATTTAAGCGGATTGAAACCTCAGATAATCCAATCAGATGTCATTGGGCGAACACGAGCGGTAATGGTGAATATCCGCTCCTAGTAACGAGAGGCTTACGTTCTGTAATGGATCGGATATGCGTTGATACTGATAAGGACAGATCAGATGATTACATACGCCCACTCGCGGGGGAATTATGTTCAATGCTTATGAAGTGTGCTCGTAAAGTAGATAAAATTGTGAATTAACTGTACACACCCAATACAATGCACAGGTTCTACGTTGCGTCATTAAATATGTTTTATATCGTGAGTAAAGATAACAAAAAGAATTAATATTGAAACTGTAACGCCATGTTTGGTTGGTTGTATTTACAAAGAGAGTTGGTTACCCATGGCTGGAGATAATTTAATTAGATACCGATTTTACAGCAAGAGAATAATGAGTCAGGATAGACAGTGCGTCCATTGACTAAAACCACGTGCCACAGAAACACTCTAATGTCTTAATACGAGGCACCAACCTAACCTCCCATTAGAGAGCTTTGGACCGTAATCAATCATAATGCCTTAATACGGGTTAAACGATGTTCGTGGTCGCTTCACTGTGAATTCTGAAGGGACTTAATGTCCTCATTTGACAACAAGCAAGACGAAGGGTTGGATTTCTCACTTTGTGTTGCCGAGAGAACTTATAGGCTCGTTTCTTGTATCAATTATAAGTTTAATAATTTGGTTAATCTCGTAGTGTAGCTGATAGAGCAACGTTTTGTAACACTGTTGTATCAGAGTCGCAAGATGAACTCTGCATTAGAAAACCTATAAGGCCATAGTAATATCGTAGTCTTGATTATTTTTGTTATTCTCTTTTTTTTCTCTCCCTTTTTTTACACTTTATCTTTATAAATGCCCTCTAAACTGTATTAAAGTAAATTTATTTGATCGTGTTTTGTCTAAAAGCCTGCAAATACGAGACCATTGCGTTCGCGATTTCATAATCCAGCGCAATGGCATGCAAAAATTCCTTCCACCCACATAGCGACGAGTGAATACGATCAATACCGTAAATAATACAGTATAAAGTTTTGCCAATGGATACGTGCAACAAGAGCCCGGAGTGAATCTGCTGTATCCGGGCGAGCGTGCCGCCGCGCCGCGCCGTTTCGTTCAATACGGGAGCTATTCGCTCGCAACAACAGCTCATATCAACATTCCGCATACGCTCATTATACGCACGCCGGTGATCTTGGCATTTCATCTCCATGCCATGTTTTATTGTTAAACGAGTGTCTTTATGCGCCGAACTGGAGTTTGTATCCCGGTATGGACAGTCACGGAGATTTCACATGTGTATATGGTAATTATTCGTATGTACTTCAAGGTATAAGTTGAATAATAATGACACTTATATGTATGTTATTTCCATGTATGTTATTTCCATTAAGGAAATAATAAAATTAAAAAACGTAAAAAAATATTTTGTATGTACGAGAAGGTTTGATCGGGGTCTGCCTGATGTTATAGATGGATCACGTTAGCCAAGGTACCGATTCACTCGCTATTTTAAGAGTCCAAAATGTTCATTCCATTATGAGACCAATATGCAAATTATTGAGCTTTGACTCAAAATTATAAATTATATTATAAGCTACGACATCAGCCATAAACCATACCTGTTCCACCACAACTCCGCTCCGCAATACTGTAACGCTGTTGAGCCCGCTGAGTCAATATTTGCCCGTGTACAAAATGACATCGACTGCCTGCTTTCTAGATCAGCCATCTTCGTTATGGTGGACAAAATCGTGTAGATCGGCGAAAGATGCCCTGGTCATTTGATTGAACCCCACCTCGACAGCACAGTACCTACCAGCACGTCACATCAAAATGAAATATAAGAAGTTTTCATCTGTGGCGAGCCCAATTGCACGAGCATTGTGGGTAGGAGTAACTTTAAAATAAACTCGTGAGCCAAGAGCGAGCGTTACACATAGCCACGTATCTTGTAACCCCTTTTAAGATGTCAAGTTGGGTATGAGGCCAATTTATAACGTGGGAGCCGGGGTGTGCATCAACAGGTGGCGGGGGCAGTCTTGAGCACACTTTCTTCCAACGAATAGACAGCTGATACCCATTTTCTCGTACATTGGCGTTTTGTTTGTAGAGTTACGTCTGCTTCAGTTATGCGTTAGTTCAACGTATAAAACAGTATGCGTTGTCGAAGGAAAGTCGATTTAGACGAAAACTGTTAATTGAAATAAAGTTGTTCGACGATAAGTCTTCGCTTCGGTGTACACAAGTTAAAGGATTGTCGATATTTTCTTCGTTAAATTCTGTAGATTAAAGTAAACTTGGGGAACAGATCACAAGTGGAATAGGAGCGTTTTCTTGATACAAAAATGATTTATCTACATCCCTGGGGAACCGTTCATCCGGTACAAAATCCGTCTTGCTTGTTTAATCCGCGCCGCGACCTACTTCTGTGATTAATTTCATTCCAACAAGTTTAAATCGTTTATTGAACAAAACACTCTGCCGCTCCGAATTATGAAACAATAGCTTTAATTCTAATTTAATGTTGAAGCTGATGTCACTTGAATGACTTTCAGTCGGTAGATTGTTATAAAATTATTTTGGTGTTTGGCTGTTAGGATATTTTGTTTTGTATCCGCATGGATTATCTATACTTATAAATAAAATTTAAGTGTCTGTTTTAAAAGTGAAAATAAAAGAAAATGTCCAACTACATATTGTTACATACACGATACCTGTGCCGAAAATGATATTTTTAATTTTTTTGTCTGTCTGTCTGTCTGTTTGTTCCGCCTAATTTCTGAAATGGCTGGACCGATTTTGACGGGACTTTTTTTGTCAGGTAGCTGATATAACAAGGAGTAACATAGGCTACATTTATTTTAGAAAAATTCTTTTATTTTAGAAAAATAAAGTAATGTTGCAATGCCCGCGCAGCTCACGCGCATGCCACCACTGGGCCGTCACATCAGGCGCCTCCCACCAACGAATCAAAATCACATTTACAAAATATTGTATATAAAGACATTTTTCAATAAAGCTAATACAAAAAACTGAAAATAAATGTGTAACGGGAGTTTACCGCCGCTAGCTAAGAGATGGCGCCACCGTAGAATTAGATCGCGGTATGGTTTCGTTACAAAGGTAAATAAAAATGCAAAAACCAAAAAAAAGAAACTAAATAAACTAAATTAACTTTTTTGTTAAATTCCACGCGGACGAAGTCGCGGGCACAGCTAGTAAGATAATATACACGCTGCAAATTCATAGGTTGTTATACTCGCAAGTCAGTAGCGTAACAGTATTCATACTTTGTTTTTTATTCAGTTTTGAAAGATTGCAGTGGACGTCGCTGTCGTCAATAACTTTGCTTTATAACTGGACCTAGAATTCTTTGCTTTCACGATGATACAACTACTGATACCCTGGACACTGATTCGCTTAACTATTTGCCTTTCGTGGATTTAGAAAACAACCGCTATACTGGTATATTATTTGCCTAAACATCAATGTTAAACACCATTACTATTTTCCCTAAAATAATTTCCAAAAGCCTACTCAACTGAAATTATCTAGCTTTGGAAATTGCTGGGAAAATATAATTTGAAATATAGTAATTTCAAATTATATAACTGGAATATCGACAAAACCTGTTTCTTTGTAACGTCGTACACGACAGGGCGCTAATGCCCTTGGGCCCTACTATATAAATCCGAAACGAAGTTCGAAACTTCGTTACGTTTTTCGTTTCGAAACCTGGGCCCTACTATATTCATCCGAACGAATGAACGAACGAAGTTCGAAACTTCGGACAAACGAAGTTTTTTATACGATACGAATGTACCTACATAAAACTTATGGTCGTTATTGACTTATGGTCGTAACCATAGACTTATAGTTACGGTGTACGTTATACAAATTCGAACTTTTACAGAATAGATACATTCGTATCGTATAAAAAACTTCGTTTGTCCGAAGTTTCGAACTTCGTTCGTTCGTTCGTTCGTTCGTTCGGATGAATATAGTAGGGCAGACAGAGTAGGGGCTCTGTAACACGAAATTCGAATCTTCGGATCGAAGAATGAATTATTCCAATATATCGGCAATACGAACATTTACAGAGTAGGTACATACGTATCGTCACAAACTTCGTTCGTCCGAAGTTTCGAACTTCGTTTCGGATGAATATAGTAAATAAAAATGTAAATGTTCGGATTGCCGATTTTTTTTCATTTCGCATTTTATTATTATATAGGGCATATTAATACTATTATATTACTAATATAAACGCTTATTGTGAATATTAAGAAAAAGATCTCAAAAAAATACGTTAAATAGAGAAAAAATGTTCCTAATATATGTATGACAACCACGCATACACACGCCCAAAGACCATAGGTGATCTATACTTACATCACAACATAGTATAAAACAAAGTCGTTTTCTCTGTTCCTATGTCCCTTTGTATGCTTAAATCTTTAAAACTACGCAACGGATTTTGATGCGGTTTTTTTTAATAGAGTGATTCAAGAGGAAGGTTTATATGTATAATACGTACATATTGTACAGAAATCTATTTGTACCCGGGCGAAGCTGGGCCGGGCCGCTAGTTTTCAAAAATACAAATACATTTATTACCGAAGATTTTTTTATCATAATACACACAAATGTAATGAAATGGATGTCGGAGAACTAAGCAGAATCGCGTTTTTTCTAGTTTTCGTTTCAATCTTAGCGTAATTTAAAATAACGAGAGATGTTTTCCCATTTATATTATAAGATAAACACTGCTTTATGAACAATTTTATTTAAGTAAGCTTTGCATTTAAGATTTTAGTATGAAAAACACAAATCTGAATAATATTCTAAATGTTATGAATAACAATAAAGCCCGACTGTTGTTTTAACATTGTTTGTTCTCATGCTAGTTTGAGTTGGCTGGAAAATATGTCTAAGTTAAAAACTTGCAGAACTTTGGTATAAAAGACGACCAGCTTAATGTTAATATGCTCATACTGCCTCTTGTCTGATACAGGCTTTGAATTGCAAAGGCCCGACTTTTCTTACTTTAGCAGTATAAACGATAAATAAATAATAAATAAATAAATAAATACACCCAACAGTCACATACATAGTCCTGACCCCACACTAAGATCGAGTCTTGTGTCGTGGGTATCAGGAACTACGAGAGACTTTTCGGTCTCACAAACACCCAGACCCGGAAGAAATATTTGTGGGCCGCACAAATATTTCTCTCGGTGCAGGGATCGAACCTGCGGCCTCTCGTTTCACAGGCGGCGTCTAACCAACTGCGCTACGGAGGCTGATAAAGGAGATGAACTAATATTCAGTAAGTTACGACAATCTCCGTGGCGCAGTTGGTTAGGCACCGGCTGTGTAGCGAAGGACCGCACTTTCGATCCTCGCACTCAGAAAAATATTTTTGTGATCAACCTACAACCTGAATACCTGTAGTATTCGTGGGGTGTTTTGTGAGACTGAAAAGTCACTTGTAGTTCATAATGCCCACTAATCAAAACTCTAAGTTTGGGGTCTGTACCATGTACGTGACTGTTGGGTGTATTCAATTATTAAAATTAATTTCGTTGAAACAAAAGCAGGATCATTTAGGCAGGACGCCGCATCATGCCAAAATGGAACTCAATGCGGCTCGAGATACCGGAAGCAGATACGGCTTGTCTGGCATGTGTACAAGTGGCCGGAGGGCCCGCGCCGGTTTATTGTATGTATATTTAATTTTATAATTCAGAGGACGGCCGTGGATGTCGCCAATGGTCCTCGCATGAATTATGCAAAGGCGCCTTGTAATCAGCGGCTGCTTGGACAAATTACTGCACGTATATCATACAATGCATCAGTTGTGCGTATGCCTGTGTCACTGGAGTGTGAGCGATTGTATGAAAAAAATACTTAACGAGATTTTGAAGTTAAATTAAATATGTGGTGTTTGAAAAAAGGAATTGCGGTTGTCGTAGCAACTGCTTGGCATTAACTTTTAGGGGAAAGACCCGGGCGCTGTGCTGCCATAATTATATTGTTTGAACAAACAGTCGCCCAAGCTGAGCACAAACGGTAGTGTAATTGAGACGGTTTATGCCATTGCCCATCTGACGAACTATTACGGGTTGGCGGAGTTCACAGTTCACACACCATCGGAATTCGGGAATTATATAAAAGGATAGTACGTTTTTACATTCTTTTTACATTTATATGCATCTTTATATTTATGAAGAACTCTCTGATTGGAAAGCTTTTTCACGTGTTTGTCATGGTTAAGGACATGATATAAAAAGTGGTCATTGTCATACACGTGTTAGTTTGAAATAGGTGCAACGGGGCAGGCTGGCAGGTGAGCCCGCTTTTCCCCACTCCAGCCAGTGTGAAAGTGGAGGTAATCGAGTCGAGAGCACTCGGAGGAGATACGGGCCAAGGCTCTCGCTGTAAACAATTGCGATGCACTGCAACGTTATCCACTCCTATAGCGCATATATAAGTATTTAAATAGTTTTTGTTTATTATCATGAGTCTGATGTGGAAAGTTTGTGCTATGTTGTGACAGGAAAAGACTGTCAAGTCGAAGGCCAAGTGTTAATAAAGCCCAGCTTGATGTTTCAAGATGCTTGCACCAATGACGATGAAAAATATCGTGAGGGTACCTGAATACCTAAAAGAATCTCAGGAATTTATAATTAATGGGAATTCCACCAATTCGTATTATGCCAATTTGCTGGATTAACACATAAACATAAAGTTTCACTTACCACACGTAACATACATTTAAGAAACCATAAAATTTATCATTATAATTTTAAGGTTTTCGGACGTTCCGCGCCGCGCTGCGGAGCTTCTGCTATACGTCACTGTCAACATTTCGTAAACAAGGTCAACGAAACAATCGCCTCCAATATTGCCCGAGGTTGATAAATTACCCGTATAGCGGAAAAGCGTAGTGCCGGTATCCTAATGCCTGCTTCCACGTCAAAGGAATGAATGAATGAACGAGACGAAATCACCCAAATGAGTCCCGTAATGGAAGTGCTTTGTGAATGAAGTGATAAAATTGAACCAATCTTACGTTTATTACGCGCCGGGGGCGAGGATGTTTTGTGAGCGGATGACAGGTTCTGCGATGCCGATACTTGGGCTAGTCATTTGGCAATGTAGCAGGATATTGCTCGTAATACAGCTGTGGAACCGATATTGATAAATATTTAATATGAAGGCCTCGTTGTAACATGACGAGCTTTTAAAGCCTAGCAATACAATTATTATCTTGTAACGCCTCCTAAATATTGAAGGGTATTTAAAATATTTTAACATTCATATTTGCCAAAATGTTTTAAAAGCGCCTCGTGATTTTTCATTCCGTTGCAAATAAATGGCTAATTATCTAAATTCCTACCCCACTCTCACATGACCAGACTGGCCAATTGCAGACCTCGCGCTTAAACAATTTGACACGAATCCATGCCTTTATCTCACTGCTCAATAAAACCAGGACGCCAAGTAATATTTGTAATTGCGCAATGGAAATTAGTATTCATAGTGGAAAACATAATCAGCATTCTCACGACCATCCCGCTTGGTCCCATCCAAGGGAGGCGCAAATTGATGGACAGTAGTTTTGTCCTCACTCCGGTTTAATTCATTATTCATATTGAATTAGGAGCGTGTTAATATTACGGCCATTGTTTGCCCCGGCCACCAGGGAGCGTGTCCGCTCTGACAATTTGCAGTTACGAATTTTATTAGCAACGTTATGTCTTCGCCACGGCCGGGCCGGTGTATTCCCATAGTGGAAAGTATTCGTTTGGCTTTGTGTGTATTTAGTGTACTAGACTATATTTGGCTTAGATTAGTTTGAATTTGGATTATGTTAATTTGCCTTATAACGTGACGTAGTTTATTATTAATTATCCTGCATTAAATATTGTTTTTAATGTAATACATAACGTGACCATTTATTTTTTGTGCCAGAGCGGGACATTTATGGAACGAAGTTTTTATATAGATAAGTGTGAAACTCTGAATTTTCTGAAAATCTCAATTTTCGTAATCAGAATAGCTTTAATTACTGCGGCACTCAACTGTGTTATATGTTTTATGTTTATAACTTGTCCATGTTTTCTTAATGTGAGAAAAAACTCTTTCGATAGGTACGTTACTTCCAGGCAGACACATAATGTACTCAATAATTGTGGAAAAGTTTTTTTTATGAGTTTATAAATTAATCAAGACTATTTTACGAATGTGCTGGAATCATTATTTTTAGCATTAGTTCGGTAAAGCGTTCAAGCAGGAAATACATTTTAAAATATCGTTTGATATGTTTGCAAGAGCGGGACTATTTCTGCCTTGCTGGGGACACCGGGACATACTTCCTGAAAGCGGGACTGTCCCGCCCAAAGCGGGACGTATGGTCACGTTAGTAATACATAATTTAAATGTATGTGTGTGAGTAATTTATTAAATACTATTTTTGGTGTCCGCCCGGATTGCAAATAGCGTGTATAACGATGCAAAACCTGTAACTTACCAACGTAAGAGTATATAGTTTTTCGGGTTCAGCCTGCGTTCAACCCATTTCAGTTCGGTTAGCAGGCTGATATAATAACAGATGATAAATATTATCATCTCTCGCCGGTTCAGATTCAAATTTATTGCTTCCATAAATAAATTAGGTGTTATAATTTTGGTTAATATTTTATCTGAAATATTATAGTTGCTTTGTTGCAATTTGCTGGAATAAATGAGTGGGCTATGGGACCAGAAGACTTTTGACTTGGCTGAGCACGTCAACATCAACAGACCCCTTTTGTTTCTTACATGCCGGTGTAAGAAACAAAAGGGGTCTGTTGGAATCAATACACATGGTACATCGAAAAGTCTGTGGTGTATGGCCCGATAATCCCGAGCTTTCCATCCCAGCTGTTCTTCCTTCCAAGTCCCAACTAGACTATCGCTCACTAGATTTTATGTAGTAGAAATAATAATTCCGAGTTGTCAAGTCGCGCTCAATGTATCGGAACCGTAGACTAGGCGTTAACATTGCTCAGCTCACTTAACCGGGTGCTTTGGATTCTTATTTGCGAGTTAATGTTTGGAATGAGCAATGGAGTGGATGTGAAATATAACAAATTGTGTATATATTTGTAATTTTTAACACAGTACCGCTATATGACATGCCGGATAGAAAGGTGTGTCTGCCATAACATCGCCCATACTTAATGAAGGACTAAACGCATTCTGCTGACCCTTGACGATGGGGGATATAATTAAAAAAACGAGAGGGAGGGTAATTTAAGATTTATTTTCTCTCATGACAATGTCAGTCAATGCCTAAACAAAAATATAGATTTGTCCAAATATTGAAATATCAAAGTAAAACTAACCTTATTGGAAACTTGGTCATTTGCTTTAGTATTTTTCTTCTTCCAACACTGCTATTATCTTGAGTGACAGCTCGTGAAGTAAGTTGCTCATTCATCAAATACAAAGGCGTGTGTGCCACCTGTTGCGAAGTGTCAGTACGCATTCACGTGGCTTTTGCTCTTCACATCTTCACTGTAAAGGTTACCGCCGCACCGCAATGTCTATTTCTCCCGCCAAACAGTAGTGTATATGCGCTGTTGTGTTTCGGTTTGAAGGAGATTGTAGCCAGAGCTACCATTGGACATATAGAGACTTAACATCTTATGGCGAGAGCAGTTGAATCCCAAGCATTGTTTTGTAATTCAAGGCATTGTTTTGTTTACTACTCTTTATGAGCGGTGTATCGCTTACCATCAGGCGAACGGCATGCTCGTCTCGCCATTTATTGCAATAAAAAAACCCTGCTTCGATTTACGCGTCGTCCTTGTATATGTATGTCCTTGCGGTTTCACACCAATCGATCTCTGATTTGATATTGATCGCGTGGGCTATTATTGGGAAATTGGTTTTTTATTGAGCAACATATGAAATGCACCGGTGAGTCAAATGCAAACAGAACTAGGCTTTATGAGTTATGATACAAATGATATCGCGGATATCAGAAACATAGACTTTTCGATCTTAACATCCATGCTCCAAGCAAATATTTGTTACAAAATTATTTGTGTCGGTGCGGGAATTGAACCCGATGCGTTTTCACAACCAGTATATGAATTAATTGCGCCCCGGAGATGAGCTTGTGGTTTCGCACGAATCGATTTGTGATCTGATAGTGTGGCCGCGCAGAGGCTATTCCTGAGAAATTGAACGATAATTGCTATACCTATTGTTTACTGTTTGGACAAGAGCAGTTCATCTTATGGTAATTGTAGTATAATCCGAATAGAGTATTGATAATTTCTCTGGCCTATTCTAAACCAGACACCTACATATTCTGCACGACGCACTTACCGGTAATTTTTTCATGTTCAGATTTTCTACAATTGGTAATAGTGATCGGTGTCCGCGAAGATATAAACGTCTTGCATTGTTTTAATTTTGAATTCTTGTAAAACCGGTAACATGACTGATCCATGTTGTGATATATTGAACGAGATTGGATCGACAAGTGAGCAGGTCGCTCAGGTACACATACTAAACTACTATACGTGATTTCGGAACCCATGTCGCTCCAGATTATTGTTGCGATAGCCAATGAGTTTGTGTCACTAAGTATATTACCAATAGAACCACGCTGTCAATGATAAAAGGATACCGGCCCCTCGTAAAACGAATCCTCCCATCCACCACGCGAACATCTAATTTCCAAGAATTGACACCGACACATCGGATTTTCCTCTTCGAAAGGATATAAAATAAAAAGGTGAAATCTCACCGTGACAGGATACAGATACAGAGAAATGTCGGTTATTGGTTTTCCCCGGGTAAAAGCCTCGCTCGACACTCGTGCGGGGCAAATTCAATAACAACACACAAGAATATGTACGTGTAAGGACAAATTCGCCTAATTTTGCCTATTAGTGCAAAACGGTAACTACTGGAACTCATTTTGCCAGTTTAAGTTCGGCAGTTCAAAAGTCCTACACGAGGTAATATAAGTATTGGAAAGGTCATGTGTGCTCAAATCTTTCAGATGTATATACAGATTCGAATAAGACAAATGGGAATATAATGACGGAACTTTGGTGAATATCGGTGTACCTATTTTCATTCTGGACGTTTGAATGATCTTTCTCGGTATAAAGATTAGGAGTACATTAAGGCTGTTCCAAAGTAATATTTATTTATATCCTCGTCTCTTTGTATCATTCTCAGACTGTTTTGACTTAGATTGTCATTTAAAATCGAATATATTTTCACATAAAAAAACTTTTCTCGTCTTATATAACAACGAGACAATGTTATTCAGCGACTTCATTGAAATACATTATCCTCCGTTGAGCAATTTACTAATAAAACCATCGCCGCTTCTCATAAAGTTGTCATAAAATCCATTTCACAAATGAAGCGGGATTATAACAAAATTTCTCACTCCCTTCTACAGGGTTACTTTTATCATTCTAATCTGGGGGCACGGCAGTGCCCCCTCCAAGTCGAGCTAAAAAGCGGCACAGTCGTACTATCCTTTTCTCGAAGCAATTCAGTCCATTTTCAACCCCCCATAACTTCGTTGTGGTAAAAGCAAGAAGCGTGAATTTTCAGTTACTAAGCAGGCATTGTGTAATCACGGTATATTTAAAATTTCATTCAATTTGAACTAGTAGTTTAAGAATTATAACTTGTCAAACTTTCGTAGTTTTGTCACTAACTGACTGACTGACCGATCATCAAAAGTCTAAGGCACTTCTAGCAGACATAGAACCTACAAATTTAGAATATAATTAGTATTTAGTGTCTAAATTAAGGGAAAATTTAAACATTTCATAATTTCTCTCTAGTTTTCTAGATACACC
Source organism: Hyles vespertilio (assembly GCA_009982885.2). Taxonomy (NCBI): domain Eukaryota; kingdom Metazoa; phylum Arthropoda; class Insecta; order Lepidoptera; family Sphingidae; genus Hyles; species Hyles vespertilio. The sequence goes on along the minus strand of CM042808.1, from coordinate 21,637,687 downwards.
AATTGCGTGAATAACTTTATAATCCCATATAAATGTATAGGATTACAAAGTTATATTTGCAGTTCATGATTCGTTGTACCCGTATATAATGGAATAATAGATGTAGATAGGTATCCATATATATGAGGCATAACAGGAGGGGGGTATAGAGAGGGAAAGGTGTATTCAGTCAAAAATGACGAAGATAAACTTGCAAATAAATAGACTAAATAGCTCGAAAATATCTTTATTACTTCTTCTATAAATAAAAATAATTATTCTTTAAATTATATATACAGAAGGTCCCTTAAGCAAGGACTAAATAAAGTAATCGACTTGGTATTACATACCATCTCACAACTTTTTACGGTAGAAAACCTGAGCTGCGAGACTTGGAATTTTTTTACAGGATGTTTTTGATGGTATTCATATTCCATTACACAAATGAAAGTGTTTCACGTAATTTGGAAAGGTATACATTTGTGTCTGGAGCGGCCCAAGTCATTTCCGTGGCCTGGTAACATGTGGAAATAATAAATAATAAGAGCGCTATTTCCGTGCCGACCTAAACTTAAAATAGAACATAGGTGAATATGTTTTTCCAGATGGGTTTACATTTGAACGTTCCTGCTCTGCGATTATTAATAGTTTATTATGTCTTCTGCTAAACACTCGGGAGATTCGTGACGTCATAGTGGATACAGACGCCGCTTTAGTAATATCTGCGCGGCCTTAAGCACTGTGGATACTATTGATAAGCACATATCTACGTTTGTAAATATGTATAATCATTTTGCCCATGTAATCTCCTAGATATAATGCAAATGAAGTCCATTAACGAACGTGTTATTTAATTTTAATTCAACATTAATAAAACCTTTTTTTAAAAATCTACTTTACCTCTTTGGAATACTACATGATGAGACCTCCACTAGAACGAATTTCCTGGTTATTACACCTTCATGAAATTAGCAATTTGTTGGAACTTTGCGAGTGCGAAGAATATTTACGAAGCATCTAAACTCATTTGCAAAAAAAACGGGCACCTAAGCAATGAACCATTTCAAATGTTACGATTGGTTTGTTTGATAATTATAGGTAGTTTTGCTTTCACAAATTTGTAAATTAATAAGCAAATAATCGTTTTCGTCAGTATTATCATAAAATTTTGATAAAATTTATGGGTTTTAATACTAAAGTTCACTAGTAGTGTATGCTCGCTAGTAGTGTATATGCTCGTGAAGTAAAAGTTAACAAAGATTTTTGTTTGTTTTTTCTTTAATAAAGTAAAAGCAGATAAATGTTTAGTATCGAGTGTGACCCCCTCTAGCTGAAATCACAGCTTGAATTGGGTATGCTAGCGAGGATATCCCGGATACTTGCTTGCGGAATACGTTCCCACTCCGCGGTAATCACATTCTTCAGCTCTCTGATGGTCTGCGGAGCCGGTTGTACTGATCTCACGCGTCGTTTCAGAACGTCCCAGACATGCTCTATAGGATTGAGCCTGGTTCTGGAAGAAAACCATGTACCCAACCACGGGATGATGGTTTATTTTGTGAGTCGCGCATTGAGAAATCGCAAGTCTTCGTATGTGGACCTTAAGAACAACCTCGAAGAAGTAAGAAATGTGCATATTAGTCTATGGACGGTCAGGAGGAGGCTTCTCGCGGCCAATATACGCAGTCATCGCCCGGCCCGCGGCCCTAAGTTACTCCGTGAGCACAGAGTTGCCAGGCTTAGGTTTGCTCGAAATTGTGAGTCATGGACTCAAGAAGACTGGATTAGGGTATTGTTCTCCGATGAAGCCAGGATATCTCTATTCGGTGAAGATCGACGTCAGCGAGTGCTACGAAGACGAGGAGAACGCATTGTAGAGGCTTGTTTTGAAGAAATCACACCTTATGGTGGGGGCTCTGTTATGTTTTGGGCAGGAATAAATTCAATGGATCGTACAGAGTTAGTCTTCATTGAAAACGGCTCACTGACTGGACATCGATACATAACGGAAGTTCTAATTCCTCATGCACAACGACAACGCTCGCGCCCACCGGTCTGGCGATGTGGAAGCGTATGTGCAAGAGGTCGGCATTCGTCGTTTGGATTGGCCAGCTCGAAGTCCCGACCTCAATCCTATAGAGCATGCATGGGACGTTCTGAAACGACGCGTGAGATCAGTACAACCGGCTCCGCAGACCATCAGAGAGCTGAAAATGTGATTACCGCGGAGTGGGAACGTATTCCGCAAGCAAGTATCCGGGATATCCTCGCTAGCATACCCAGACGAATTCAAGCTGTGATTTCAGCTAGAGGGGGTCACACTCGATATTAAACATTTATCTGCTTTTACTTTATTAAAGAAAAAACAAACAAAAATCTTTGTTAACTTTTACTTCACGAGCATATGCACTATTAGCGAGCATACACTACTAGTGAACTTTAGCATTAAAACCCATAAATTTTATCAAAATTTTATGGTAATACTGACGAAAACGATTATTTGCTTATTAATTTACAAAATTGTGAAAGTAAAACTACCTATAATTATCAAACAAACCAATAGTAGCATTTGAAATGGTTCATTGCTTAGGTGCCCGTTTTTTTTTGCAAATGAGTTTATTTCACAAACCATTGAAGTATTTCTTAAGTGATCGAACATAACCGACATTTAACTTTCTTTAAAACATTTTTTTAGGTTTGTCATGATCTCAGCGTTTTGTATATAATAAATAAATTTCACAATGAATACGCTTTAAATGCAATGTGAGGTGTGAGTGCCAATACTATATATCTATGATAACTCGTTAGTACTGTCAAATCTTAAGATAACAAAAACTTGTTGAACCTCGCTTAGCGTCTGCATCAGATTTATATTTTAGTGCCTTTTGAAGGTGCCTTTCAGCAATTAACGTAATTATCTTAAGATTTTGGTTATTTATAGAAAAGGTTTGTTTTATTACCAAAAAAACATGTTTTATAGGAATAACTTATTTGTATAATTAAAACAACTGCTATAAACTCTGCTATTCAGGCTAAAAGTTATGACTGCTTTTGCCGATGTTTGGAGAGTTTACTGCTTTATTTTGGAGTTATACTGTCGATATTTTTAAGGCATAGCGTATATTCATCTTTAGATTTTCAGCATATAGTTCAGTTCAGTTTTTATAAGATGGCAAACAGTGCCATGACGACAATTCTGCCAACGTCAAATGTGCGATTACAACTCGTGTGTTTTGATAGAGTGAATTTAGCTGTAAACTCCAGTGTTCGTTTGTCTTAACTGTTACTAACCCACATTCATATAAAGATGAATCCCGAACCCGAATTTTGTTCAGAAGCACAGGAGATGAGCAGTGACCAATACGAATTCGCCAAATTGTTGATATAATTGACTTTGATACTTTTTTACATTTAAAGAACCAGGGCTTAGGTGGAATCTTTGGTTGTATAGCATAATAGTGTTTGCCTACAAGTTTCGAGGAGTTGTTCCACTGACTCTGCCATGAACTCATCAGAGACCTTTGGGAAATGTTCATTAAATCGTAAGGGTGATGTTTAAAATGTTTTAAGTCAGCCAATTCTGAAGAGATTGCATTTTTGGCCAATCTATCTGCACACTCATTTCCAACTATACCGCAGTGACTTGGGATCCAGGGTAACTGTACTATTTTGCCTATCTGTGCACAAGAAAATAAACACTTTTTGATTTGAAGCAGAATGGAACTATGCAATTTAGTTTTGAGCGGGTTCTGAATTAATGCTTTAAGAGAACTCAATGAGTCGGTGAATATTATGGCCTGAGATATGTTATGAGTTTGAATGTAGAGGCAAGCTTCCAAAATGGCCATGCATTCTCCAGTAAACACTGAGGTCTCTTTAGGATATTTAAATTGTAGTATGATTTTAGAATTTTGATAGTATACCGCAACACCAGTATAATCTGTTTGGAAAAATTTTGATGCATCTGTATAAAATTTATGGTAATTAGACCAATGTTCTCCAACTAGGGCATTAAAAGTAGAATCTGCCGAAACTGACTCTTTAAGGATTCCTATGTCGAAGAGAATAGCTGGTCTGAAACATAAAATTTCGAATTCGCAATTGAAAATTGTAAGTATATGAGATATAATTACTGGACCCTCTAAATTTTTAAAAGACTAGTAAGCCTGAAGATATAGTGATTTTTCTTTATGTGTCCAGTAACTAAATGTTCTGCAAACAAGGTCTAATTTGGCAATTTTTCTGAACAGGGGATGGAGACTTTTGCTGCAGATTTTGCTCTAGAACCGAGTGGCAAGATATTGTCGCCGTAAAGACAAAGGTGGTTCGCAACATTCAACCTGCAGCGCGTTCAGAGGAGAATACCGCATACAGCCAGAAATTATTCGGAGGCATTTAGCCTATATTTTGTTTAGTCCTGCTAAAGCCAATTTGTTGCATGGAAACAATAGGAACATGCCATAGTCCATAATACTTCGAACCAAAGCATTGCAAACTAGCTTCATAGTAAATGGATGTGCACCACACCAAACACCAGCCAAAACCTTTAGGGACTACCTGTTCACATCTTTTAACCAAATAGTTAACGTGGGGTACTCCAGTTAATTTTGAGTCCAAGTAGACACCTAAAAATTTTGTTTTGGGGACAATTGGAATATTGTGACCAGCAGTATCAATTTCAATTGGAGGAATTTGTGTTTTACGGGTGAATATCACCACGGAGCTCTTCTGGGCTGACAAACTCAGACCATGTCTCAAGAGCCAATGGTTCAATGAGTTTAACGAAAGGCAAAGGGACGTGACTGCATCACATATTGAGAGATTTGATACATACAAAGCCAGATCGTCGGCGTATTGTAAGATATGACAGTTATAGTTTAGGCATGTATCAATATCTGATGTGTAAAGGTTGTACAGTAATGGGCTTAGTACAGACCCTTGTGGCAACCCTTTCCATGAGAGCCTTCGTTCAAACTCCTCACCTTGGACTCTTAATGTCAGGGATCTCGACATAAGCATCAGGCATATGCACTGTATCATCCTTACCGGAAATCTCAGCTGTTGCGTTTTCTGCCTGAGAAGGGAAGGAGGTCGTTATCATATGCAGAAGATATGTCTAGAAAAGCAGCGACTACCGACTTATTTTTGGATAGGGACAGTCGAATGTCTGTCACCAATGTTCCTATGCTATCCACCGTACCAAGTCCCTTCCGGAAGCCAAATTGGGAGTTCGGCAATATGTTTCTGGATTCAGTTATCCATTCTAGCCGGTTTTTGATGAGTTGAAGGCTTTAAAGAACTGCAGAAGTTAGCCCAACCCGTGCGTTTCTTTCGCCTTAAAGTTCTTTGGGTCTTTGCGAATACCTGTTTATAGTTCAATAAATTTTGTGTGCTCATATCCTGGTTGTATCTCTTCTCTGCCGATTTTCTGTCCCTGATGGCCATGGTGCATTCTCGGTCCCACCATGGCGGGGAAGGTATTTTATGTCGGCTACTGTTCCTAACAGGAAAGCAAGAGTCTGCGCAGTTGCAAAAAGCAAAGTTGTATTAAAATGTCAATAGTGTTAGTATCGGAGTGAGGATTATTAAGAGCACAACCATTAGGCTGTGTAGGTGGGGGCGGGTTAATTATAGAGCGATGAGTAGATTTATCGTAGGAAGGGGAAAGTGGGATATGAGATTTAGGTTGTCGGGAAACTGTCTTGCGATAGGAAAGGGGAGTTTGGGGAGTCTGCATAGCTACGGGAAACAGCTGGGATGGATTTGCTAGCTTCCGCGTAGGATATAGTTTTCTCCGCCATGGCGGTTTTAATAGCTCTTTGTCTGCTATATTCCGGGCACGCCTTGCTGTTCGCAAAGTGTTGTACGGAACAGAGCACACAGAAAGCTTCGGTTTCTGAGACACTGCAACCATTCCCTGGATGGTCATGTCCACATTTGTTGCAACGGGACTTTGATCTACAGGCATTCTCAATATGACCAAATCTACAACATTTCCTATACTGGATTGTTGGGTAAATATACTGTTCCACTGGTAGAGAAGTGTAGCAGCAAAACACCCGCTTAGGTAGGATTTGACCATCGAAGGTGACGACACAGGTCTCTGTGGGTTTCCACTCAGAAACTCCGTCTCTATTAACTCTCCTATTCATGCGCCTGACTTTGAGGATTTGTCCGCAACCTGGTGGAACTGTTATATATTGTTTAATAGATTCTTCAGACATATCCACAGGGACTCCAGACACCACGCCCATTCTGGTGACGTTAAATGTTGGGATGGTGGCAGCGAATTTGTGTTTGGCTAAAAGGTTGTTGGTCAGGAAAGCATTTGCATCCTGATGAGTGCAGAACTCAACGGAAACTCGGTTTCGTCCAACTTTTTACTCCATCTTTAACTATATTGTGGATATTGTTGTTGAAAAGGAAGAGGCCAAAAGTTACTGGGTGCAAGGTGGTGCCAGAATTACGTAGGGTTTCAATTCTTGAGACGTGTACAACATAGGGACCCCTATCTATTAAGTTGTATTTGGAACGTCCAACCTGATTTCTTGAATGTTTAGATGGTCGAATATCGGAAAGTCTGTGATCTTGTGCCGGTCGTTTATTAGTGCTGCTTGTTTGAGGGGCAGCATCTGTTTCCATTAAACTGCATGCTACTTCCGCGAATTGGGTAAGAGGATTGGAATTCTCATGTGAAAGGGAAGGGGAATTAAAGGCTGGGGAAAACGGTGGGGCTACATCGGGAGGGTCAGGAGGGTCAGGAGGATTGTTGTTATTCATATTTAACTACCTTACTTGTAAATTAAAAAAAAACGTAGATAAACAAAATCAATTATTTATACAAAATAGTTCTAGTATATACAAACAAAAACACTTCACATAAACAATCACAAAAGTTACAGTTAGTTAGTTATCTAATACAATACAATACAATATGAAAATAACAAACAATAAGGAAAAAAAATAGGAAGAATTCTAGACACACGTGCTGCTCAAAGACACCGTGGCGAGAATCTTTCAGCATATAGATGTCTTACTTCTGAGCCTTCACCCCTCAACGTCACTATTATGTACCGGCTTTTTAAATACCAGACGGATCTGTTGATGCAATGATTTCTTGGATGAGCAGGTCTTAATGTAATAAATTTATTTTAAAGCTATTTTGTCCGTCCCAAGAGTTTCCAATTTTATTGCTGCCAGTCATAATTGGTAGTCTAGCGCATTATTAGGTATTAAAATGACTCTACAAAATTACGTATAGTTAGGAGCATCTACCTACTTTCTAAATAAGTAGGTAAGATACATCAATTCACCCGTATCGCAGTATGGATAATTGAGTTATCTACAAAGCTTTTATGTTCACTGATAATGGTTATCGATATTACACGACAGTACATCGACCACTTGTTTTTAGAAGGCTCTAAAAATAGTCTCACACCAATTCAGGTCAATGTTTATCATCCCTAAATAGTAACTAATTGAAAAATTATTACTATCAATGTTTATCAAAATGTTGACAGGCTCGCCTCCTATCATGCCGTGGGACGGAACAAACTCTCTAAACGTAGGTTTCCTGGTAGCACACCTTTACCCACAGTTTTTGAGAATAAGGTGTGACTTTATTTATGTACTAGCGGTCGGGCCCGGCTCCGCCCGGGTGCATAAACGTTTTAAAATGGCGGTCAAAATATTTAATTCTGACTATCAGTTAGAATATCGACCAATCCGACCACGTAAAACGAACAAAATTTCCTCGTATTTGCTAGAAATATCACTACTGCTTTCTTCCTATAGGCCATAGCGTGATGATATATAGCCTATAGCCTTCCTCGATAAATGGACTACCCAACACTACCCAACAAAGAATCATTCAAATCGGACCAGTAGTTCCAGAGATTAGCGGGTTCAAACAAACAAACTCTGCAGCTTTATATCATTAGTATAGATGTAGAATTCTTTGTGTTAATATATGTGTGTTAAAGGTGAAACAATTTAGGTAGGAAATTATGTTTATAATTTAAGATTTTGTACTACTTACTTAACATGACAAATTAGTGCATTACACCTGACAGTAACAGTTAATGTCCAGAGCAATGACTAAACGATAACCTCCATATGACCTATAGATATTTATCTAGGTTTAGGTGCTAGTGCATATTAAACTTGTTTGTTTAACCTAATTACAATACTACCGGGCTCGCATTTGTGCCTCATTCTTATCACATTTTCGGATGGAATTCGAAATCGGCATATTATCTGTGGCATAAGTCACTGTTCTGCCTACTCTTGGAGATGCATACATGCCTACATACCATACCTTTGATACCAAAGTAATATCATTGTTTCCTAAAAAATAACCATTTTACCTATTGAAATTTGAAGCTAGAACATTCGAAAGAGTTACTTTATGTGTGCAAAATTTATTGTTTGCGACGTTACCGTAAATCGTCACAATCTATGAGCAACTGTCCGGTACAGTGGCCTGACCTTTTCAATCAGCTTTATTTATTTTTCTCCAGCCACCGTCACGATGAGGACTGTATTTATTTGGTAATACGTCCCCGAGGTAGGCTACCTTTTTTATTGACTATTGGCTCAATATTTCGTTTATTTCGGAGTGTTCTGTGAAAAAGTTGAGGGTACTTACGTGCTGTAGAATAAAAGCTTTAGGGCTTTATTAATAAACTCGAATGAGCCAGGGAATAACTTTACCTCAAGAATTTCGACTTGATTATTTTTTAATTCTTTTTACTTTTAAAATCAGTGTGTTGCCATTACATTATCATGTTAGGCCGAAGTACAACCGTATTTATTAATGAGGCTTGAATACCTCGCTATTGAAAATAATCGAGTGTATTCTAAAGCCTTGGGTTAAAAGTTAATCTTTCGCTTATCCGAGTTTATTCGTAAGACCCTTATAGGATGTGTTCGTAAAATTGATGTATGTGATTCGTTTGTATATTTTGTTAGGCCTAGCTTATTAGAAATTTACTAGGACTTTTTAAGCCAAATGTTGTGTAAGCCAACCAAGTGTTTTAAACGCAGGATTATTTTCTATTTACTACGTAACTGAGTGTGTATCTGTAAATATCTGCGCTAATATTACGCAAGAATTTCTTAAGTACAAATAAGCTACATTTAAGACCAAATGAAATCCAAAGTTAGCACGGAAAATAATTTTCTTTCAGCGGTAAATGAATGGAGAGACAGTCGTTATTAATTTAAGTGAGGCCGTGGGCGGAGACAAGCTATCAAATAAAACGAAACAACAAAGATTTCTGAGCCGGCCTCACGAAAGGGCACTCTGGCATTTGTCCCTCGCTAGTGAAGCCAACTTAAAAAACGCTTTGTAATGATTTACAAACTGAAATGCATGTGTATTTTCAGAAACCAAAGCGGAATATTTAACATTCTGCCTACGTCACAATATTGCTTGATTAGATACCGATATTGTTTGCACAAAATATTTTATTAGTAGATTTTAGTTTTCTCTAAACAATTCTGTTTACAGTATACTATATGGCTTAACCACTCTCAATCGTACTCTCGTTAAAACGAGGCCCTTGCCCTGCGGTGGAACGTACAACATGATCAGTATAGTAATAATGTTTAGTCAGTTAAAACCTGCTATTTGCATTACTTTTTATAATGGAAAAATTGCTAAATATAGTGCTATAAACACCGTTTAATATTTCTCGGAAATTCAGGGTAGATGGCACTCCGCCCAACTGTTTGGTGAAAAAATTGTTTCCTCGAAATTGTCTTTTGTCGTGTTTGTTGCAGCGGGCCCGTGGCGGCAGTGGGTCGCCTCAAAGTGTACATTACAGTAATTAAATAGATTGCCCGTTTATGTACTTAGTAAGTATTCTGTTATGATTATTTTGTAATAAAAAAAGAAACCCTTTTTTATCTAAAATATGCTGATGGCTTCTTTTTTCCTTAAAATGTTATTATAATAGGATTTATAAAAATTGGTTATAAATACCTATAAGGAAGTGGGCGTACAAGAATCTTTATTGGCTTTAATAAAGTTCTTGTTCAGCTTCAATGGATTTCAATATGAGAACGAAGCGACGCATTATTGTACCATCGTAATAAAATACCAAGTGTTATAATACATGCATATTTTTTTATCATTTTCAAGAACGTATTTACAATCTAAGTCCCTGACATTATGATCCAAATTTAATCACTATAAGTATTATTTCATCTACAATAAAGTCTAAAATTGAACGGCCGTGTATATTTACACAATATGAAAACCTACACGTGGTCGTACATTATTTAATCTAGCTGTGAACAATATTTGCCGGCTTATACGCAGTACGCGCACATGGGTATGTGAGGAATTGTGCGTTTGACGTCAACTTTTAACTAGTTTTCTCGCTTTAAAACACACTATTGCCCAAATACTGGAAAGCCAATTAACTTTTAACTCCGATTAACTAGCTCTAATGACCTGTTAAATTGATTCCAGTTAAATATAACTTCGATTAAACCACTTAAGAATTAAATATTTAATGGGGCATTATTCATCCGATTCGTATTCTCGAAAGCAACTTAAGAGTTTGACAGCTGTCAAACAGTCAAATTTTTAAGAATTTTTAGTTTTAAGCAGCCGTAGTCTTAAGGCCGCCTGCGACCACTCTTAACTTCATCAATTCTACATAAAATTTACTAAAATGACTCTCGCGTCGGTTTCATCGCTGTCTGATGACGATATAGCTTCATCAAGGCGAGTCAATCAAGAAAAAAATCAATGCTTTTGACAAATACAAAGAAGAAAACATTCAAACAAAGTGAGGTTCCGCCTGAAGAAAGAAACTGTTCTGCATCTGCGTTCCTTGCTGGAGGCAAAATAGAACCCACTACAAATAGAAGTCGATTGATAAAAACTTGCGACCAACTGTTACTTGCTTTATGATATTCTACGACAGGCAGTTACCAGAAGATTATTGGAGATGTATTTCATGTGGAACAGCCGACTGTACAACACAAAGTTGCAGCAGAGTTAGTTAAACTACAAAATCGTGGCATGAAAATTCCGAACTAACAACAACAATGCCATATTACGAATGATTTCTATGCGATCGCAGGAGTGATTGAAGTTATAAATTTCATACATATAAGGATCAAATCTCCAGGTAATTTCTACATATAATAATGTATACATAACTATTAAGCTTTTACATGTACACAAATATATGTTTTCTTATCCTATTTTAACTAAATGTGCTTCTAAAATGCCTAGCGTATTTTATATTGTGTAGTAATCATTTAGAGTAACCCTTTTTACTGTACATAATATTATATTATTAATCAAAGAATAGAATAATATATTATGCACAGTATAAAGGCACACTCTAAATGATTTCTACACAATAATTTATATATATATGCTTGTTGGAATCAAAACATTTAGCAGGTAATTGGCTCTTCCCCAGCCCACTGTACCCCATATAACCAAGCTCTCTAAATAGTTGTAGGGCTAAATATATAATATAATATAATTAATCATACAATGATTTGTACTGATTGTAGCTATTCAGTATATACTGGAACAATGTTCAACTACAATAGTAGTTTCCTATAAAGAATTCAATTTTATGAATATATTTTTTCAATTTACATAAAATTATTTGTAGTTTGAAATAAGAATATTTGCTTGAGCTCTAATTTTTATTATCTTGTTTTTAGGAGGACCACAAGCAGAAACATTTAGAAACAGAAAAGGCCATTTTTCTATAAATGTGCAAGCAGTCTGCGACCCTAACTTGAGGATAAGAAACATTATAGGCCGATGGCCAGGCGCGGTGCATGATAGTAAAAATTTCAATGATTCTCCTTTATGTGCATTTCTGGAAAGGGGAGACTGAAGAAGCTTACAATCAAGACCATACTAAAACAAGAAACCCAGTGGAGAGGGTCTTTGGTTTTACAACAAAGATCTTCTTGTCTGCAAGTTGGGCTATAAGTTTTTGAAAATTAGCTTACTATTATAGAGGCATGTGCTGTGTTACATAATATAGCATGTTCCCAGAATGATCATATATTGGAGATTGATCTTTCTGAATCATTTCCACCAGCTCCACATAGTATAACCAATGAAAATGTTGCAACAAGGAATAAGATAATAAAATACATATTTTAAACCGTACAGTGCATTTTATTGAATTACCATGGAATGAATACAAATAAAAATGAGTTATGTTTTATTGTAGTATATTTATTTTAATAACAGCATTAGTACATATTATATTTTTTTAATTATCTACATTTCTTTAGATCTGTCTTACATTTATATCTATATTCCTTTATAAACACAAAATAATAACAATTATTTTAACATTAATTTAAAACTAAATTAATAAATGTACTATTAAAAATGTACAATAGAAATATAATATGACATTTTTTAACAATGAAAATAGGTGAAATAAACAATTTATTTTATGTATTACATATTAATTAAAATTCATAACATTCTTCAACTTTGATTTAAAACACTGTTTTCTGATGCAAATATTTCTTCCTTGACACAATTTGTCTCATTCTTTTTTGTATATTTTTATATTACATACTCATTTCAAAAGGGTGTGTATTGTCCAAATGATTTGTTGTATGCATGATTTCTATAGCGTTACCTGCAAAAGTGTTTAAGTTAAAGTATGTCATAATTTTATATATCTCTTTTTATTTTTTATATATATGTGTTGAGCTTACTTATTTAGTCTATAGCTGATATACATGGCACTATATATATGAGCCATATTTCTTGGACGGTCTTATTATATAGGTACACATTGAATATTTATGTACTCCACTCCAGCTCCTGAAACAAAGGATTATTTATAGTTATACACATTGTACCATACTTTATTTTCCATATATTACATAATAATACTACTATATGAGGAGGAGATAATATATAGGAGGCATAATATGAGAGAAGCCTATAGGTACCCAGCAGTGGGATCCTACAGGCTGTAGATGATGATGATGATTTAAAATGTGTGAATAATCGATTCATATTATATATTAAATAGTTAATTATCATATAAATTCGTTAAAACTTAGAGGAATACGTGTATACTTACCTGTTTATAATATCCAGCACAGCTTCTTTCTCATATCGTATTTATTTACATAGTCTTCTCCATTTGGTACTTAGGTGGTTCTGCAGCCGTTGTTTGGTATTTTATATACCTATTTATTGAAAAGATATTCCAAAAACTAACTTTAAAACCGAGTGCAATTGTAAACAATAAATAAAATAAACAAACATCATAATATTTTTAATAAACTCGCTACGGATATAGGGACATAAGTTTTTTCACCCACATGATTTTATTAACAGATTTTTAAAATAATAACATGGCAATATATAATATAGCTTTAAACATAATCGTAACAAAAGTAAAAACGTTACAATGATTCCTCATATTAAATATAAAGCGTTAAATTTCCAATTTAGGGAAATCATGTATGAAGAATATTGCGTCAAATGGAACGTTTATATTTATACAATAAAAATTGTAACTGAAAACAAACTTTTCGTTAATCTGTGGAAATTTAGCTGGATGTTTGCTGAGTAGACCGATTTATGAGCTAAATGGCTATCCAGTATTTCATTTCGAAATTTAACAGAACCTCAAAATAACGTCATATCAAATGAGTCCGGTGGCTGAGTAGCTATCCAGTATTTGGGGGTATATCTGGTTCATCCCGCTCCATTCGCGTGGAAAATGAGTAAGCATGAATTATATAATTTATAATGAGGCCGAAAAGTTCTTGGGTGAAGCCACGTACCGTCAGGCGCTGTCGGGCGTCCACAACGTGGACAGATCAATGTTTCAGAAAGTTGTTGGATGTAGGTCGATGTAGAAATCCTTGCGGAAGTCTTGATTCAGCACCAGTGGCGTAACAATAGGGTGGCAGAGTGCGCAAAATGCCACGGGCCCCCGGCCTGAGGGGCCCCCGAAACGGCAGGTTTCCTGGTCTAATAGGGTCCTGTCGGGCCCAAGGCTCTACAGAGCCTCGGGCTCAAGCTCAAAAGGGCGTAAGCAGAGGAGAATCTAACAATAATTGTTTCCATTGGCATGGGACTGCCGTCCGATGCCAATGGATACTCTGCCTGGGCGGCATTGGCACTGGTGCAATGCCGCCACTATGCCAGGCCATTATAAAAAAAAAAACGAAAGTAATAATAAACAATTTGCAAGATTCAGATAAAACTTTATTTAAAGTTTTTATCGCGGATTTGTTTAAGTGTTACATTTTTTTACTTGCGTTTGCAAGATGTAAACAAAACTGAAGCCATTATGTCGTTAACCTCTGAAGAATTTACCTGGACCCTGGCTGTGCTTGAATATCACTGATTGTGGGGCTAACCCACAAGTTTAAAGTCGCTCCACGTGCTATGGAAAGAGCTATGCCATGAGTGTCTCTGAAGTACAAAATGCGGAGCTCAATGATCTGTCAGAGAATCAAGTTGAGCGACATAGCACTGAGTTGTACTGTGGTGGTGTGGTGGACTGGCCACATATGTCGCAGAAGCTGAAGAACGTAGCGTGGGACGCTCTTTGTCCAGATAGCGGGTGACTTGCACAAGAGGGTCGGAAACGACTGAATGCATAAAGCAGCAGACCGCACTTTCTAGCGTACTTTGGGTGAGGCCTATGTCCAGCAATGGACTGCAATGGCCAGATGATGATGACGAGCACGCATAGGATGAAGCGGGACAGCGTGTAAGTCAACGGAATCCGCCGCCAATCATGCTATGTGAAATGAAATAATAGAGGAATAGCATCAAAATTTTCTTTATGCAGTCTTTATTTAATTAAGGTAGATAAGGTGCTTTTGGCAGATATTAAAGATTTACCACCATCTATCACCGACGGCATGCCTCCCGAATTTGTCAAGGAATATATCTACCTTGAGAAGTTAATGTAATAGGGTAGATACAACTTTGAAAGAAAGCTGACAGGAGGATTCAGTCGGGCTACCCAGCCCAACTTATACTTACTTTCAGCGCTTAGGAAAGTTGTACCAGATATTTTTGTCGGATATATGACGGGCCTGAAAACAAATTATCACCTTCCTGTAGTGACGTACGAAGCTAAGACTTGGCCACTAACTGTGTGGCTCATTCATAACCTTAAAGGTGCTCGGACTTTCTCTGAAGCACAATATTCGGAAAGAGCTGACCGATATGTTATTGTGCCAATTTTCGCATCTAGTTTTCTAGATATGCGTACTGCATTTATGTAATTTCTAATAATTTCTGTGACTACAGCTAGCACGGAGTGAACATTTTCGAAAGCGAAGTTAACCGTTAAACTTATTTTAGAATTTCTATGGTACAAGGAAGGCTAATTTAATTTTTTCTATGTTTTGCATCACATTATTTCAAGTCGGATGACGTCACTCCAATGACAAAAAATGTAGTTCGCAATGCCTTCTAAATTTTTTATTTAAAAAACTTTTTCCTAAAACCTATAGTTTCCAAGAAAAAAGCGTTTTTTTATTCATTTTTTGAATTTCTCAAACTCAGCAAACAGCGCGACCTTTTTATTTTTTCTGTGATCTTGACATGTCCTCGTAACGATTCATTATGTTAAATAAAGGTAGGTTTTTATTCGGAGGGCAATTTACATATTGACTGAACTAAAAGGTGCTAGATAATACGCGTACTACAACGCAATATAATATATTATTCTCTATGACACTTATCATTTACTCCGAACTTAGTCTATGGTTTTTTTTGCAATCAATGGTGAGACGAGCATTGTGGTCAGAGTAATTATTGGACATATTGAGACTACAGTTGTATGTCTCAGGATGGCGAGGCCAGTGGAATGCCAAGCATTGCTTTGTAATTCAAAGTGATGTTTAGTTTTACTACTATTCATGAGCTGTCGTGTGGCTTTATCATCAAGCGAACGGCACGCTCGTCTCGCCATTAAAAATAATTAGTACCTAGACACACTCGGTACAGTTGTACGTAGGACGTCTTAACATTCAATTCAACAACAAACCACAAAAAAATATTATTAAGTTCTCTTCTATGGGATGCAGATTTCCTTACGTTTTCCTTCACCCTTAAAGTACTAAACATATTGATTTAACGACAGTAATGTAGTAATGCTTCACAATTTTGGTATACCAGCAGAAGTATAATATAATTTTCATACAACAGCAGCAGTACGACACGTTTTTTGTATAAAAATGTGAATGTAACTGACTTACTGTTCTATTCACACGACGTAATTGGAGAGCACTTTAATGAATGTGCCAACTACCCTACAATTCTCGACTGGACAATGAATGCATGGGAGAGGGATTTGTTCGATGTAATGAAGGGTGATTCAAAGGGCTTGAGAGATGTATTTTATTTTTATGTTCTTTGTGAATTACGCATTTTATTATGAATGAGTGAAAATATCAATGCTGATGAGCAGTCTCCTTAAAATAACTTAGTAGATTGCTTATATACAGATACTGGATTTTATTGGTATGTTCATGCTTTTATGTTCAAAATTGGCAATTAATGTTATTCAGTTCAGAGTGTTTTGAGGTCACAAAACTGGGTCAGCTGACTTTATAAACTAAATATTGAAAACTGTTTTTTTAGTTGTATCAGAGAAATTGGCCGCACCAAAGTTTGGCCACTTTACAAAAATTTAATCATCCACAAAGATTGACTGATATTATTAGAATCTTTGATAAAACAAAGGACGAGTATAAAATACCACACGTGCTGCCCCAGACCAAACGTCAATGGAATTATCGTATTCTAATGGGAAAGGCTGTTAAAACTATTAATGACTTCAGTTAATGGATAAAAAACATTGGTTGTAAAGTGTCCAGCAATCCAGCTACTTTACTACCGACCTCGTTCGACCCTCCATTGCGCTCTTGGCAAGCATTTATATCTCCTATAATGATTCGATTTGCCACTTAACCAAATGTTCTTTTTGTTGGCAGATTAATGCATTGGACGCGGGATACGTTGCGAACGGCCGTGTCTAATTTCGCCGTTTGATATCGTGAGTATGTTATCTTCACCTTGAACTTTAACGGAGTGTCCATCTCCTGGCCATCTTTTATTGATTTTTTGAGAATTATTTTAAGGAATTACTTTTTGTTCTTCAATACGTTTTTTTTTTGCAGGCATTAGGTAAATATTCACTTTTAAGAAAGTTGTTTCTAAATTTTCTTTCTTAGGTTCATTATGTAGATTTTATAAATAGCTTCTGCATTCGATCTCGTAGCAGTTACATATGCTATGCTATTAAATATCAAAATACGCCTGTGTTCCGGAATTTCTGTGGGCAGACTACAAAAAATCCAATGGCATTATCCAATATTATTAGGGGTATAAACCTTGTAACATCATTTCGAACCATCAGGATCTCAAATAAACTTACGTCCAGTATTAAATCGCGGGCCTAGAGGGTTAATATCAAGTGGGCCGTCGTAAAATATATAGCGTCAAATGTCACGTTGATCAAACGGTGAGATAAGAGTGGATAGATCATTATTTTCAGTTCATGTAAGATGTCAACCAATGTGTTAATCGTTCAACGTAGGAAGTACATTGATACTGATAAAGGTTGATTGTATTATCAGTATGTACTTTGCAGAAGAAATAGAATCCGATTTCAAGATCAGCTGGGAAGGTTGGAGTTATGGGCAGTTTAAACTCGAGACATCTTTGGGCTGAAATAAGTTCGGTAACTGCCAACTGGTAGAAGAGACACCTTTGCCTATCCCATGCCGGCGTAAAATTATGTTGAAAGAGGGAAAGGAAAAACGGACAAAAGCAGATACAATGATATCCTAGGGATGGAAAACGAAACAGAGGAAGGCAGTGTAAACGATGGAAAGACAATCTTAAGCAAATCGTTGGACCATTTTGAGCTCGTGTAGTGACAGATAGGGGGAAATTGAAGTCTCTAGAGTGTACGAATATGAGATAAGAATCGAGATAATAAAATCGATATAAGTTTGTGTCCATACGTCCGTACGTGTCTCTATAAACTATATGCTAGAGGTACCGAAACATAATATAGCGTGAAGAATTAGCTTCTGTTGTTCGCGGAAATCGATGGAGTGTCCATTAGTATATTGTGTGTCCTATTACTTTATGTAATGGACGAAAATAAAAATGATTGGCTTCAAGTGTAAGTGTTTCGGCAGCGGACGATGACCGCGGTAAAAATATTATCTATAGCAACTCTGGGTAAATTACTGGATTTTTCGAGACTACTTTGTACTAAGTTACTGAAAAAAACCGATTTGACATTTTTGCTTTTATTCGCCCTTTATGATTCTCAACTCTCATACATTCAAAGTATTTTTCCAAATCGCTTTGTTAAAAATACTGTTTATGCTGTAAGTACAACAGTAACAGTCCTGGAATCAAAATAAGAACGTGAAGAAATAAGTTAAGCTAGTTCACATCTAACCTATGGGACGCAGATATGAATTATCCCATGCACATATTCTTACTTATACCTAGCCAGGTCATAAATTCTGTCACATGTTTAATATAAAATAATTTGTGGCGGTTGCAATACGCCAACTTAGATATAGCTTTTAAAGCGGTAGCAATACGCCAACTTAGATTTAGCTTATAAAATAACACGCTTATTATTTGTAATTTGAACATTATTTAAACACGCATTTCATTTTAAAATATGACTGCAGATGTTTAACCATAAAACAGCTGCGAGTCGTTTTATTTAAGTAAGAATTTTTGTGTACCTTATTGTATAATATTAGTTAAAAAGATGCTGTTCTAAATAATTGTTTCCTAATTGTAATGACCCGTTCATGCCCGGGCAATAAAACTGTATTATTATAGTTAAGTTCTTTAGTGGCGGTAATCCTTTGCAACAAATTTATGTTTTTTAGACAATAGTACACATGTTTGGGTAAACCTTTCTGTTTGGACAATAGCCCAGATGTTTGGGCCGACCTTAATTTTGAGTTGAAAGGATAGACCCTATTTTATGGCTTAAATATATTTTCTGTAAGACTTATCCCCACCGATCCTCATTCGGGTAGTCCTATAAAAGGGTCGGTTTATTTGGATGAGAGGATAGTCTGCCATCTCTCGTCACGAGCACATCTCGCTCCGAGTCGCATAATTATAATTTTACTCTGTCTGTGAATGTATTAAGTGTTAATTTACAAAATATACAATAGTTAGTTCCTGGAAGTGAGTGCTTATTCTAATACCTACACTTATAACCACCAAAAATTTAAACAAGTTTATTCATTATGTAACCATTTATATACCAAAATGAACTTAACAAAACATAGATTCGTTTGACACTAAAGTTTATTCAAAATGACCTCCGTGATTTTGAATACAGGCCTTCAATCTGCGAGGCCAGTTGTCTATCGCAGCACGAACGAGGTCCATGTCAATATCGGCAGCTGCCTTAATCAAGGATGTCTTGAGTGACTCCAATTGGGATGAGGCTTTGAGCACGCCTTTTTCTCCAAGTGTTGCCATATCTTGTAATCTAACGGATTCAAATCTGGACTGGAGGAGGGCCAGTCTTCGTGCCAGATAAAGTCGATTTCACGCGCCGCCAGCCAGTCTTGTGTGCTCTTCGCTCTATGAGCTGGCGCCGAATCTTGTTGGAATACCCAGTGCCTGTTATTGATGGTATGAGAAACAGGTTCCACAAAGTTCGTCAGGACTGATTTTGTGATTTTGATTGATTTTGATTGATGCACAATTGCATTCGTTTTTACACCTTTCTCACAAAAATGTACCTCTGTTAAGCCCCAATAAGAAACTCCCAACCATACCATGAGCGAGGATGGAAAATGACCTCGTTGGACACGCGGAATACGGTTGCTCGCTTCTTCACTACTGTGTGCGTACACCTTATCATTTTGTTTGTTGTAGCTCTTTTCTACGGTAAAAATGTTTTCATCTGAAAAAAGAATTTCCCGTGTACCGCTTCAACAAAGCACGGCATATCTTCAGTCTCAGGTCCATTAGACGAGCATTCAAACGAAGTCCTGTTTTTCTTCGATATGCCCGAAGCCCTAAGTCTTCATTTAACACCCTTTTCACCGTGGTTCTGCTTAACCCCATCTGAAGGGCCAACAGTTTCTGCTTACGTTTGGGATTTCTTTGAACTCGCGCCTTCACAGCTTTTATCACTGCTGGAGTCCTAACAGACCAAGGGCGACTACTTCTTGACCTGTCATCTACACTAGAGTCTTCATTGTATCGTTTGATGGTACGATAAACAAATCTTTTGGTTATATTCAAATTTTTCAGTATGTCAAAAATTTGAATTGGCGCGTAACCGCAACGATGCAACGCAATAACTGCAACACGGTCTTCTTTAAGCGTCCACTCCACATTTAAAAATGAGTAAAATTCTAAAAAGTATGCATTTTTATTTTCATGAACAAGTCGAAATTCGTATTCAATAAACTTTTTTGTGGCCAGCATTCTAAAAGAAAAGTTTTTATTGTGTGACAATACTTATGACCTGACTGTGTATTTTCCGAAAACTAATCTTACAAATTGAATCGTAACCTTATCTAAATCGATCAAATTGTTTCATATTATTGCTTATCAATGTATATTGTTTACAAATCCAGCTTAGGGTGTTTGCACACTTCGGGTTAAACAGACTTATTGGCACTGTGTACGTATTGTTCTCACGATCCTCGGAACCCGCGTTGCGTCCACGGCGCTGACTGAATATTTGTAAACACATATAATTGCTGGAAACATTTAATTGTATAAGCGTCATGAGGAAATGTGCGATAACTTCGCATGCAGTTCAGTAGAATGTCATACACTTGCATGTAATGTTGTACGTCAAATCACTTCTCTATAAACAAAAATGACAGAAGGAATAAAGGAGAGTTTGGCCTCCAAAACGCATAGATTAAGATGTGGAATTCGTTTAATTCCGCAACTTTATATATTTTATTGTATACGTCAGATATTTATTTAAATCTATCTAATATTGATGTCGTGTTACAATATTCTTCTTAAAATGGAGTTTGGAAGAGATGGCTTTAAGCGATAAGACTCCCCATTGTAATACCATAACTTGGTATATTTGATTTTGTTTATAATTAAGAGCGTTTACACCTTGCGCGCAAAGTCAACTATAGGTATTTCTTCGTTAATTTTACTCACACATAAGCGACCAAAGCTGTGTGCGTAGAGCTGCCGCGTCGGCTCGCTATAAAGTCAGCTCAACCAATTATGATCCGTGCGCTTCAAAATTCAAATATTCAATTGAAATACAACTTATGATTTATATATTGGTAATATAATACAATAAAAATATTTTATTTGCATTATAAGTAGACAAATATCACTGTGCAAGCAATGAAAAATACAAATTAAGGTATTAATCATATTTTCGTTATTATTATATTGTTAAGAGCGTTTACACCTTACGCGCAAAGTCAACTATAGGTATTTCTTCGTTAATTTCACTCACACAAAAGCGACCAAAGCTGTGTGCGTGAACTGCCGCGTCGGCTCGCTATGGAGTCAGCTCAACCAACTTTGATCCGTGCGCTTCAAAATTCAAATATTCAATTGAAACGTAACTTATGATTCATATATTGGTAATATATTATAATTAAAATATTTTATTTGCATTGTAAGTAGACAAATATTACTGTTCACACAATGAACAATACAAATTTAAGTACTAATCATATTTTCGTTATTATTACATTGTTAAGTTGCATTCAAATCAATGTTTAATCAGTAGACACTACTACGGACGTTTTATTAATCATTTCGTGTTCGAACAGATGTATAGAGTTAGGGGCCTTACAACTCCTTACAATTACGAAATATATTTAATTTTATATTACAATACATAACATAATTTAGCCTCGGAATTACATCCCATTATATTATCTGAAACGTAATTTGTACTCACTACAAAATCTTTGTAGGTAATAAAAAATAAAATAAAATATTTTACTACCAAAGTACTAAGATGTGGCAATCGCAGTCCACGCGTGGCTATTTTTACTACGCACATCAAAAATCAACTGCAGCCAGTCCGAAGCGACGAGCGATACGTCCTCCCTCAAGAAAGCCTTGCGGCGGTCTGATTTGATGCAGGTCGGACAGCGTGTTTTATAGTGGTTTTTTAAATATTTGTAGAAAACATGAAAACTAATTTTGTTGAAATATAAAAATGGTCATTTATTGACAAGGTGTACTTCTATTATAATATGCAATTACTATAAAAAATTATGTACGATAAGTTAGTGAAAAAAAAATATGTTCTTGACGAGAGTTTCTGAATAATTTCGTATTGTTTAAATTTTTATTTTTCAGGAACTAAACATAAAAACATTATTTTTCTCAGCAAAATACCTCCGTATATCCGACTAATAAGGGTCTTATTAGTCGGATAATATTTTTATTTTCATCTTATATTTAGTGAATTGCCATTCGAAGCCTAAATAACGAAACCTGTGTTCAGTAATCCTTATAGTATTCACAAATTATCTATCAATCTATAATGTTCTCCACCAAAATCCCTAGATGACAACCTTTTCTAAAATTAGTACTAATTACTTTTCCTTGAAATTGTTTATTGGTGGCTATTAACTCGTTTGAAAAGTCCTGTTTTTAGGCCAAAAAGCGCGCGGAAGGTATAAACGCTCTTAATAGTTTTGTGTTGCATTGAAGAAATATTTTATATGGCCTATGTTCAGCAGTGGACTTCCTGTGGCTGACATGATGGTGATGTATTGAAGAAGCTGCACGTATAAGTTTTTGTCAAAATATCCAATTCAACAGTCAAATAAATGCGTAAACGGTTCATCTACATGGAGTATTGTGTTATCACGCGCATGGCGTCATCCATTGATTAACAGCGGTGCTGGCAGATGCCCGCAGATTGTTTTATAAACACTGCTTTATCGGCCCGGTTAATGTGTACCTCACAAAGCGCTGAAGGACGCCTCATTACTCTCATTTGAGACCTCGAGGAAAAGCGCAAAGGTTATCTATGCTATTTCTTCTTCTACGTATCCATATACCAATTAAAAGACTTCATAAAGTTTGTACATGAAGCGGAATTATTCGGCTTAGCGATTTACGATTGGGCGCTTACCTGAAATATTTTTTAGAGAATAAGCTATTAGTCCTTGGCGCAGGCCTGATGTGGGTTAGTTCACATAACTTTTGAAATTTTACTATTTCTTACTTCACCTCAAGCGACAATTAAAACACACACCTAAATTAAAAATGTCGTGTGATTCAGTTTTTAATCCGTTACCCCTAGCTTCAGCCATGCTATAATCATGTAAGATAATAATCTGAATCGATGAAAAGGATATACTAACTCACGGTAAACTGTCTGTAAATCTGAATAGAAACTGTAACTGTGTCGGCAAATAGTCACGTTTCTCAATATGTTTACTGAATTAAATGTGAAAAAGGAAATGAAGTATTTTTCAAACAAAAGACTTAACGATCCCAAAGCACAAAAATATTTTTCCTGAAACAGAAGACTTAAGAACGATGCCAAAGCCCAAGAATCGATAATTATAATTGATCTGCCTGCCGCAGTTATAAGCATCGAGGAATTCAGGGTTTAACTTCCGCAATTAATGGAATTTGAATTCCGTTACCTTAATTATTCATTAATGTCAAACGTGTAATATAGTCACAGAATAGCATTCAATTAGTTCAATTATTGTAAATGAATCAAACAGTGCAGCGGTTGGATCCGGATTAATTACGTGGCCTCGTTGCTCGTGTAATTATGTTGAAGCTAAAAATCTATAATAAATTTATTATTTTTTTAGTCTCGCTGAAAGTCAGTCGGTGATTTTATTTTAGTTGAATGTTTTCGGGAATGTGTGTAGTGGAAACCTTAAAAATTTTGGACAGCTTATTACATCATGCTTATACTTAATTAAATTAAATTATAGTTAAATTCGTTGTTTTTTTTTTGTAAATCTGTGGTATGTATTTTTTAGAACATTTTAAAGATCTAATCTGGTCAGACGACCTGGTAAAGGTTGCGGGACGTCGCTGGATCCAGGCTGCCTTCAACAGGTCACTGTGGAAATCATTCACTGGAAATCATTCATTCATTCATTCACCATCAGGACCTAAACCTCTTTTTATTTTGTGACACACAGGATTGGATACTAACTTTATGTCCCTTCTAAGTTTGAAATAAGATGAAACATCTAGTTAACATCTACTATTAGTGTCAATGGAGTGGCTATCCAACGATTCGTGACCGAGGGACGTGAAAGAAAGCACTACATATGCAAAATCCGTATCATCAGGCGGTGTCGTTGCATATTTTGGCGTCTCGCGGCATGCATTGTCAGTCATAGGGAATAAAACTGCTGAACAATAAAAACGTTTTGCATTTTTTCCAAAGCGAATTTGGAAGCAGTATCTTGCAACTTACAACAGCATGCAACTCTCTTAACGTACATACCTAGAAAATGACACTTTTAAAACTACGTAAGCAATGTAATTAATTTACTATCCAACATTTAAGTTTGTGTAAAATGAAGTGTCTAGTATTTTTCTGAATTATGAAATTGATAAAATTCTAACTGACGTTGATCAATTTAATAAAGATAAGATAATTCGAAGTATTGTATTGTATCAGCCCATATACGTCCCACTGCAGCCACTGCGGCCTACTCTGCAATCGAAAGTACGATTGAGAGTGGTAATTCGAAGTGAATAATGATAATTAAAATTGCATAATACATTTATTTAAGGTGAAAATATCACGTAAGTCGTAACATACCTAAAAACCATTTAGATAGTAAATATTTAATAGAGACTGAAAGGTCGTTAGTACTTTCGGGTACAATAAGCCCGCATCATTATAATATCGTTTCAAGTTGAAGGAACTCGTGTTGTTAATTAAACGGCGCTTATTTGGCCGCGTATTACTTTACGCTTGGGAATTACAAGCCGCTTCCTAACATCCGCAGATTACGTGCTCAAATCTTAAATGGAATGTAATTGATAATTATGCTTTCAACATTTGAAATTGAACATTTATTATTTATTTGCGTTCTAATGATTTTACCTGACTATATTGACCTATTTTTAAAAAGATAAGGTATAGTTGTGTGCACTCACAGAACAGTTGAATATGGTTAAAATGGCAATAGCCGTCAAATCTTATCAAAACCAGCGTCGTCGTTTTCGAAACACAAAACCTTTACAAATCCAATATATACGTAGAAAGCTTGCAATAGTCGATTTAAAGTATCGATAAAATTATGGAAATCTGTATTTGTTATAAGACCGGAATTTATTTTATCGATATGCCTAATGGTTTTTCCTGATACAGTTATTTGATTAGTATTATGTCGATAGACGGAAAATAAATGAGACCACAATATCTTATATAGAAAGTTAATTTTAATTGTATACTATTTTACAAACCTATATGTACAGAATTTTCAAGATTTTCAGCTGTGTGAGATATTAATATTTTTATTATTGGAAATGCAAATATGTATATGAAATTATTACTTAATTAAATTATGATATTTTTACTTCAATAGCTTCAGTAGTTTTGATTTTTCATTCAATATTTTATTATTTCATCTCCATGATGCAGTATTTCCGTAAGCATTGCTCGTAATTATTTTGGTTTGTATATTACTTATGATAAAAAATGTTTATCGTCTTCTGTTTCATGAAAAAAAAAACAAAAATGAGTCGTATGCATTGCGCAGGAACTTGTTATTCCCGTGCATTGTGTATACGCGTAATCAGCAATGTATATTTTTGATTTGTCGTCGATCATATTATCGAATTCTTTAAAATGTCGTAATTAATAACTGTATTTTTTGACATTAAAGGTGAAAATAAAAAAAAATCGGGTTGCATAGTGGTATGAAATTTATCTTCTATTGATGTTCGACGTTTTAGTATAGAAACTGCAAGATAAAATAGCACAAATCTGCATTATTACTCTATTTCACCGGAGCACAACACTCGAAGTCATTTCGACAGCGACTAATTTGACAAATCATCCGTTCCGCGGCAGTGATGATTTTTATGCACCACCTTGCGACGCGTCAAACGCTTGTATTTGCCTTCTAACCATATTCATCTGTTCTGTGTGTGCGCTAATAGAAAAATAGTTAAACAAATTGAAACAACTTATCAAATATTTTTGTAATTTCCCAATCAAGTTCAGTTCAACAGAACGGTGTAATTGTATGGGACTTTGAATTGCGTTATAATTGTCATTCGCCATTAAAAATTGTGGATATCGCGACTGATTCGGGCCCCTAACAAAAACCTACGCTAGAATAATAATATCCTCTACCGTCGCCCGCATTTCAGTCACTGGATATTTTAGGGCAAGAAGCGTTCCGATTCCTTCCTCGTGATTGCTCGGCGCAGAAGGATGCAGGCTGGTCTCTCTCATTAGGGAATAAAATTGTTCCTCACTTATATCTATATCCAGACTGCACTGTAACCATCAGATACAGTGTAGCCACTTTGCTCTCACAAAAAACAGTAAATCCTTTTTACAAGTTATAAAACAAAATATTAAATTATTTCAAGCGAGATGATAATCACTTCTCATTGCAAATCCAACATACCTCGTTAATGTAACAGCTGAAGATTAATTATATTTTAATTAGCTTAGATATCAAAACAGTCCGGAATATGCGATGCGTGTTCCGTCACAATCGAAACGTGACCGGGTCGGTACGCCATTGGATCACTGGCATGACCACGATGGATTATCAGTCGCGTGGATGTCATACACAAATAGATTTAAATCCTGGCGATTTGCTAAATACGGTGAATTATGTTGATGGTAGAATGTCGATAGAATTACTGAGGAAAATACATAATGGTGGGATATCCCTCACAACACATGCAACTGTATCTTGATACGAGTTCAGTCTGTGTTTATCGGATTTGTGACTGGAACTGTGGAGAAGCAAACCTGAGTAAGCGCCTATGCAATTTGACAATTGTTTTATTATTTATGTTTCTTAGTTATTGAAAAAGCATGTCACTAGAAAAAGTCGGTTTAGTGGATCGATCGGCGATCGCAAACCTTAGGGCTGAAACTGCGTTAAGCGGGCGCTCGCGCGGTTTCATACAAAAGTGCTCCGTCGCGGGGATCCGCGCGGGCGTCCAGCACGGGGAGGCGCGTCGCGCACCCGCGCGGCGGGGCCCGCCTCAGTGCGCCGGAAACCGTCGCGGGGGCACGCGCGGTACAGCGCGCCGTGTCCGCCAGCAGTAACATGACGGTGATGACATACGGTACCGAGACGTGGCCTCTCACTGTGGGCCTCATTAGAAGGCTCAAAGTCACTCAACGAGCCATGGAGCGTGCTATGCTCGGTATTTCCCTACGAGATCGACTCAGAAATGAGGAGATCCGTAGGAGAACAATGGTTACCGACATAGCCCCAAAGCATTAGCAAGATGAAGTGGCAATGGGCCGGGCACATAGCTCGCAGAACCGATGGCCGTTGGGGCCGAAAGGTTCTAGAGTGGAGGCCACGTACAGGCAAGCGAAATGTCGAATGCCCACCTACAAGGTGGACGGACATTGGTGATATGACTGATACAGATTTTACCCTTAAATTGTTGACCTTCAAATATGGTTCCAGTTTAGAAAATAATTCGTCATAGACCGGTATCGAAACTTTAAAATATTTGTAAAATGAGTTTTCATTTTCTCTTAATTTACTGAACTTTACAACAAATTCTCCGCCTAGCAACCAAGATTCAATAAACGTGCTTACTGGCTGTCGTTTTTTTTTGCTAGTCGTCGTTTTGCTATGTAATAATATATTAAGCTCTCCATCGACACGATTGTATATGCACACCTTTAAAATTGAACCAGCCACACTGCGTAAATCGGGTCTCCGCGACGGGGAACGTCGCGTTCTCATGGAGGCCGCCCGTCTGTTCCTGTCGCGGGCGCCCGCTTAACGCAGTTTCAGCCCTTAGAGCTCTGGGAAGTCTGGTCTACCCCCATATAACTACTACTCAAGCAACATTACTGTCTTTTAAAACACTGAATAATACATAAACTAGTGTGCGACTTCAAGTTTTCTTTATTGGAGTCGTCAAGTTATTCGTCATTGAAGTCAATAATTAAATAATATTTGGTGTTGGAGTTATTTGTTATTTTGAATGTACACCATACTAATTCAACTTACGCGTCACCACGCAGGCTCCAATTATCTCTGCCGAACTAATTTTATATTTGAGAAAAATCTAATTTGTAATTTTGATGTATTCCCAAGGTATAATTAATTAGCGGTCGAGTATTAATTAACTATGTCTGGTTGCTAATTGCCTAGCATGAATAAATGGCATGTACATACGTTCTGAATAAAAGTTCAACTTTATTAACACTTCGCATTGTTTCGAACAGCAAAATTATATTCTTATAATAATTTTACATTTCATACACATTGCGGATCCGCTAATTGCTTTCTAGGAATCTAAGTAATGGTCATTAGCCGGTCACGATCGCGTCCGAACGTACTAAATGCATAATTTGCACATTTTTTTGACTTGTCGACCTTCACGGTTCGTCCGCTGACCAATTAGAATCCAAGATATTTTATTTTGTTTTTGTAGCCACGGTTATGTGTTTACGTAATATGTGACGGAAACAATGGAAGACAACAGACTTTAAATGATGCTCCATAAGTAATTATTTTATAGCCTTCTTGATCTACGATTAGGTAAATGTTCATACTTGTCGGTTTTACAATATCACTTTTTTTCTTTTTTAAATATTGACAGTGTATGACATCTAGATACGGTTCTCACTAGTTGGCGAACATGGTACACAAATATGTAGGCATGCTTGAAAATACTGGCTAGACCTGAAACGTATATTTAAGGGTCATGATGGCATATTTTGTATAAGAATCTATGTATTTTCATTAATGACTCGGCGGCGCAGTTGTATGGTAAGATTGCGACGCACAACACACAAGCCGAAACGTGGGTGTCCTGGTAGCACCTGTGCCTACCCCTGCTGGAAAAAAGGCGTGAGTCCATATATGTCTGCATGTATTATGAATTTTACGCCTTTAGTTACGGTGGTCAGGTTCAGCCGAGATATGAATAATCTATTAAACACCGATTAAAATATTCTTTATTTTAATAATGGTGAACTACACTCAAGTAAACTCAAGTGAAGTACACTCAAGTGCGTGGTGGCCTGTTGGTATGCGGACTAGACGCGGCTGCCAACATGTTCACGGTGGTCGCGAGTTCTAATCCCAGTGCACACCCTGTACTGGTGGTAGGTCTCTCATATGTGAGAGGCCATCTGGGTAGGTACCACCGCAATGTTTATTTCTTCCGTGAAACAACACTGCGTAAATGCACTGTTGTGTTTCGGATTGAAGGACATTGTAGCCATAGTAACTACTGGACATATTGAGACTTAACATCTTATGTCTCAGGATGCAGATGCGAGCGCAGTGGAATGTTGCTACTGTTCATGAGCGGTCGTTTCGCTTACCATCAGGCGAACGGCTTGCTCGTCTCGCCATTCATTGCAATAAAAAAAGCACCTCTGACTTTTCTGAGTCATGTGTGTATTGATAGTCAATCACCGCGCACTAAAACGGTGAAGGAAAACATCGTGAGGAAACCTGCATACCATAGCGATTTATAAGAATTTCTATGGTATGTAAGTCGGCCAACCCGCACTATGCCAGCGTGGTGGACTATATGGCCTAACCACTCTCAATCGTACTCTCGATTGTAGAGGAGGCCCGTGCCCTGCAGTGGGACGTATATGGGCTGATACAGTACAGTACAGTACACCCAAGTAAAGTATACTCTTGTTTCATACGTTTATTTTAGATTCGCTCTAGTTATTAGCGAGGGCACGTATCGATGCGGCTAATTAAAAGCACTTGTATGCAGTTAGTCATGCGCGCGACATGAATTCTCGCGGCGTGACGTGGCTCGCGTGCGTGATGCCTTATCTCTTATGCCATGCGGCCAATGTTTTGGAAGGCATGAAATAGCTTTTTAATACATTAGAGTACAATAATAATATTAATAAAACCCTTTGTAACACCATGTAACAAAGAATATACAATAGAAAACAAATGAGTAAATGGAAAAAAAGATACAGTAATCATAGCAGAAACCATTGACATATATACATAATATATGGACAAGGCGAAAGTGCGAAAACTGTTCCGACTTAAGTGGTGCGCGCACTCCAGTGCAGTCTCTAGTGGACCGTTACTGAAATTAATTGTCACTCGCAAGGATTTTGAAAGTGCTAGCTTGTATAATCAAATAAAGTTTAGGAAAAAAAAATTTTTTTTCACCGTTAAGACGAAAGCTATTAAATTTAGATAATTCACTATTTATTTTAGCGCTAATTTCACGGTAATTTTTTGAAACTTTAAATGTAATGAAGTCGCTATCCCCACAGACAGAAACACATAAAATCGGTGTAACAGTATCTACCTAAGTAGTAATGGCTCACGCACAAAACTTGATAATCCCATCAAAAACATCCTGTAAAAAATTCCAAGTCTCGCAGCTCAGTTTATCTACCGCAAAAAGTTGTGAGATCCATGTAATACCAAGTCGATTAATTTATTTAGTCCTTGATTAAGGGACCTTCTGTTTAAAGTTATTACGTAAGTTATTATCATATCAATATTAAAAATTCTTTACGTTGTAAATAAATAATCGACTTGGCCATCGCATGAAAACATAATGTATCGTACAATTTATGCACAATGCTACTGGCCAAGTCGATCTATTATTTAAAACGTAAAGAATTTTTAATATTGATATGGTAATAACTTACGTAATAACTTTATACAGAACGTCCCTTAATCAAGGACTAAATAAATTAATCGACTTGGTATAACATGGATCTCACAACTTTTGCGGTAGAAAACTGAGCTGCGAGACTTGGAATTCCATTATATACAGGTACAACGAATCATAAACTGCAAATTTATCTTTGTAATCCTATACATTTATATGAGATTACAAAGTTATTCACGCAGTAGGTGTATCTAGAAAACTAGACAGAAATTATGAAATGTTTGAATTTTTTCCTTACTTTAGACACTAAACACTAATTATATTCTAAATTTGAAGGTTCTATGTCTGCTAGAAGTGCCTTAGACTTTTGATGATCGGTCAGTCAGTCAGTGAGTGACAAAATTGTGAAAGTTTGACAAGTTATAATTCTTAAACTAGTGGTTAAAATTGAATGAAATTTTAAATATACCGTGTTTACACAATGCCTAATTAGTAACTGAAAATTCAGGCTTCTTGCTTTAACCACAACGAAGTTATGGGGGGTTGAAAATGGTCTGAATTGCTTCGAGAAAAGGATAGTACGGCTGTGCCGCTTTTTAGCTCGACTTGGAGGGGGCACTGCCGTGCCCCCAGATTCCGGCAGTCCTAGCAAGCCGGTAACGACTAATTCAAGTGTCGTGCGTGCTCAATATCTTGGTTGGTTGGCATGCGGGGAGCCAACACTGAATCAACTTCGTGGCAGAACATTTCATGGCGTACGCGTGTGTTAATCAATGTAGGTTATCGACAGGAGTAATGAGTAATCTCACGCATCCTACATGCGTCTTAAGTCCGCCTTGTATGCAATGTATATGGAGTATTATAAATAAATATATAAATAAAAATGCGTCTCATTCAAGAAATATGAATGTTCCTTAGTGATGGTAGCGTAGTGCAGCCCCGAGCCCAGGAAGGCTAGTCTATGATCAAAACGAAGTTCGAATTTTCGAACGTTCGACGTGGGAAGTAAGTTAAATGTTGTCCACATCTAAAAATCAATACTATACTCTGTGATACATCTTATTAACTCAGAACTTAGTCTATGGTTAGGACGTAGAATAGAGAAATACTTTCTAGGGTGACTTAGGCCGAAACATGGTATTGAAACGCCACGCGACCCGACCCTGCGACGTTCGGCTGGCGTTAATATAAAATAATAAAACCAACGTCCACAAAAACAAATATATTTAAATTATAATAGGGGTAGGATACGCTGCCCGTCTGGTTCCGCGTCGCTGGTACCGTCCTGTTAAGCCGATCCAAGCTCGGCGCGACCGTGTAGCGTGTGTTGCATGATAGAGTCACCGTGGCGCAGTTGGTTAGATGCCGACCATGAAACGAGAGGCCGCGGGTTCGATGATAATATCGCACCCGCACCGAGACTAATGTTTGTGTGGCCCACAAGTATTTGCCTGGGGTCTGGGTGTTTGTGACACTGAAAAGTCTCTTGTAGTTTCAAATCCCCACTACACAAGACTTAATTGATCCTAAAGTAGGGTCAGGACTTTATATAGACTGTTAAGTGTATTTGGTGGGGATCAAACCCATGGCCTTTTGTTTCACAGCTACCGTCAAACCAAGGGACCGACAGTAGATTTTTAATATTTTTTAAACTCTGGGTATAAATATACTTAGTTTTTATTTCTCTTTTAACACACCGAAACGTTAAATAGAACTAGCAATTTACATAAATTCATTAGCAAGCCACTTATGCAAAACGTCAAATGCAAACAAAATTTATTGTTTTGTTTTGTGAAAATTATATCAAGTACGGAAATAGTACTGTGGGCGTATTTGTTAAGCAACGGTCTTATATTTCGTGGGCGTTGCCAAATAACCCGAAACAATTGGAAGATTTAAATTAGAGTTTTATCTGGTTCACGACATATATTTGAAACGTATTTTTTATTGCAATGAGTGGCGAGACGTGCTTGCCATTCGCATGGCAAGCGGTACAACCGCTCATGAACGGTAGCAAAACCAAGTAATGCCTTGAATTGCAAAGCAATGCTTGGTATTCCACTGCGCTCGCCATCCTGACACATAAGATGTTAAGTCTTAATAACTCCAGTAATTATTTTGTCTACAATGTCCTACAAACTGTTTTATCGTTCTCCTAGCAATGGGTTTGATTGGATTTCCCGGAATCCTTGATGCTTCGAAAACTATAGTCTTATGGCCTTATTCAAGGACAATTTCAAACCTTTTTTATCTATTTAATGTTTTCTTCCGAGCGAAGAAGACAAAAAAATCGATAAATAAAATAGGTTTCAAAACTATGAATAAAGCTGTAACATGTACAGTTTTCAACCGAATCAAAGATTTATTTCATTAGAGTAGACTTATCCAGGTTCCAACTGAAATACACTGTACAGTCAGCGCCATAAGTCGCTGAACACTTCACATTTTTTGGTAACCTTTTATAAATTAAAATTTGTACGTACTACTCTGTAGTCGTAAAATATAACCAAGTAAAGTCATCTATGCCGAGAAGTGCCATACGATATTGAAAATAATTATTATTTTGGATGATAAGACAATTCTAAATCTCGTGAATGTGTAGCGACTTATGTTGCTGACTGTACGTAGCATTTTAAGGAACTAAATAAATAATGACCATGCTAATAGTAAAGTAATACTTATCAGCCAAAATACAAAGTTTCGTCTTTATAATCAATATAGATGTGAAAGTTACGTCAATTCGGTTGAAAATTAATCTTTTGATGTGTCTGTAAGTTGGGTCGATGAGCGTCGGGCGTTTACGTTTCACCTCATATTTTACATGTGAAAGGTCTTCCTCATTGAACTTGCCTTTGGACTCTCTGGGTAGTGTGTGCCGGAGGTTTACGAATGGTTAGGCAATTTTCTAATAGTATATATGTGTATTATAGCACCGTTTACTTGATGCGTGGCTGTAAGGACAATTCTCTTCGCCTGTATGGTCTCGTGGTAGTGTCAAGCTTGTATGGGCTACTAATAGGTATTAGTTTGGTTGTTAGGCGGAACATTCATCATCATTATCATCATTTCAGCCAAAGGATCTCCACAACAACCAACCAACCAACCAAACTTCATGGTTTTTTATTTGTTTAAATTATTGTAAATTTATATATATTTTTTTATTCTTTATTTTTTTTTGGGACTTCTATCCATGCGGACATGTAAGTCCTATATACCTAATAAAATACACAAACATGTACATCTTTTTACACGCTTTTTATTAGCTTCACCTGTATGTTTGTATGTTTGTTTGTAACCGACTTCTTTGGGCGCGATTTTGACCCACTTTAAACGGCCAGATTTCGTTCAAATTTGCACACTTGTCAAAGACCGATGACAATACAATAATTCGATTAAAATATATAATTATCCTGATTAGATTCGCCAGGATTCATTATTCTTATAATTGATGACCATTGCTACTGACTAATAGATGGCGTGATCACGTCAATAATGCATGTTTGCACTATTCATCGCTAGATGGTGTTAACATTGTATTCTTCAAGTGTCAAATTTTACTACAGACCAACAGATGGCGTTATTGATTGGAAATACAGCTGTAGATGGATGTTTTTAGTCAAAACAATTAATAATAGTTAAAAAAAACTAAAAATACACGCTTTAATAAGATATACAACTAAAAAAGTAAAAATAATTGATACTGAATTTAAGATAAGTAAATGGAGTAAAATACATATATTTTATTGTTACAAAGCGTGGGGTGCAGGATGATAAGTAATTGTTGTAAACACCCCACGCTTTGTAACAATAAAATATATGTATTTTACTCCATTTACTTATCTTAAATTCAGTATCAATTATTTTTACTTTTTTAGTTGTATATCTTATTAAAGCGTGTATTTTAGTTTTTTTAACTATTATTTATTTTAACTTATAAAAGAAACTAATGAACATAATCTTTTCGCAACTGGTGACAGCGGATTTGCCAGAATCGTTTGTATCAATCCAACATCTACAACATTCAAATTGTATTCATCAAAAAACTTATCCCTTTCTTTTTTATTTTTGGTACATTCCATCAGCAACTGTTTGTATATCTTCTACTTTATTGCAAGTGCTGCAGTTAGGTGTTTCCGATTTTTTCATCAAATATGTAAACTTTGCTGATGGATAATGCCCAGAGCGTAATCTAAAAGCTAATTTGACATAATTTCTCTTTAAACCACTGCTACTAAACCAGTGAGAATGAGGAAGCTGGGATGAGGATGAGGACGCACTGAATCGTTCTATACCATATTCCGTTTTCTTTCGATCGATTGTTATTAAATTTATAATTAGGAAACAAAATGATGCTGCTAACTAGACGTATAGATATAATAGAGAAATATAATTGTTGTAATAAACAATGCTTGAGTTGTGTTCTACTTGGCTTAACGTCAGGCGTGCTAAGCACGAAGACAGTTCTAAGCAATATTGACACGGATGTGGCATTCTAGAGACTACCTTATATTAAATAGTGTGAATTCCAACAATGCATATTTAAACAGCAAATAAATTTTAATCTGGCGTAATTAATTATGATTTAACCGCGCCCGAGTTACAAGACTACGTGCCGTAGCATTGTTTAACTACGACGCTACGGCGTAGTACCGTAGACGAGAGCACAAACCACTTTTACTTTAGCTTAGCTTCGTTTAAACATTTCATAATTATTAAAATTTAATGCAGAGTTCGCTTACAATAATATTGTATGTCCATAAATTTTATATGGGTAATTGACTATTATGCCTAGGACATATGAATAATATTATGAACTATGAAACCGCGATAATTATTGTATAATTTAATGTAAACATGATGTTTGTACGGTATATTACGGCATATATGAAAATTTTCATTCTAGTCACGCTCATTGTGATTTGCGTCGTACTTCATGCTAGGTTTGCATTATGTATTTCCTATTCATAGTGTAAACCTTTCTAACGAGGGGATAGTTATGACTCCCTTCCACTAAGCCCTGGGGGAGAAGCCAGGAAGGGTATGTCGGGGTCACCGGCACTGTGACAAGTAATTAATCATCAAATGCAATGTATGAATTATTATATTTTTATAATACACTCACAGGCCAAATTAACCGCCCACATTGTATTTCTTTCAGTTCACAGTAGTCGTCAAAGACCACATTTGATGAAAGTTATGTTAAAAGCAACGACTGAGGATAAATAAAATCACAAAAGTCTTAGGTGGGCGGTTAATGTGCCTGTCATTGTATATATTATAATATAATTGTAAAAATAAACACTCGACTGTTGACGATAATATTTAGGCATATTAAACAATGCATATAGAATATAATGCATATATGTCTATGCGTGAAATGCAAGTCAAGGGTTGTAGAGTCAAAAAAACTCTCAGCCATTATTACACATGTTACCATTAGGTATTATGAATCTATTACCGCATATGTAGAATATAAAAATGCCAGCGAAAATGTTACACGAATGAGTCGCAGAACTTTCATAAAGTATTGCCTGACCTGGATATTGAATATCTATAATTTACTTAAACAATAACTGCGGAATTTAATAAATACACAGTTTATTTCAAATTATGGTGTCTTTTTAACCTAAACGTTATTAAATTAAAAATATAACTTTGTCTTAAAATTCGACGGTACACACAGGAATGGTTTCGGGACCTTTTAGTCTTTGCCTGTAGAAGTTCTCAGTAATAAGTTTAACTTTGTTTATGTTTAATTAAATGTCCTTTGTCCATCTGCATTTAGAACTGGAATAAGGTACTTTGTTTACTTAAGATACTCAGCTAAATAATGACGTATTATATTTCAGTTCAAGTAAATTAATTTAGAGTTTGGTATCTATATATTTCCGTTGGGTATGAACTACTGGTACTGGTACGATACTGTGTGGCAGAGGCGGCTCGTGAATTTTTTTGATGGGGGGTTCACAAAAAAAGTAATTGAGAAACTAGGGCTTACTATTTATTATACCGGGTATCTCAAGACTGCTACCGAAAACGAAGCCGGGTGGTAGTTTTAGTGGCTACAAACACCATGCAATTAAAATTTCGCATAGAAACGCGACAATTATTTTTTATGATTTTTTTAAATATCGTCATTTTTGGGTGGTAAATCCATAGTTCTTGCTAAAATAATAGTGTAAACTCTTTTATACCTTAGAGTATTTATAATAAAAGGATATACACTATGTATTTTAGGTAAACATGTATTTACCACACAAATATGGCCATAGCAGAAAAAAAAAAATTGTCGCTTTTTTTGCAACTTTTCTGTTGCATTGTGTCTGAAGTCGCTTAAACTACCACCCGGCTTCGTTTTCGGTAGCAGTCTTGATATACCCTGTATTTGTATACAAAATCCATTCGCCGGTCTTTTTGGCGTGTGAAAAATATCTATTACTTTCTTGTGGAAAATCAGAAATGGAATTGATTAAGCGTACAAACTATTTTTAATACTTATTTTAAAAAAAACTGCGAATTAACTGACGAAGTCGACGAGCTTGCTTTTGAAGTTGTATGTATACATAAGGACGACAGCTGCGCATGAGTAGGATATCCCTCGGCGAGCGCCCGGCACGGCTGGCATGAACGACAACTGACTACTGAGTGACGCGTGAGCGGCGCTCCAGATTACGCTAATTTCCCATACGATATTTTTTGTTTCACGCGTCAGCGCGAGTCGTAGCTCTCTTTCGCACTCATTGAATACAGTACTATATAAGAGTCGTACTAAACTTCGTTTCTAGGAGCACAATCGCTAGCGCTCCACTCGTTACAAATTGACACTACATGTACCTATATAGGTAATATAATAGACTTATTATAGGCGTAGTAAAATATAAAAAATGTAATGTAAGGATTTGTGTATTATAAATATATATAAAATATTAAATTAGCTAAGTATGTAATTTCGTGGGAGTGCACTGCACCAGCGCTCTTTCGGATGAGCCGCCTTTGCTGTGTGGGTACTATTTATACTATGAAAAGACTATGAGAAAACTTACTTATACAGCCTACTGAGTTAAGCTGCTGATGTCAGGGCACATACAGAATTATTTCGAATACATTTTGAATGTAAGTACTTTGGATGAATCTGTAAACTTGCATTTTTTTAGTAATACATAATTTTTTAGTACTAATACTTTCGAGATGTGATAGTCATTGGGGGTCCTAAGATTCTCAAGTGGAGGCCACGTATCAGCAAGTGTAGCATCAAGCATCCCACGGAAAAGCTCGACGGAAGAAAATAGCATGTCTTCGCTTCGTTTGATTTCAAAGGGTCTCTGAAAATCTCTTTGGAGTAGGGTTTGGAGTAGTTGTAAAGTGTACTCTCTTTGAGCTCATAATGGAGGACGACTCGTTATATTAGAAATACCAAGTTTTCATAACTAAAGATTAATTGTTATTTTGAAGCCAGTGTTTTCGCATACACAAAAACACTAGGTAAATTATACTTTTTCTTGGCGGATCCAATATTTAACCGTGGGATATTGAAGAACACACTTGAGTGCCAAAAAGCTAACTTTTTAGTACAGCTCTGCTAATAGGATATTAAAATAAATTTTAAAAATTAAAAGAAAATATTAGAATTCACACTTTTATTACATACTAGCGGCCCGGCCCATCTTCGCCCGGGTGCATGTAGATTCTCTACAATAATATGCACGTATTATACACATAAACCTTCCTCTTGAATCATTCATATTTATAATATTATCATTAATACTCTTCGCAGCGTATGCGCTGAAAGCCATTTTATGGCTAATTTTTTTACACCTTCGGTTGGTTTTAATAGGAATTTTTTAAATATTTCTATAGTAATTCTAGTACTAAATATAGCCTATGTTACTCAGTGATAATGTATCTTTCTAATGAAAAAAGAATTATTAAAATCGGTCTAGTACTTTTTGAGTTTATTCGTTACATACAAAATACAAATCTTTCCTCTTTATAATATTAGTGTAGATATTCATTTTAAACAAATTTTCGCTATCTGAACTTAATTGAAGCCATTTTGCCGTATGACTCGAAAAGTCTAGTTTTACGATCATGTGTCGTCCCTGAAAGATATGAGCCATTGTTACGCTATTTAGATGAAGGGACGCCAGTAACGAAAGTGTGATAATTCTTGTTTTCTTTCGACTTTTATGTTCTTACGATATGATCATAAATATTATGTCCGTATATTTTTTTTAGGTTTCACATTCATATTGAAATAAAAGAAAGGTTAGCCCAAGACAGAGAAATTTAACAAACCTGACGGACTCCTATGCCCAATGTGTGGATTCGGTTTCCTAAACCCCTAATGACGAATGATGATCCTAAAGATATCATCATTTTTTTTGAAGTAGTAATGTCCCATACAATTGAAACACGAATCCCAAAAATTCTCGTTTTTGCGCTCAAAACTTCACCTTGGTTGCCAAATTACTCGCGCCTAAATAGTTTTTATTAAAAACTCATGTATAAAGCGAAATTTAAATTGTTTACGTCTAGAACAATTGTTTATAAATAAATTATATTTGGACGGGAGTTATGCGAGAAGGAACTCCAATTTAATTTGAGTCACAAATTGACCTAAGTAACTAATTTTTGGTCATTGACATAAATATTATATGGGCAGGGTGGTGCGCGTATAAAGCATTCCGACACAAGTGTGTGCGCGCCCCAGTGGAGTGTTTTACAAAAGTTTTATTCGAAAACATCTTTTTTTTTAATATTGTACTGAATAGCGATTACGAATGCACATATTCTTATCCCCACAATCACACATCATAAAACAATCCATCTTATATCATTGTTCACACAGTCAGTAACTATTAAATGTGGTATACAAATTAGTAGAAGTTTAAGTAACAAGAGCGGTTTTTCTGTACCTAATATATTTATATTTATTTATTTCTTGTGTTACATTTTACAGTACACATGAATTTAATTTCAATTAAGTTTAAGTTTTATTATTGTTTATCCCTCTCGCATAACAACGTCCAGCACAACGGTTCCTTGGAAATGTTTTTGTATCAGCCCATATATCGTCCCACCTGCAGGGCACGGGCCTCCACTACAATCGAGAGAACCGATTGGGAGTGGTTTAGGCCATATAGTCCACCCGCTGCCTAGTGCGGGTTGGCGGACTTACATACCATAGAAATAGAAATGTTTACGCAAACAAATTTTCAGAGTAATTTCTACTTATCTCGGATCTCCTTATTGTTAAATGAAATGTAATGTGAACGAAAATTAAAACTTTATGGAGTATTCTTTTTTATATTAAGATTGTTTGAAATTTAAATATTAGCATGCGAATTGCGTATTCAATTTAATTGTGGCAGATAATAATATTTAAAATTAAAAGCACATCTGTTGATAAATAACGAACTTCGAATTATAAATAAAATATGAGTAAGTTATGAATAAGAAAAAAAATGTTTTGATAAACTATCAAATGTGGGTATTGGGTTTAACAAAAATAATTTAAATTAACACAAAATATATGCTTTTATTTATAAATCGCACATAAATACTAAACAACACATAAACCAAGCATTAGGTATCGCTTTTCATCCACAACTGTGACCGACTTTATTTGGTCGCGTTATACTAAATCTATACAAACGCGATGAGGCGTGGATCGGCTGGTCATTTGTTTTCCATACGCTCGCGTAGTGCGTGTAGTGCGGCAGTGACGCTAACCACAACGTACAGATACAAGTTAATGAATGACGCAAATCACTTCAGCGACCGCTGACGGCCCAGCAGTCGGTTTTCCTGCTCGGGATTTATCGGCTCCGCCCGGCACACAGCGGAGAGTATCGTTCAATACAAGTCGCGGTAATGTGCCCACTATTTAAACCCGGCCGAGTTGGATGGTTATGTTTTTTTTTTTTTTGACTAGCGACGTGAGGCTTTGTCCGCGTGATTAAATACTATGTGTTTGAGCTGTATTTTTTTTAAATTTAGCTGCTTAGTGATACGGTTTGAGAAGTTATCGCTGTACGCGTATTACGTAGTGCGTGTTGGTCCCGCTTTACGCGGGAACGTCCCGCTTTTCGACATCGTCTCATTCGACATCTTATCCGCTCTCGACGCCTCATCATAACAACTGGCTGCCTTTAGGGGGTGTTTCAAATTCCGCGATCACTCAATGCTGGAACGTTTTACTTCCTCCATATGTAAGATCCCTTAAAACAAAACAAACATTTTAAATTACACTATAAAAGATATTTATTACTGAACAAAAAAAATAAAAGAATTTTCTAAATACTTTATACTTACACATGTTTTATGACCTATGTGTATATGGAACGAATTCAAACTCCAAGCAGTTGGCTCCGACATCACTATTCTATGTGATACAATTAAATCACGTCATGGGGCGTGATTTCCGTAGAACGGTATATTTTACGGCGCGAAGCTATAACGTTTATACCCACTTTAGGTGACATTTGTTTGTTTCCAATTGTTGGTTATGTTATTTATTTGCCACACGCCGCGCTCCCTCTGCAACTTGCGCCTGCGACGGCGTGTACCTTCGCAAGTCGAACTAAATAAAACAATAACGACGCAGTTGTGTGTACGTGCAAATCGTCGATTGCGAAACAGATGTTATTGTTATTTTAAAATATTGTAAATTTTATTAGTTATTTATATTATTGTTATTTTCGTTTTTCTATAAAAAAATTGAGTAATTGGGTTGACGTCCGTACGTCACTTAAGGTGGCCTGAAAATCAACGTTGTGTTGTGGTTTGCAACATCATAACATAAAGCTGAGTGGCCATCTACCGGTCACATTCGAGATCAGCCATTTTTATTATTAAGTTTTAAATTACTGTGGTTTTATGTACGTTGCGTCTGGTATCAATAAATAGTATTTTTCTTCTTCTTTTTGACCACCCGTTAAGAGTACGAATAAAAACGAAATAATACACACTTTTTATCACTTTGTTTCACGATTTTCCTACAAATATTTACCTACATAGTATCTAATTCGCTTTTTAAACTTGTTTCCAAAGACTGATTACAAAAATAAAATTACACTGGAATATTTTTCCGCGGTTTTTTTGACGTTTTTTATTCCTTTCCCTTACGGTTCTTATTTTCGATGGTAAACAGATTTGCCAGAAAATACTGTTAGTGAGCTTAAGTCTAAGGTAATATTAGCTGCTCAATGAATAGAACTTTTATTCCTACGTAACAATTTCAAGATTCAGACGGAAGTAGTTTTTATTTTTATTTGGAGGAATTTTTATACAAACATGTGTATCTGAAGCTGTATTTAAAAGAAATACGCATCAAAACTTTACTAAACTCTTACCGAGCATTACAGCGAGCATTATTTGTCAGAATCTATTTGCACAGACTGGTTTGGACATTAGGAAAATACCGATTATGATCTTCTTAGAAATAATGAGAACTCTGGCAAATCCAAAAAATTAAAATTTCGAAAATCAGAGGCTGTGTCTCTTATGCTCAAACCTATTTGCTTTACCTAAATATATTTTAATAAATTATAATAAACTTTTTCCTAGTATGTACTCTGTTCTTTTTCCCTTGAAACATAGAGTAGGTACATTTTACATACTGAGACCTTGGAAATTCTACAAGGTGCCGCAATTTAGTGACTGCAGTTACGAATAAACATAAAACACAGAATAATATGAATATTGCGTATTATTACAAATATTTTTACGTAGGTTTTCGTATAAATAAATTGCGTGGCTCACAATTTGATTCAGACCATATTCGTTGTATAGTCACAATGTTCAAAGAACTGTATAGTAATTGTATAAACAAAGTTGAAATTATGCAAATAGGAAAATTAATTGCCATCAATTTTACATTTCGCATATGTTTCAGGATATTATAGTATTTATTAGGGCAGTTGGTGGTCTCGCTAATTGATTAATTGGATGTAATTAGACCACTCACATCAACACTTCTAGGTTAATTAATCGCCACATGAGTATGAATATATCAATGCAACATGAAGGTGTTATACCGATTATAGAAGACAGCCTTCTGTTACATATAGGGGCCGCTGGGTTCGACGTCGGAGTAAGATATAAGATTTCCACTTCTAAAAACAATATTATTCTCTATTATACTTATCATTTTCTCCGAACTTGGTCTAAAGAAGTCTAGAAGTTTTACGTATGGCGTCCGAACATTCGAAGGTATCGTTTTTTATAGAGTAACCCCCAAGATTATGTATGTACTAGACAGTGGCGTAACAATAGGGTGGCATAGTGCGCCAAATGCCACGGGCCCCCGGCCCGGCAGGGCCCTGGTGCCGAGAGGGTCTCAGGCCCGACAGGGCCCCGGCTAGATAGGGTTCAGGCTCAAACAAAACAGGGTGTAAGCAGAGAAGAATGTAACATTAATAACGAAATTAATAAATAATTGGCTACATATCTTAACATGACAAACATTTCACATTAATATTTTATTTAAATGTTTTGTTTTTGTTTCATTACAGTGTAATCTTAAGCAGAAAACAATAAAATAAATTTAATTAATATTAACGGTAATATTTTCCAAATAAATATAAATATGCCTTGTTCTAGAAACTAAGAGGTAGCGAAAAACTAAAGAGAAAGAAGGAGTCTGAAGCAATAAATAAAAAGTTACCTAAAATAAGGCAGTATTTTGGAAATGAGCTATTAATTGATGAAAAATCGAGTAAACAGAGTCCCAGAAATGAACGAATGGACGAAACTAAAAATTCTACTAATAGCAAATCTCGGCGATAGTGAATATTCAGGAACTCAAAACAATCAAAATAAGTATGCAAACAAAAATAAATTGAACCATATTAGTAGGAATAGAAAATACCTATTAAATACATATGGAGATATGTTACAGACAAGTGTGACAAAAAACATACAAAAAAAAAAACGATTTGT
The DNA here is from genome assembly GCA_009982885.2 of Hyles vespertilio. Classification (NCBI taxonomy): domain Eukaryota; kingdom Metazoa; phylum Arthropoda; class Insecta; order Lepidoptera; family Sphingidae; genus Hyles; species Hyles vespertilio. The sequence goes on along the minus strand of CM042808.1, from coordinate 21,593,943 downwards.
GATTGAGAAAGGTCTGTAATAATAAATAATAAAATAAATAAATAAAATAATAAAAAAACGTAGAGGACCTTTCTCTGACGATATAGTTTTGATGGCGGAATCGCTGGAGGAGCTGCCACAGATGCTGCACGGCCTGGCTTCAGCCTTACAGCGAATCTATATATATAAAAATTGAAAACCCGTTTTCGCGTTGTCACGGCATCACGTGTGAACGGCTGAACCGATTTCGATAATTCTTTTTTTTTTTTATTTTAAATGTTTGTGGAAGTCCAAGGATGGTTTTTATGGCGAGAAAATTTCGAATAATTGCCAGAAAAGTCCTAAAAACAGCCCTTTTCTTTACCCCATACAAACGTTTTCTAACTAAAACGTTGAGTCAATTTGAGCTTTATTGCTATGTATAAAGTTCATATTACATTACAAGCACTCACTGTTGTTTAAACAATGTAGGTATGTTCCTAACGTCAAAGAGTCAATTTGCACTTTATTACCGCTATACAAAATTCAAATTCAATCATATCTATCAAAACAATGTGCGTGATTTTCCCATACAATATATTCATGGGTTTGTAACTGTCAAACATTTAATTTTCACCCTGTCGATATGGTAAACTCTGCCCTCAAATTAAAGAACGTATTTAAATAAAGGTGTTCGAATCGAAAACATATATCCACAATATTCGATTAATGGCGTATTTTAGATTTTAAAGAAGTAAAATATTGACAGTAGTGAAAATGGATTGACATTTTAATTGATTTTAATTGTTTATGCATGCGTTCAGAATTTATTTTGTATAAACTAAGGAGAATATATCTAGCTACATTAATATAGGACAATGAAATAAATAATGTTCACACGTAATGGTGGATTTACATGTTGGCTGAGGCTGGGTCAACGTCTACCAACTCCAAGTTTTTAACTATGAAAAACATAAGGCCAGCCGAGCAAACACTCCGTTTACAACGCTGGCGTTGGTGGAGGCTGGCTGAGGTTGGCCAAGCGTGTAAATGCAGTGGAGGGCGTGCGGATTCCCGTCGGCTCGAGGATGAAATACCTCGGTCTCGTCCTCGACAGTCGATGGGATTTCCGCGGCGCATTTTGCGGAGTTGTCGCCGAGCTGGTGAGGGCGGCAGGTGCACTGGGGCGCCTGCTGCCCACACTGATGGTCCTGGCATCCCTTGCCGAAACCTTTATGCTGGAGTCGTGCGGTCCATGGCCCTCTACGGGTGTCCCCGTTTGGGCCGGGTCCCTGGGCGATCGCTGCGTCGCCTGCTGCATCGTCCGCGCGCATGGTGGCGCAGCGAATAATCAGGGGCTACCGCACGGTCTCGCACGAGGCGGCCTGCGTATTGGCGGGGAACTCTGCCCTGGGTGCTGGACGCGAAGACCCTCTCGTCGGCTTCTTCCGGCGAGAGGAGGCGTCCGGGCGTGGGCAGAGGTTGGTTCCACAAGAGGTCGAGGCCATGTTGGCCTCCCTCCGCAGGTCTGCTGTGGACGGAGTGGCGTTCCAGGCTGGAGAACCCTAGTGCTGGTACGGAGGACCGTCGCGGCAGTGCGACCTGTCCTCGAGCAGTGGCTGGACAGGCGCCACGGCGCGCCGACATACCGGCTGACGCAGGTTGCTCACCGGGCACGGCTGCTTCGGTACGTACCTGTGTCGCATAGCCGGAGCGGAGGAGTCCGCCGTGTGCCACCATTGTGGCAACTGCCGTGAGGACACGGCCCAGCACACGCTGGAGGAGTGCCCAGCCTGGGACGAGGAGCGCAGCGCTCTCATCGCGGTCGTGGGAAGCGACCTTTCATGCCGGCCGTGGTCGCCGCCATGGTCGGCAGCCGGAGTTCGTGGCGGGGCCATGCTCTCCTTCTGCGAACGTGTCATGTCGCAGAAGGAGAGCGCCGAGCGGGATCGGGAGCAGACCGATCCCGCTCGTCGCCACAGGAGACGCAGGACGGCGCCGGGACAACAACTAACCCGGCGCCGCAGAGGCCACGCGGGGCCGCCGTCCCTACCCTTGGCGGCCCCCGAGACGTGACGCTTCAAGCGTCTCGTGCCGCGTCGCTAAGCGGCGGTGCACATGAGGCGGTCCTGGCGCGTCCGCTCAACGGTAACCCGGGCCGTCTCTGAAGTGCACCCATGGTGCCCGACGCGGGTTTTTAGTCGGTATTTCGGCGCGTATTGTGGTAGGGACCCGACCCAGTGGCCGCCCGTCCACATCCACGGGCGGCACATCTCGCTGGGTTCGGAAGGCGCCGGTGAGTCCGACACACCCTCGCCCCTTCGGGGGTGGGATGGTCCGTAAAGGGATTTTCCCCGCGAGAAAAAAAAAAAAAAAAAAAAAAAAAGAAGTTATACTATCCTTTTCAAGATCGAATGCCATTTTTATCACGAATTTTTACAGTGGCCTTACCTTCGCTATAATTCACGGATAGAAATGTATATCGTATCGGACTGAGATAGGTTATATATATTATACCTAAAGGGGTAAAAAGGGTTGAAATGCTATATCTAAGAAAATCGAAACCACTGAAGTTATGTCTATAAAAAATATATATTTTAACTCTTTATTACTAACAAAAAGTAATGGCGTGCAATATTTTTTGGAAAAACAGCATTTGGTGCTGAAATAAGGGAAGGAATATTGGATGGACAGTAAAAAACGCTAAAGTTTTTAATGTCAAAAATTCATAAGGGCAATCTTTATATGTATATATATATATAGATGTATATGGAGAGAAGGGACATAAAATAAAATAGAATGGAAGGTACGGGAGAGGGCTGGGATAGCTGACAGATTTGTTAGGACGAATGTAAATGCACGTTATAAAACGGGATGGATAATAAAGAGAAGGGACGGGACGGATTGGGAAGAGACTGAACAGGCGGATGAGACGGGGATTGAGCCGGACAGTAGGATAGCTACGTCAAGTTTAGATATACAAGAATTTATACGAAAAACAACACAGTGTTCTGGTGTAGAGTGGAATCAAAAAATATATGCACCCAGGCGAAGCTGGGTCGGGCCGCTAGTAGTTGATATAAAATTAACTTCAACAATACCAAAGTAATTATCAACCACCACATTGATCCAACCTGTCGGTGTATGTTGGCCACCAGCTCGAAGTTGGTTCTGAATATACCTGGGGCAGACTCTTTAACAAGGTAGAAAACACTTTGAGAAGGGGCTACGTGGAGGTTCCAGCTGGGCTGGACAGCATGTGGTAAACTACTGTCGAATCTTCTCGTCACCTTTACCACAAAGCTTGAAACGAACTTTCAACCAGTGCCTCCTCCTGTCATGATCTACGATGCTGAGACTTGGACACTCCCAGTACAACTGGTCTATTAACTATGGTCGCTCAGCGATCTATGGAGCATGCTATGGTCGCTGTCACTTTGAAGAACAAAATTCATAATGAACTTATCCGTCCAAGAACCTAAGTTATAGACAGCAAACAGAATTAGCAAGCTGAAGTGGCAGTGCGCTGGCCACATCTGTCGAAAAACCGATAACCGTTGGAGTAAACGTATTTTTGAGAGGAGACCACGTCTTAGCCAACACTCTCCAGCTAGGTGGAGTGATGACTTGTAAAAGGTCGCTGCTCGATGCTGGATGTGACAAGCTGACGACACGGTGAAATGGTGCAATTTGGAGGAGTCCCTATGTCCAGCAGTGGATAACAAAAGGATGCAAATGAATAAACAAATGTTTGAATTGAGGGTTATGACGACTGGAAACGAATTATTAATGCAATAGATGGACACTAAATAACGAAAATTCACTTGGATTCATGTCTTTTGTATGAAAAATCCTGGTTACATTGGACATTAGAAAAGGAGCAACAATCGATATAAAAAGAAACACTTTTGGGGTTTAGGAACTTACTATACTCCACGAAGATACCAATTTAGCTTTTCGGTGGCCATAGAGATAACGCAGATAGTAGTAGGCCTAAAAGAACTTTTTTGAGTTGTTACAAGCCAAAATGGGATCCTAATTTAGAGGAATGGTTAAATAAGTTAATTGGCTAGATAAAATATTTAAGCCCGAAAATACGAAATGAGCTAATTGCTGTTTTGGGCCTAAATTTACTCCATTATCTTTGATACAACTCAGAAAAGTTTTTCGGTACCGTGTGACAGAAAGAAATGAAAATTGAAATCCAAAGCACTCTTTAATCATTATTAGAGAATCCGTTTTAGGATTTCATGAAATGATCTACATATGCTCAATATCCGATGAGAAATTTGAAGCCATGTTATTAAAAAAGACTCTGTACTGTACTATATCAGCTCATAGAAGTCCCGCTGCAGGGCACGGGCCGTATAATCTAGCACGCTAGCCTTGGGTTGGCGGACGTACGTAGAAATTCTTACAAATCGCTATGATATGCAAGTTCCATGCGATGTTTCCTTCATCGCCATAGTGCGTGGTGATTGACTATCAAACAAGCATGATTCCGAAAGTCAGAGATTCGATCCCGAGACGACCAGGAAGAAATGTTGGCGACCGCGTTCTGGTCCGTTACAAATAGGCCACCTTAAAAAAATATTTCCTAAAAACGAAATTACAATATTAAGTTTTTTTTACTTGTACGAAGGGCCCCATTTGATGATTTTTGCCACAGGCCCCCGATGGGGTAGTTACGCCACTGGTATTAGATGTTTATTACATAACTTAGTATGATATTTTTGTATTTATTATTATTATCAATCGAATGAATATAAACATAGTAAGGCAGCAGTTAATTAGCCACCGTATTTGTGAGAAGCGAGAAGTGATCGTCTATCGCTTCTTGTTAACACAATTCGATGGGCACTGTACTGAAGAATCAGATGCAGCGCTGTCTAGTACTTACTATTTTATCTGTAGAAAAATACGTTTGATTTCTGTTAAGCGCGGTAAAGAGGCAGATAGTTAAACTGTACCTTTTGTCGCTGTTTTATTTTAATCATGAATCGTCTTTTTTTATTTATTACTGATGATCGATAATCTTCACTGCATGTGTAAAGTCATACAACATGATGATTTTTGTCTTCTTTTATTTTAGCGCCACAAACTGGTTACAAGAAGTTGACTTTCTTAAAATAAATGAACAATACGAATATATTTTGTAATTGAATATATATATGTATATATATTAGTAGTCTCCTAAATATGAACACGACATTTCTTATATTACAGAAGATATACAGGGTATATCAAGACTGCTACCGAAAACGAAGCCGGGTGGTAGTTTAAGCGACTTCAGACATAATACACCAGAAAAAGTTGCAAAAAAACCTGAAATTTTTTTTTTTGTTATTTTTTCCTATGGCCTATTTGGGTGTTACATAATTTTTTTTCCTAAAATAATGTGTATACCCTTTTATTTATAAATACTCTAAGGTATAAAAGAGTGTAACTTATTATTTTTAGCAAAAACTATGGATTTACCACCCAAAAAATGACGATATTTAAAAAATCATAAAAATAATTGTCGCGTTTCTAAGCGAAATTTTTAGTTGCATTGTGTTTGTAGTCACTAAAACTACCACCCGGCTTCGTTTTTCGGTAGCAGTCTTGAGATACCCAGTATATATAAGTGTAATTGATCATCTAAATTAATCTCAAAACACTCACAACTCAAAATCACAAAAGATATATCGCCTGACAATCACTGTGACTAGTCACATCTGCTCTTGTCTTCATTTAGGGGCGGCCCCCTTACATCCTATAAGAGGTATAAACTTAATGCCGGCAATGCAGGAGAAAAAAATGATTGACAGACGCACGTCAGTAAGGATAAGCAAATAGTTTATTTGAGGAAGTGTTTATATTTATCTAGCATAATTCACTTTACCTAACTCGTGTAATGCCTAACCTATTGAAACAATGGAACGCTGATGCTATGGTGTTATGAAGTAATAATTTTTATGCTATAATTAAATTCTCATGGCTAATGTCACGTCATAGCTTAGTAGATATGACGTAAACGCGGTAACGCCAATATTTATATTATTTAACTGATCGTACTTTAGGAGCACTTTAAGTGGTCGTATTGTTCTTAAAGAAGTTAAAATAAATACAACAACACAAACAGAGCATTAAAACGTAACATTAGACTTATTGGTACTAACCTAAATTAGGCCATCTTAAATGGAACACGACCCAAGACCTTTAATACAACTTGTCAACAGATAGAATGGTTTATATTCGCTTACTTAGATATATCATCTGACATGATATAGAGTAGAAAGGCATCCTAGCCATTCAATCTTTTAGTAATTATTATAAAAAGAACATCAAAGTTTTAACGATGAGACAGATGAACCTAAAACGTGCCATATGTGCGTAGTTAATATGTTTACGATCCACCCTCAAATCTCATCTCGCGACTATGTACATGTGCACGATCCACTCAACACAACCTCATTACGTGACGCCCCATGTGCCTAATATTAGTGCAGTGTTGTGTGTCACACTAATGAACTTCACACAACTATCAGTCGTACTGAAAGTCGTTTGCAAGAACAAATAAAACTAAGGAAGATCCTAGTTTTATCCTGGCCTGTGATAACTTCCGCTTTCTTTCTCTACCTACAAGTTTCTTTCTGTTGTTACTTGGCCTTTAGCGCTCATCGACTGTATCTCATATTTTCCTTATTAAGACCAACACAGCGCTTTTCTGGCCAACTTGAAATGTTTTTATCGAGCTATAATATGGCCAGGCGATACGCTGTCAACCCATTCTCCGGTTATGGTAAATGACACTAAACCATATCAAACGTTGTTATTGGCGCCACAACGTGACGCAATAATAAATAAAAACACATACGTTCCTCACATAAGTCAAGAGTTCAGTAGGCCGAGCACGAAAACATCGAATTCGTAACGTAAACGTATCGAGTTCTCGATACGTTTACCAGAGTATGTCGATAGTACATAGCACGAAGCACTTTCTGTCGACTATCGAGAGCTCGATACGAATACGTTAGTGACGTCATCCTAATGTAAGCAGTGATGTTGCTTTAAAGAGCATAATGAGCGACTTGTTGAATGAATGATGCGTTCGAATACCATATCAAATTTAAAATAATCTTAAAAACTTGACTCCACCGTTTACTTATAGGACATTTAATTTAGAATATGCATTTACAGTGAATAAAACATTAAAAGCGAGCTATTGGAAATTAAAAAGTGATGTTATCGTTGAAGAAATAACTAAGATTTTTAGATACCAAAAAAATATTATACGTGTTCCGAACGACTCCACTTGACATCGACGAGACGCCAAACCAAGGTTGAGTTTGTTGATGTTTTTATAAGTTAACAGCGAAAATGTTCTTGTTAGTTATTTTCATTAAATAATTAAAATATTTAATATGCATCCATTACGTATCAAATATTTTGCAATACTAAATGTTGGTGGAATTAATGAGCGTGTGAGTGAAAAGTTCTAATTAGTTTGAACGTTTACTTGAGTGTGCAGATAATTAATTAATGTGAGTAAAATAAATAATAAATAATTTTAAATAAAGTAGGTATTTCAATTTAGCAATTTCTATTCCAGAAATGGAGATTTGTCTAAACTCTAAATCTTCTAGCGCCCCGAGAGGTCGCAATTACCTACATTCGAGCAAAATGAAAGGATTTTACTATAAAAGCATGAAATTATTTTTTATGTTTCGAAAGTTGTTGTCATTTATATCCATAGGGTTTTTGGTATTTCTTTTTCACTGCAATAAAAAAAATATAAAGTATATATATATATTTTTAATTCATTTTTGAACTTAGTAAATAAATAAATAAACATGATTTAATTCCTCAAACTCAGTTTCTCTTGATTTATATTCATTTTCAATTGAACTTCCAGCAAGAAATGCATTATAAAGCACTACGTTCATTTAGGGACAATCTTTGCATTATAGGTGATTTTAAGCACTTGATTGTTTTAATAACTTAAGAATAGTATTAGAACAAATTTCTATACAATAATCAACTTAAACAAACATATAATCACGATTAAACATTATTATAATAAGTTTCGAAACCTTTCTCACCGAAAAAATTTAAGTGAGAAAACATTCGACAATTCTCGATAGCCAGCCTTCGAAACTTACGATACCGTATGTCAAATCAACGTTCGTGCTCGCAAAATTGTTTATTTAACTCGAGTTTTGTTTACATTACGTCTCGATTTCGATACGAAAGTAAGTTACAATGCTTCGTGCTCGCAAAATTAGTTCCTTTTACGCACGATAGAGGCGCTGTACAAATCTCATACAAAATTATTCGATTTCGATACGAATACTTTTTCGATAGTAATTCGTGCTCGGGCCACAGTCCATCAGTATTAAAACTTTGTATCTGTATCAGCCTATATACTGCAGGGCACGGGCCTACTCTACAATCGAGGGTACGATTGAGAGTGGTTAGGCCATATAGTCCACCACGCTGGCCTAGTGCGGGTTGGCGGACTTACATATCATATAAATTCTTATAAATCGCTATGGTATGCAGGTTTCCTCACGATGTTCTCCTTCTGCTTCTTGCCCTGGGATTTGAACCCGCGACCACCGTGAACATGTTGGCAGCCACGACTAGTCCGTTTACCAACAGGCCACCACGCACTTTAAAACATTAAAACTTTGCTAGTATAAAATGTAACGTTAGTTTTTATTGACCGCGTGCGGCCTACATGTGTGCAGATTGAGTATCGGTCTGCCAGTGTTTGCTCACGCTTGCCGTTTACGCAAATCGTGGGAATGCTCCGATTGGATTCTAAGCAAAACAAACAACATTTTATGTAGTGACCTGGTTACAAGTATTACGTGTCCGTGCGTAAAAACATGTGGTCTATGGAGCACTGCGTAACCTATTTTGGTCAAACTTCCAAGAGACTGCATGTCTTTATTGCAAGCCGCGCGTCATCAATGAGGAGTGTATCTTGTTTTTTAGTCCTGAAAATTGAAGTTCCCCACATTTATTTTACAATTCTTCCTTTTACGAGATGTACTACGCCTGTGCTTCCATTGACTTATATGTCGGAAATAGATGGCGCTGCTGTGGCGGATTCAATGGCGAGTGACATCACTTCTCTAAATTTAATTTCAATTATTATTTTCTTTGTAATTGTTTTCAATTGATTTAATTAGTAAAGATGTAATTACTTTGTGTTTCAATGATTGTTTATTTTTACTAAAGAGTGTGTACGTAATTAGATGTTAAAATAGAATTTATAAGGAAGCGGAACGCAGGTGACATTGATTGGTTAATTCAATAAGAATTAAAATTAATGTGCCTGGACATAACCTCGAAGAAGTTCGTAACAATTATTGGTGGTGAATTTTCTAAAGTTGGTCGTGATCGGGCGTTCTTCGAGTATTTGTCTGTAACCGCATTATTATTGTGAAAGTGTGTTTATTTCCAACCAAATTCTAAAAAAAAGATTAATAATTATGAGCGCCGAAGAAGAAAATCAAGATATGTTGCGTTCGGCTACCTGTGACGAGACATATTATAAATCTATTACATATAAATAAAATTGAAGTGTCTGTTTGTACAGTGAAAATAAATAAAAATGTCCAAGTACATATCGTTATATACACGATATGTATAACGAAAATGACCTTAGATTTTTTTGTCTGTCTGTCTGTTTTTTTGTTCCGGCTAATCTCTGAAATGGCTGGACCGATTTAGACGGGACTTTTTTGTCAGGTAGCTGATATAATAAGGAGTAACTTAGGCTACATTTGTTTTAGAAAAAATCTTTTATTTAAAAAAATAACTTAAAAATACTAATTAACTTTTTTGTTAAATTCCACTCGGACGTAGTCGCGGCACAGCTAGTCTTCCGTAATATACGAACTAAATAGAAAGTCCACAGCGTTCGTGGCCAGAGTTCACATTTATTTAACTTGTTGAATGTCAACGGTTATATTACGTACCTAAGTTGCTAAGTGGAAGTTCTCGCAATGCAATCGTGAAAACTTTATTATGTTCTGTACAGGAGCTTATACCAAACAGACACAGATAAAGTATTAAGTAATAATAGAGCTAAATGATCGATTATGTTATAGATAAGTTGTTTCAAGAGAAGTTTGGTTTGAAAGAAGATAAAAAATAAATAATAATAACAAATAAATACACCCAACAGTCTCATACATAGCTGACCCCACATTAAGTTTTATGTCGTGGGTACCAGAAACTGTGATAGACTTTCCAGTCTCTCTAACACCCAGACTCGAAACAAATACTTGTGGGCCTCAAAAATAACGAAACAGCAGCGTTAGCTGGAGAAATAACTGTGTCGAAGGATTTAAGAATTGAAGAAGAAAAATATGAGATAAGAGTTTGCAGAGGTGAAATTGAATAGAATAAAAAGGGAGAAAACAAGCATTCGCATTCGACGGATTGAATTATGAAATGATTTATGATATTTATTAGTAAAAAAAGAGCAGCCTGTAGAATTTTGAGCTGGTATCTATATTTTTCCACAACAGGCATATACTTAAGGATATAATTACGAAATATTAAATTGGTAAATCCTAGTTAACTCATATATTCCTACTGGTCATTATGAATTGTATTTTAATTAAAGTATTTGGTGTTTTTCCTCATATACAAATGGCAGAAAGACACGCGATCACACATTTGGGCGCGTAGGAGGGGCGTGCTGCCACTACTCGCACGCGCAAAATTAAACTAGATTTTATGACAATTTTTAAGAGTTTAGACAACCGTTCCATATTCACTTTATGGCTCATAAACCAGGCGGTGCTGGATCGTTCTTAAAAGTATATTAACTCGTTAGCATCGGCTGAATGTAAATAAACGATGCTGTTAATTAAGTTTTTGCACTGGCGCTGTTTTTTAAGAGCGTATACACCTTGCGCGTAAAGTCAACTATAGGTATTTCTTCGTTAATTTCACGCACACATAAGCGACCAAAGCTGTGTGCGTAGAGCTGCCGCGTCGGCTCGCTATACAATCGGCTCAAACAACTTTGATCCGTGCGCTTCAAATATTCAATTGAAATGTAACTGTAATATAATATCATAAAAATATTTTTTTTGCATTATAAGTAGATAAATATTACTGTGCAAGCAAAGAATAATACAAATTTTGGATACTAATCATATTTTCGTTATTATTACATTGTTAAGTTGCATTCAAATCAGTGTTCAATCAGTATACACTACGGACGTTTTATTAATCATTTCGTGTTCGAACACATAAATAGTGTTGGGGCCTTACAACCCTTACAATTACGAAATATATTTAATTTTATATTACAATACATAACATAATTTAGCCTCGGAATTACATCCCATTATATTACCTGAAACATAATTTATACTCACTACAAAATCATTGTAGGTAATAAAAATAATTAAATATTTTACTACCAAAGTACTAAGATGTGGTAATCGCATTCCGCGCGTGGCTATTTTTACTACGCGCGGCATAATCGACTGTAGCCAGGCCGGAGCGACGAGCGATACGTCCTCCCTCTAGAAGGCCTTGCGGCGGTCTGATTTGATCCACGTCGGACAGCGTGTTTTATAGTGGTTTTTAAAATATTTGTAGATAATATGAAAACTAATTTTGTTGAAATATAAAAATGGTAATTTATGATAAGATGTTCGTCTATTGTAATATGCAATTGCTATAAAAAATTATGTACGATAAGTTGGTGAAAAAAAATGTTCTTGACGAGAGATTCTGAATAATTTCGCATTGTTTAAATTTTTATTTTTCAGGAACTAAACACAAAAAGATTATTTTTCTCAGCAAAATCCCTCCATAAGGGTCTTATTAGTCTGATATTATTTTTATTTTCATCTTATATTTAGTGGTTTCGGATATCTTAAGCTTCTAAATTGCCATTTAAAGCCTAAATAACGAAACTTGTGTTCAGTAATCCGTATAGGACTCCACAAATTATCCATCAATCTATAATGTTTTCCACCAAAATCCCTAGATGACAACCTTTTCTAAAATTAGTAATAATTATTTTTCCTTTAAATTGTTTATTGGTGGCTATTAACTCATTTGAAAAGTCCTGTTTTTAAGCCAAAAAGCGCGTGCAGGGTATAAACGCTCTTATCTCTTTTAATTTTTTATATTAATACGCGGTTGTACGACGGAGGGAGCGAAGTTTCGATAGATTCTTAATGTTTTTAGGTATTCAAAATTCAATAACATCTGTATCGCAGTAGCCGCAGCGTAGTCGGTTAAAGCTGCAGCTGTGAAATGGGTGGCCGAAGGTTTGGATTCCGCACGTTAGTTCCGGATTTCTGGACGCCAAAAAGTGTCTTTTATTGTCGGATAGCCACGGCACTAGACTTGTAAATTAATGTGAGATGAGGGCTGTGACTGTCCAATAATGACCGACGCATGACACTTATAGATAATTTTGCGATATATATTATGTATATTACATATGATTTTGTTGCCATGCGTAGTGGGTGTGTTTTCCTTATTATCTCAGTAATTTAAAACATAAATTTACCCTAGCAGGAGTTATGCCGATTCGCTCGGAATAACCATTGGGAAGCCCGCGATTTATGTGTGTTTATCAAACATCTACGTATTGATTTACGTCATGATGCTTACGCATGGCTGTCCTAATTTATATTAAAAGTGCAGATAAGAGTAATTACTAAGGTTTTTCCTAATTTAAAACGTGTGACTAAAGTTGAAATCGTTCTGCGAAATTAACACTGATGTTGTAATTGGGATTTTTTGATTGCTGAATTTGATTTTTACAATAATTTTCCGTTTGTCTGTACCTATTACCATTAATTAACTAACATTGACTAATGACCACTAATCTGCCAAGTTAGAATCCAATAAGTATGAAAATTCTGTGGAAAATTCTTACACTAGACTGGCTATTTATAAAGAGTCAGAAACAAGTCCTCTTGAATATAATTCAAGGATCTCGTTCTATTTACATATATTGGCTAAGTGGCTAATATAATTCGTATATATTTATATCGTGTATAATTATATTTTTTATATCGTGTCCATTTGCTATCGGGAAATCGAACCTCCAGTTTTGCAGTCTACACAAGCGGTCACTACACCAATCACGGGATTCAAACCAGTATAGATACATAATTAAATCGGCAAATATACTTGGCAAATGGTGTGATCCATTTGTTAACATTACCACTTCGCAAATATTCTCTCATGAATGGCGAGCCTTCAATAGTTTGTACAGTGTATACATAATATTTGCACGACCGCCATGTGTGCCAAACTGCGTTCCCACGAACCATTGTGGTGTGTTTGATCACTTGTTAGCGTGGCGCTATACATGTTGTTTTTTTTTATGTTCTAACACGTTTGTGAGTGACGCATAACCTACCTGAACGTAAGATGGCGGCTTCAAACCAATGTGCATATCTAATTTTTATTGAGTTACGTATAACTTATTACTCCCATCAGTAGTGAAATAAAAATTAGAAGTATACTGTTGATATGTCTCTCATATGGGAGGCCGCCTGGATAGGTACCACCGCAACGTCTAGTTTCCCGCCAAACTGTAGGGTAAATGCACTGTTTTGTTTTAGTTTAAAGGGCACTGTAGCCAGAGTAACTACTGTAGTCATGCGCAAATGAATCACTGTTAAGAAAAGAGAGATATATATCTTTAAGTCAAAAGATATATATCATTCTTTTATATCTTTATATCTCTATCTCACAAGGATCAATGCGCTAAAGAATGAGTTGATTAAAATGAGTTATGAGTCTTTCTTATATCTATATCTAAGATTGACATTTTGGTGGAGTATATCTTTATATCTCTATATCTTAATGATTCATGAGCTAAAAGATGAGTTTAAATTAGTTGATTAGAAATTTAGTTATGAGTCTTCCACAATATCTATATCTAAAATCAACATTTGGGTGGACGTTCAAGAGGCTATATTCGAGTAAAAATTGCTTTGTGGTTTAGATATAGTATTGTTACAGTGAGATAAAGAGATTAATTATTTTCTGCTGATATCTATCAACAGAAATAAATTGTGTTTAGAAATATAAATAAGGAGTAGTGAAATATGAAAAAATTCATGGACATTTAAACATTGCATAAACTGGATAGTTTTGTAATTAAAACTTTTGTGCTATGGTCACCTGGTACAAGATATTTCACGGAAACAAAATACAAATCCGATAAAAAAATGAATACAATATATCTTTGCTAATTTGAAAACATGCTAGCGAAATTAGGCCTTAATTCATTGTAAATAGCTTTGTTTTCGCTTACACTCCATTTACTACTGTGATCGTATTCCATGATCGTACGCATGGCGCATGTATTACATTGTGAACATAAATATTCTCTTTTCCGCTCACACAAATATAAAAGTCTATATCTGTTTCTTTCTAATCTTTGCAGTGAAATTGAACCAATAATGATCTTTACGCGTATGGATATAATGAGTTAGTTTGAGTGCAAGGGATATAAAGATATAATCGCTCCGTACGTCGGATATATATCTCTTTAGTAAATCACTCCTGAGTTACACATGTCTAAACTACTGGACATATTGAGACTTAACATATTATGTCTCAGGATGGCGATTGCAGTGGAATGACAAGCATTGCTTTGTAATCCAAGATGTTGTTTAGTTTTGCTACTGTTTATGAATGGTCGTATCGCTTATTATTAGGTGAACGGCTCGTCGCGCCATTCATAGCAATAGAAAAGCAGAAGTAGGATCGACAAGCATTTTAATACAAGTCGTAACTATTTAGACTAATCGGCTGATGCCATGACACGATTATTTCGGCTTAACTAATTGTTTCTTTATAAAAGCATTCAGTCATACAGTAAAACCATTGATTTAAAAAACTAAGGATAGGCCCTTCAGTACATTGGGTACGTCAAAAAGACGCCTGTAAAAATCGCGCCATCTGTTAGATTTTCATGTTAATACGTAGTGTGCTAAGGATCCGACCGCCGACGTAACTTTGTTTCGTCGTAGTTATTTAAACGTTAAATTATAAAAAGTTTTGATTTCTATGTAGGTATATCCATAAATCAGGAAAAATGATTTTTTATCATTAAATATGTTGTATATTAGTTATGTATTAAAATAATATGTGAAATATAGTGTGCAAATTAATAACAGAAAAAACATCATAGTAAAGAATGAAAATAAAATGAATAAAAAATAATAAATCTGAAAATTTAACGTCTTAGTAGGCCTATTTTATTAAATGGAACCATTTTAATTTGCATTATAGGTAGTTTTAGTAGTATAATTTGCTACGGATTAAAAATATGTAAATCAAGTGGTAAATATGTCAAATAATTACACCGCATCAGTTCGACTATAGCTTAGGTCTACGCATTCCTAAATATGCGCCGCTACAAAGTACAAAGTTAGGTCGTGCAGAATACATACGCCGAATGTTTTGATGGCGGCCATCAAATTGTTTTTCAATAATGCTAAAATAAATGTTATATTGACTTAAAGTAATATAATTTTTGCTTATCGGTGATAAGAAATGTTTCTTTATTTTTGTGAATTTTTGATCATATTTATTGCACAAACGCACGATGCAATTGGGCATTTTTACGATGACTTACAGACCGGTGCGCTGTGACGTCACAACCGCTGCACTGGTGCTGCAGACCACTTTCGTGACAACACTTTTCCCGCTCTCCGCCCCGTCCATATATTTTATGTCAATGAGTAAAACAGATCCCATCAAAAAAACCTGTAAAAAAGTTCCAAGTCTCGCAGCTCAGTTTTTCTACCGCAAAAAGTTGTGAGATCCATGTAATACCAAGTCGATTAATTTATTTAGTCCTTGCTTAAGGGGCCTTCTGTATAAAGTTATTACGTAAGTTATTATCATATCAATATTAAAAATTATTTACGTTTTAAATAAAAATATCGACTTGGCCATCGCATGAAAACATAATGTATCGTACATATACATAATGCTACTGGCCAAGTCGATCTATTTATTTAAAACGTAAATAATTTTTAATATTGATATGATAATAACTTACGTAATAACTTTATACAGAAGGCCCCTTAAGCAAGGACTAAATAAATTAATCGACTTGGTATTACATGGATCTCACAACTTTTTGCGGTAGAAAAACTGAGCTGCGAGACTGGAACTTTTTACAGGATGTTTTTGATGGGATCTCACGTCTTTTTGTAGAGTCCTACTTTTTTCCTTTTCAGTACTTTTTACTTCTAGAATATCACAAACGATTTTTCTTAAAGCCTCTACCTTATGGGTTTTTCTTATTTTTGTAGGTATCAATTTATCACAAATATAGCGGATTTGATTATAGTGTTCTTTCTTTCATGGTGATTGTTTTCGAGCTATTTAGTCTATTTATTTGCAAGGTTATCTTTGTCAAGTTTTCTAGAGGAATGTTGTACAGTTTAATGGGCTGAATACACCCTTTCCCTCTTTATACCCCCCTCCTGTTATGCCTCATATATATATATATAGATACCAATCTACAACTATTATTCCATTATACGGGTACAACGAATCATTAACTGCAAATGTATCTTTGTAATCCTATACATTTATATGAGATTACAAAGTTATTCACGCAGTTGATGTATCTAGAAAACTAGACAGAAATTATGAAATGTTTGAATTTTTCCTTACTTAAGACACTAAACACTAATTGTATTCTAAATTTGAAGGTTCTATGTCTGCTAGAAGTGCCTTAGACTTTTGATGATCGGTCAGTCAGTCAGTGAGTGACAAAATTGCGAAAGTTTGACAAGTTATAATTCTTAAACTACTAGTTCAAATTGAATGAAATTTAAATATACCGTGTTTACACAATGCCTAATTAGTAACTGAAAATTCAGGCTTCTTGCTTTAACCACAACGAAGTTATGGGGGGTTGAAAATCGTCTGAATTGCTTCGAGAAAAGGATAGTACGGCTGTGCCGCTTTTTAGCTCGACTTGGAGGAGGCACTGCCGTGCCCCCAGACTAAAATCTACTACAACAGGCGCCATCTACATAAACACAGCAGACGGAGCACCTATTCCCATCTTCATCCCATTCGTAGCAAACAAGTCCATTGTACCGGCCGTGACAAGCGCATGACAAATTCAACTGGACGCCGCCGGCCGCTCATTATGTTGTTTTCCAATCTGCCTTGGGAAAGTCTCGCCTTTGTGCTGTTTCACTGCCGAAGGCGGGTAACTGGCAAGCTAACGCTGTTTAGTTTAACGGGTGTTTTTTTATTATTTCGTGGACATTTTTAGGCCAATTATGAATGTTTTTAGCTAAAAATCCGACAGTGACAATTAATTGTGAGAAAACTGGTATTTGTGAGCAATCTTCGCGGGAATTTAAATGGTATGTAAAGTCATTGAATAACGTCACTAACTAATAGGATGTATTGAGGCCAAAACTTCTTGATATTAGAAAAACATCAGCAGCGGGATATTTATGGGCTGATCCTGCTATATTGCTAGGAAATTATCTACTACAGAGATTTTGTGAGAAGCATCCTTGGACATACAAGGTCTAGGATGCAGAAGTGGCATCCTTAGCACTTGGAAAACTTTCGCTTTTGTTATGACACTGTGCAGTTTGCAGCCTAAGGCTAGTTTCGTGAATTGTTAATGCTAAGCTGTTGGTGTTTAGTGAAACTATTGTAGAATTTTTTCTTGTTGATTTTTTGGTCGCATTTTTCTATATGAGGTATATTTTAAATGAGAAGGAGATTATTCTAGGGTTTCAGAGATTTGGAGTGGAAAAGGTTCAGGTGTATGTAACTAAATATGTCCAGCGTAATGGATCTGTAAAATTTCGTGGTAGGTAATTTTACGTAGAACGTTGAAGACTAAGCGTAAAAGATTACATTTTATTTGGAGAGACTATATCCAACATCATCTCAATTCTATTTTTCAATTTTACTTTATATAAAACCTGGATAAATTAACTTAATCAAATTTAGATATTCCTTGGCAAAATGTCTCCCAAGCAAAACCTTTTACATATTCCAATAATTTCGCTGAAACTTTGCCTTTATTCAAAGCCACGTGCCGCGTACTAACGTGGAATATTCACCGAAATATTCGTCTAAGCAACGTAAATTCACATCTATGCCTACTAATATAATAAGCTGAATAGTTTGTTTGTTTGTACGCGCTAATCTCAGGAACTATTGAACTGAATCGAAAATTTTAAACTTTTGGTGTTAATAGCCTATTTATCGTGAAAGATTATTAAGAAGTTAGTTGTTAAAAAAAAATCAATTTCCCCATTAAAAAGTATCTGGATCCGAGCGAAGCCAAGCTAGTGAGAATATAAAATTTGGACAATTACGAAGGCCTACAACTTTTGGAGTATAGCTACGCGGCACGTGAACAGGAAACCCTTCAACGTTGGCAAACGCGTGGCGTGCTTCTGACAGGACGATGATGGGATTAAGCCGTAAAAACCAAATAAGCTAAAATCAGAGGTGTAGGAACATTTTTGGGATGTTATACTCCGTCCGAAAAGTTAAATAAAAAACATTTGAATATCTACTTAAGATAGTATTACCAAACCACTTCCTACCCTCAACGACTGAAAGACCTGTCACAAACTTTATCGACGGTGAAATATTAACACGTAATATTCCCAAAGCGATCACCGACGTCATATATTATTGATGGCTCTGTCGATGTCCGTATCCAGAGAGCAATCGATAAAAATTTGTAGCCATTAAGATGAGAGCTATGCTATAGGTGGATAAGATCATACGCGATACTCATATAGGACAAGTAATTTCCAAGGCAAAGGATGTATGTATGATGTATGGTATGGACATGAGCGGGGAAAGAAAACGCGTTACTGATTTGACGGGGCGTATAAACAAAATCCTGTCTAAAATATTGTAAATTTTATGCGATATTTTATTATTATTTATAAAGATCGATTCATTATTTTATCAAAACATTACGGCCCCGATACTCAAACGCAACACAAAAAATATTTTTGCACTTAACTACGCAAATCTCGCTTAAATGTACTAAATTGGCTGTGCGCAGTTAAAACCAACTTAATATTTCAATGGTGTTTGAGTATTCGGGCCTAAGACATAAGAATATAGAGCCATGTATTCTCAAATGCTAAATACAAATAAACAGTTACCTAAATATCGTAACATTTTTCCGATATTTTTCATGGTACTTGTCGAACCGTTTGCTCAAGCTGATGGGCGCAATAATGGAGAATTATCTCCCCTTCCCCCTACTCTTTCTTGTTTTCGTATGGGAAGAGTGTCACGCACGATATTGTCACTCTACAGGCTGTAACCAATAACCATTATGAGTATTTATTGTAAGATTGTGGCGGCGACAATTACCTGAGAAAATGGCCCGAATAATGAGTACGATTAGTCGGTCTTTTACTTATTGGCAGAATGAGACAAATAGGTAAAATCATTTACCTTTCATTCCGTAGTTCTTAGTTTCATTTGTTTTTTTTTCTATTGTAGCCAGAGTAACTACAGGACATACTGAGACTTTATTTATTATTTATTATTTTATTATTTACTGTCCGTGAACGGTTATGAGGTGAAGGGCATGCTCGTCTCGCCATTCATGGCAGAAAATAAAAAAATCATAAGAAGTCAACAGTTTCCGGCTGAATATATTCTACGCGAAACTTAAAAATATGGACTGTTATAGCCATATATTCCAGGTAGTGTACTATGTTTATAAAAGTTCCTACGATCTTTTACGTTGATATTTTTATATAATTTTATATTCTCACTCATAACTGTTTTTGACACCATCATAGAATACGCAGCGAAAGTGTCAATTATTTTAGACTCTGTCGCCCCGGATCGAGACGATACGTGACGAGTTTTAAAAGTAAGCCCGAAACAAACTTAACTATGAATAAATTATCAACAAGCGGGATGGATCGCGGATATCAATTTGGCTCTGAATTCGGTGTTATGTAAATTAACTCTGAGATAATCAAAATGATAAAAATTAAGACGAAAGCATTGATTTGCATTCCACTGCGCTCGCCATCCTGATACCTAAAATGTAACCAGTTAATTTGGTCTTCGATATGATTCAATAAAGTATGCGTTAAAATTATTGCAAATAGGAAAATAAGATACCGGCATTCCACAGCAAAATTGTGAATATCTCACCTCCGGCCAAGCCAATTCAATTAGGGAGCCAATTAGTTTAATATCAGAAAGATCCAATAAGCTGCCCTCGCAACTTCTAATCAATTTACTTCATCTGCTAGAAACAGGTGTGGGTGTATGGGTGTGTAGGTCATAGCCGCGGCCTGATAGCCGGCATTGTAATTGCATCAGGCACTTGCATTACCGCCACGGATGTTCTGCCACATATTAAATCTCTTCAAATTCAATCACCCGCCGCGCAGGAAATTCCATTTTGCGCGCTTCCACGCCGCCGAGAGCGTCCCATTTATAAATATCGATATTATTTCAATATCAAATGAAGGTGAACGCGGGACGACACTCACCATTTGAGTTCATTTGAGTGACATGGTAATTCAATCTCAGATTGAAGACGGCTAGGTGGAGCTAGGATTTGAGGCAGCCACGATCTTTCGACGACTTGTAGTACTACAATCAGATTGAGCGAAGTAACAATCCTTACTAATGTTTGGACAGGGAATGGACGGAGCTGGAGAATCGCACTTAGTGGCATGATGAGGTGAATTGTGACCGACTGTTTAAAACATTGGTTGAGTAGCCGGAATCGAAGTAATCATTACACTTAAAACTTTTACCTTTCTAACAGATCATTAAGCTGTGTTAAGACTATTATTTTTGTAATATCGAAATGAGAGGATAATTACGATGCTGCCCAGACCTTAGAGGGATTACCGAAGATTATGAACATATAGAACGTGAGGGATACATCGGATAATACAACAGCCCAGTGTTAATACCCTTCACGGGTTAATGGTTGATGCTTAGTTCGTGAGTTCACAGTAGTCGCTACCCCGTCCCACACAGTTCGTGCTGGGAATACTCTCCGTGTTTATTCTGTCTCCTATGAATTTTAATTAATATCACATGCTGAAATTTTACTCCGCGAAAAGCAATCCGCAGCGATGCGCCGCGCGTACGTTAACATTTTTAATTTGTTTCTACAATCCTTTGGATGAGTGTCTTGAGAACTTTAAGCATTATATGTGCGACATACAACGATCATACGTAATTAAAAATTAATTTTACAAAACATCTGCTTCAGAACGCAAATCACATCCGATATTAGATTGGCATATAATGCCAATAAACGCATGAAATGAATTTGCGTAGTCAAATTTATAATGAATTGGAATGAGCTAATGAATCCAAATAGGCTATTTCGGCACGCGATATGAAATTTGATATTACATTTCTGTATTTACATTAACTATCTTTGGTATAGATCACTCGTGCTTACTCTTGGTATTTTAGTATGGGCTAAGAATGCGCTATTTAATTCTAATTATTCGATAATTTTACTTTTAATATTTATCTTCGTAATGTTTACATGGTAAATGAACTGACTGGCCCCAAAGCCAATCGGTTGTCAGATTACAGTTACATCAAGTGCCAAATTAGACAGCAACATGTAAGAGGCCAGGGATCCCGTAGTGGATGAATAGGTTTTTATGACAGATTGATAGAGTATTATGGAAAGCAATATTGAATGGAAATCCGGATATCATAGCGAGTAGAGA
This sequence comes from Hyles vespertilio, assembly GCA_009982885.2. Lineage (NCBI taxonomy): Eukaryota > Metazoa > Arthropoda > Insecta > Lepidoptera > Sphingidae > Hyles > Hyles vespertilio. The sequence continues at coordinate 21,572,239 of CM042808.1, read as the reverse complement.
ATTGAGACATTGTTGTGTGTTATTACAAAAATGATTCACAATAAGCAAATAAATTTGATGAACAATCGGACCAATAGTTTCCGCACAATTCGCGTTAATTGTCGTTCCAAACAGACTGCGATAGAAAACAAACTGCGCCGACATCCCCGCCTCTCCCCGCGCTGTGAATGGCACGTTTAATTTCCTACAGCTCCGGTGCGTGCTGCCGACTGTGCTGCTGACGTTTTCGGACGCGCGCCCTGACCCGCTCGTCAGCGATATCTTTCAGCTGTTCACTCTGAACGCTTGCACTCAGGAAAACGGATGCATTGTCGACCACAAGTTTTCTCTGCGAATGATATACGAGTCGTTTGAGAATCGATAAAGTTTACGACTTATTGAAAACTTTGTGTTGGCTTTCCTGATGTGAGAGTATGTGTTGTAGTGTATGTAATGAATTATTTAATGTCGGATATGTTCTTAAAACAAATTACATAATTAATAACTAGTTTTTTTCACAAACGGGTATTGACGTTTATTTACACGCCGCGCTGTTTTTTGTTGTCCCTGCAGATTCTCACTAACACCACTGAAAATATATTCTATCATATTTACGATAGGTATGAACATAAGGTAAATAACATGTAATACCACGGACATGACGCGTGTGGGTTACAAAACAATAGATACTTAATTATACATAAAGATATAAACATGCTACCATTGCCTTCTTGTTCGACTATTTTACGCAATTCCAGAGGTGTAAGTTAATAGTAAATTTATTTTGATAATAATATACAACGAATACAAAAAATGCCAACTTCACGAACATATATGAAAATGGCCGGCAAAGACGCGCTAAGACCGAAAGAAGAATCATTAATGTCCACCAATATAAACAAACTAAACCGAAAATATACTAAGGCAGTGTAATTGAGATCTTCGCAAAGACCAACAAAGGTATGGAACAAATTCGTGGGATTGGCCACATAGGCCTGCAATGTGGCCCTAATAGTGGGCTCAGGCCCAAATTAGTATAACTTTGGTCTAAGAAGAGGACGCTTTCTTAATCCTATCGAAAATTCGATACCTTTCAGGGACATATAGGTTGGTGGTATTAAAATAATTGAAGATTTAAAAATATTGTCGCGATCAACCTAAGTGATTGATTACCTAGTCAACTCTGATATCCTGCCTTTTTCCCGTCACGTCGCGCTCTTGAGGCCGACACGGCAATAAACACGTGAGAAACATAATGCAAGCTCATTACGAATCTTTGCTGATGAAATTCAGCCGTATAACTGTCAAGCATTGTGACCAATTTTCCCCCCGTCGACGCGGTCCTTTCAATTATTTTTAAATGTCTTCAGGTTCTTCTGTCTGGTTTTACTTTATGCACATGATTTAACAAAACCTGATTTAGGTTTCGGTATGGATGTTACATAGGATATAGATAGCATAGGCATAGCTCATAGGATTAGCAAGTTGACAGTGGCAGTGGGCTGGGGCACATAGCTCGCAGAAACCGATGGCCGTTGGGGCCGAATGGTTCTAGAGTGGAGGCCACGTACAGGCAAGTGAAGTGTCGGGACGCCCGCCTACAAGGTGGACGGACGACCTGGCTAAGTTTGCAGGAAGTCGCTGGATGCAGGCAGCTTCCACAGGTTGATGTGGAGATCCTTGGGGGAGGCCTATGTTCAGCAGTGGACTTCCTGTGGCTGAGATGATGATGATTATAATGATGGTGAATGTTAAAATTTAGTGAGCTTTATCTTATTTTCTAATGTTGTGAGCGATATTTTGCCTTTCATGGATGAAGGATTTTCTCCTGGGCTTCCAGGGTACGGATGTAAAATGATATAATTCAGCTTGTAGGATAAATATTTGAGAGCCTAACTTTTTTCGTATTTTTTGAACAAGCGAGGTTTAAATCCCCGTGTTATATGCTGAGAGATGGCAAAAGTAGTACGTGGCCGGCCTGTCAGCCTGACGCGCCTACACTACTTCAAACCGGTTTTGTGTCAATGACCATCGCATGACATCAAATTACGAATGTTGATTATTCAGTAGTCAGATATTAATTCTATAATATAATCTGTTTTAAAAGTTGTCAAAATTCCCATGCAGTCGCAATCAGAATATAAATCGGTCCACACAGTCACAGCAAGGAGTGCGGAGTGGCGCCAGTTTGTTTATATTTGCATCATTTCACTCGCATACGCTTTACGTGATGTTTGTCAATGACATTCTGAAAATCTTCAGTCGATCATGTTCTTAAACTCTTACAGATGGATAGTTGGATTTTTTATTTAAAACTGTCGTAATATTATTTCAAGATAACTTTTAGCTATGTTTCATAATATGCATCATATAATTAAGCTTATTTCTATATGGACGCGTCTTTTTCTGAAATAGTCATAATCCGTATATTTCAATCTGAATTCAAATATGAATAGTTCGGACCCCGACTACGTACACATTTTAAAGAGAGCAGACTTCCAGATTCGGGCAACTCTTATGAGATTGTAAGAAATGAATCACCCAAAGTGGTGTCAGAGTCACACTGTTATCAGCCAAACTCACAGCATGAATAGTCAAGCTCGTCCGTGGTAGTACCACTGTCCCACTGTGAAATAGATTCGAGGCGAAAACTTCGCTGTCACGTTTCATCCGGTGAGTTAATATTACCAGATGTCCAACACCCCTTTACTCTTCCCAACCTTTTCCCTTCTCGCTCTCCTCTCAATTTAATGAGCAGGCAATTCAACCTGATCCAGCGTTGTGGATGTTTTATGGGTGGCAGTGGTCACTTAACATCAAATGGCCTGTATGCTCGTGTGCCGGACAAATGCAAAAAAAATGTAGATAGGTATGAAAATCAAACCCAGAGGTTTCTTCAGACGTCGTAGTTTAGTCCTGTATAATATAATATGTGTATAGATGACCTCTTGCTATTCTACACTCTATACCGATAACACTGGGCTCCCCATTCAGTGCACGGTAGTCAGTAGTCACTTTTTCCGAGCCAGCAATAAAAAAATATGCCACATTACCAACTCATCCCGACGCGATATGTGTTATTACTTTTGGCACGTGCGCAGTGTAAGCCGGCGATATACTGTACTCATTAAAAGTATAAGAAAGTGTCTAGCCACTGACGGGATGAAAGTTTTGGCGGTGCTCCTAAGCAACAAATGCCAAATCGATATCACGGCTCATTTGGCGGCCGCCGACACGCCCATCGCAATAATTAAATGCTCCAATGATGTTGTTTGTACGTGACAACTTGGAGTGCCGTATCTGTAGTTATATGGTTTTTATATTGTTTTATTAAAAAAAAACTTATAGAGGCATAGATAAATTCTGTAATAAATAATCTGTAAATAATAACGATATATTGTGTTTTAGTCCCGCCGCGTCAATTCGAATTGGGTATACCTATCCTGTAATCATTGTGTGTATGTGTGTTGAATAAACAATAAATATTTTTATTCAGAAATACAAGATTGTATCTTTATATTTTTCAATAAAAGAAAAAGTTTAAAGCTATTTGTAACATTTATTTTTAGAGATTTTCCTCGAATGCTCTTCCCTTTTCTGGGAATGGTAGTCTTGACAATATTTTATGAGTATTTTAGACCCGCGCCCACTACCTTGACCCAAAAAGATATATTCGTACATCAAACATATAAATTGGCGGAGTAGGGTTTCCATTTCACGATTATATTTTAATCCATTAAAACCGAGAAACTAGGCCAAGTATTTAATTAATCGATGTGCTTTTTGTGTGGATCGCTCGGAGATGAGAGCGGTTCGAATTGTGACCGATCGGAAATTAATACCCACTGATGACGTACAGACATAAAAAATATAATTTAGCATTATTAAGCATCGTCGTGTGGAAGATTGAGGCTAATTGATGTGCTCATTATAATTACGTAGAGTAGACGATTTTTACCGAGAGTAATATCATAGATTTTCATTTCAAATGGTTGTTTATGTGGGATTCTCAATGACAGTAAAATTTCAAGTAGTATGTTCATGAGAATTATATTTGTTGTTATGTAGGACATAAATGGACTAAAGTAAAACCTAACCCAATACCCGGGGAAATCCGTTGGAGCCACTACACCATAAGAGAAATTGTGAATGACTTTTTCCCAGTCACGTAATGTTCATTGAAATAATTGATTCTACAGAATATTTTATTCACTAGCTTACACTGAACGATCAATTGAAATATAACACAGGAAAATGTATTCAGGAAGTTCGCTGTAAACTTGAGCGATAAGCAAAACAGGCGCCTCTAACAAATAGTATTTACCGCAAACGATATCACAACAGAAAAGTATAGCGTTATATTACAATTTTTAAACATTAGCTATAAGGGGCACCCTATGTCATGTGACATATATGACTTTTAGTTTATATCCGCAAGAGAGTATCAGAAGTGGCACTAATGTTATCCACATAACGCCAAGCTTATTTCCGTCCCAAGATGTGATAGGGACTGAGCTGAATGCAGGCCGGGCCGAAATGCTCGTAATGTTTACAACAACATTTATTTACTTAAATGAAACCTAACATTTACAAGATTTTTTTTTGCAATAAATACAAAAACGTAATCTCATTAGGTAAACTCGCGAGAATTATTATTACCCGTGCGATCCGTTATAAACAAATAAATAAATAAGCAATAAATACACCCAACAGTCCACATACATAGTCTTGATTCCACACTAAGATCAAGCCTTGTGTCGTGGGTGTCAGGAACAACGAGAGACCTTCCGTTCTCACAAACACCCAGACCTGAAACGAACACCTCTGTATCGCATAAATATTAATCTCGGTGCGGGGATCGAACCCGCGGCCTCACGTTTCATAGCTGGCGTCTAACCAACTGCAACACGGAGGTTGTCATATGTTGCAATACGAAACTAAACTTAAAACTACCAGCTTACTTCGTCGTCAATTGAGATTATTACGTTTTCAGGAATACCAAAGGTAGATAACAGTACCAAAACAACATAAATAAAAAATTTATTTAAATCTCTGGATTCGTAGAATCGTTTTTCTATTGAGATCAAAGGACTATTTCTTTTTCGAGATAATTCATAATCTCAAGCCGGTGTTGATTTCCTAAATCCACATTTCAAAACAGTATAGCGAAATTAAATAATCCTTCATCTCAATAATCCGAAGGTTAAAGGGTGTACCTGGTCGTATTACAAATCGCCTTTATTTTATAATTCCATCGGCATCAATTAGATTTATAATTAAAGACTTGGAAACTTCAAAGATGTTAATTGAGATTCGATCTCCAAAGCGATCGGGGGCACGAAATATAAATGTAAGGGCCTCGATGGTACGCGATAGGGAGGGGATAGGGGGGTATGCAGGTGATGGAATCGAATTTGGGTCTTCGGTATCGATTACGTGTTATAATGTTACCACCGCTCGACTGCGGCGGTTGATCGCGCCACCTTGTCCGACCTGATAGTGGCAACACGATATGACCGCAAACTATTCAACTACTGCTCTTGTGCTGGAAATATCATACTGCATATCGATTCCCATCATTAGTTTGTGTCTCTAATGTCACTTGTTATGCTTATTATTTGTCTTTCGATTACATAATAGAAGCCATATCTAATATGATGTGAGAAAAAGGTAATTTAGAGGAATGTGAAATTTGAGGTCATTATACAGCACTCACAACTTGGAAGTTTACAATACTAGTCTTTTAACTTCCGAAACTATCTGTAACTTAGTTACTGAACAATGTATATGCCTGTGGCATGATTCTGTTGCAAATTCCTCTATTCAAACCACTTTATGACCTTTCGAATGACGTCGGTTTGACGTAAACTAAGACCTTATTCATAAGTTCTCGAATGTTTTGACTTCTTCGCTCAAACAGAATTGAAAAGACGTTCGAATGAAACAAAACATTCGAAAGCTAAAATAGATTTATAAACTGTCTTATGTGAATAAAACCATAATATTTCAAATTGAATGAATCTCAGGAATTTCAAACATTATTTCTTAAGCGATTTCCGTTCATTTAGATGTTTGTGATGTCAGTGCAATGGCAAGTTCCATGTATCTATAAAATCACCAGGAATCGATATCAAATAAGTAATATTTTTTCCATCTAAAGTATTCGTGTGATTTTATTGGTTTCCAAGAAAGGTTTGACGTCAATTCTGGCGGTTAGTCGTAAAACTATCAGGGTGTAACCTTTAAAAAACGTATGTACAACAGTCACACACGTTCTTGAACCCGAACAATAAGTTTTATGTATTATTTGATGTCAGAAACTACGCAATGGTTTGTGGTCTCGCAACATTTATACCCGAAACAGATGTTTGTGGATCACACATGCTCACAATATTTGCTTTAAAACGGAAAACAAATGTCTCTTGTTTCACAGCTTGCTCCTTAAAACAACTGCGTAACAGAGGCTGAAAAATACTGATATCTGGATACATTTAGTACAGCGCGGCGGTTGAATTAACCAAAGATTTCCGACTTTGCCTAAACATTTCTAAAACCACCTATATAAACCCATAAATTCTATACATAGCGATTGGTATCCAGCAACTTGCATCCACCATTATAACCTTTATATACACACGTATAGGTGTGATATTTGTACGTAGCACTCAACACCATGAATAAGATAATACGGCTGTGATTAAATTTCGTTTACTTGATTAGCATAATAGGACGGGGGACGAAGGACGACGGCGAATGTAGTTAGTGACAACATCTCTATAATGGACAGAACAGTGTCTTGTCTGTCTCTCTGGTCTGGTTTCATGGCTTGATTTAATGTGGGATTGGATTTATTTTCTATCTGACGTTATCCCACTGTAACCCCCAAAATGTGGGGTTGACTTATATGAAAGTTGTATTGAGGTGTCTGTGTTTTTCTTCAGCCACTGGAATTACATGCTGAGCATAGAAATTTATCGCTATGGGAATCCTTGTCACCTATTAAAGACATTACCGCAGGAAATAAAACCTCATTAGAATACATGAGCTATCAATGTAATCTGTTTAACATAGTTGGAGACCTCATGACTAATCACGAGTGATAATCATCGTCAGTCCGGCATAGTTTTTGAGTTTCATTAACGAGCATTTCTAATTAAGAACAACCGCAACTGATGGTTTAGCGTGCTCTTCGAGATTTAAGCTTACCGCATTCATGTCAGATTTCATTTATATTCGTTCACATTTTCTGCTTCAGTAATTACGTATTCAATGTTGTATTTTTATGCTTGTTGGTAATCGGACTTCGAGCCCACGCCGCCGGCATTGCCACTGGGTTGTGCCGATAGGTTGCATATTCAGCAGATACTTGGTTTTTTCTCGAAATACCCCGTTTTTACAACTGAAATGATGCTCTCAGCGAATGCCACGGGCAAACCCGCCCTGTAAAAGTCCGCTGGCAGTGCCGCCAGCATAGTGTGTAGGAGGCATTGGTCGAGCTAGTAGGAAAAAATATTTGGAATTGTTTTTTAATTATGGACACTAACACGAGTAGTTGTCTAATACAACACTTTTTGACTATGTTTTCAACCATTTATGTAACGTATTTGTAGATTATTCTTGTTGATATATAATGCTTCACAGTAGTAATGCAATTTTTGTATTGTCGACAGAACGGCGAGGCTGCGCTCGTGGCACGTTAGCAGCGCCACCGCGCACTCTGGACTCTTACAAACTTTCATGTAAGTATTTACATTGTATTTTAATTGTGTTTATTATGTTATTGGTATCATTTGTTCCTATTACACAGCTGAGTAGTCAGTTCCTTACGTCTTTCTAACTTTATTTTGATTATCCATAACAATTTACAGCAGGCCTCTTGATTATAATTATTTTTGTCCCGATTTGGTACAAAAATAATTATGTATTTGTAACTCCTATTCATTTAAGGTCCATTGATATTATTCCGTGTTATAAAAAAAATCATCATTCCTACAATCTCCGCGTTCTTATTTATTTAACTACTATGAAATAAAAACACCTTAGTATGAAACAAGATCTTTCATCCTTTAATTGGAGGCAGTTGTGACCTTTTTACCCTTATAATATTGTAATACCGAAATTAACTGTACCCGAAATCTATCGCATTAGCCAACAGTGATATAATAAAGATTATCATTGAGATGTATAAAATCTAACGTATGTGTGTGTGTTTGACGAAGACCACTGATGTGTAGTGGCGGCGCGGCGGCGGCGGCAGAATGGACGACGCCGGTAGCAACAAACAGAGGCAAGCCACCAGGGTGTTCAAGAAGAGCTCGCCCAATGGAAAGGTATTATTTTTGGTTATCTTTTAATTAAGTGTTCGTACACCTAATTCTGCTCATCTCTGGCATCACCTAAAGGTCGACTGGCAGAAAATGCCACAGGCATTAAGTCCGCCTTGTATACAGTAGTATATGAAGCTTAATAAAATAAAAAAATAACGATTCTAGTATTGTCAACAGTTCACTGTCTAAATCACAGACTAATATATAAGTCCAGTATTGTGCCGTGTCTATAAGAGTTAGGAAAGCGCGTGGAACTTCCGTCTCGCCACATAGTTTTTTTGGTACACCACGGTTATGGCTATCAAATGCAACTATATTGATTTTAAAAAAAGCAACATACAGTCAAATTGAGAACCTCCTCCTTTTTTTGAAGTCGGTTAAAAATATAATTAGCGGTGCTATCGTCTTGTTCTTTTTATAAAAATAAATCTCTGTGTCGGTATCCAATATCGCGAGTAGCGACCGCTTAAAATTATGAATTTATGAACTGGCGTACCCAGATAACCTACGTCTGCCGTCGAGTGACCGATACCCTTCGTTCTCTATATCGTCTGAAGAAATTTCTTCCCTTGCAAACCAAACAGATGCTTGTGCAAACCTTAATTTTCCCCATAATCGAATATGGTGATGTGTGCTATTTTGATCTGAATGTAGATCTTCTCAATAAACTTGACCGACTTCTTAATAACTGCATTCGTTTCATTTTTAATATTCGCAAGTATGACCATGTGTCGTCTTGCCGTTCCCAACTAAAGTGGTTGCCCATTCGCCAGCGTCGTAGTCTACGCGCACTTACTCTTTTGCATTCTATTCTTGTATCTCCTTCTCCCCCATCCTACTTAATTTCTTTATTTCAGTATCTCGGTTGCAACCACAATAGAAACCTTCGGTCTACCTACAATTTACTTCTCCAGTGTCCTCCCCATACTACTGATTTCTTGCATTATTCTTTCTCTATACAGTCGATACTTCTTTGGAATGCTCTTCCCCTCGAAATCAGGCTATGCAGAAACCGTTACGCGTTTAAATATAGGTTCGGGAACTTCTACTCAAACAAATTGCAGAATCGTCAAATTAACTTTCACCACTTTTTTAAATATATATGTTAGTATGTATGTATATTATATGGGTATATATTTGAAAACATTGTATATATTATATGTAAACTTATATTTACATATATGCATAATATTAATTTAAATATGAATTTTCTAATACATACCGGGTATCTCAAGACTGCTACCGAAAACGAAGCCGGGTGGTAGTTTAAGCGACTTCTGACACTATGCAATAGAAAAAGTTGCAAAAAAAGCGACAATTTTTTTTTGTTATTTTTTTCCTATGGCCATATTTGGGTGGTAAATACATTTTTTCCTAAAATAATAGTATATACCCTTTTATTTATAAATGCTATAAGGTATAAAAGAGTTTAAATTATTATTTTAGCAAAAACTATGGATTTACCACCCAAAAATGACGATATTTAAAAAATCATAAAAAAAAATTGTCGCGTTTCTAGGCGAAATTTTTAGCTGCATTGTGTTTGTAGTCACTAAAACTACCACCCGGCTTCGTTTTCGGTAGCAGTCTTGAGATACCCGGTATGTATATATACAGAGGCAACAAACATAATGCAATTAAAAATTTCGCCTAGAAACGCGACAATTTTTTTTATGATTTTTTAAATATCGTCATTTTTGGGTGGTAAATCCATAGTTTTTGCTAAAATAATAATTTAAACTCTTTTATACCTTAGAGTATTTATAAATAAAAGGGTATATACTATTATTTTAGGAAAAAATGTATTTACTACCCAAATATGGCCATAGGAAAAAAATAAAAAAAAAATGTCGCTTTTTTTTGCAACCTTTTCTGTTGCATTGTGTCTGAAGTCGCTTAAACTACCACCCGGCTTCGTTTTCGGTAGCAGTCTTGATATACCCTGTATATTTGCACTTAGTTATACTATTAACACCTACTTTGTACAATCTCTGCATCACCCAAAGGTTGACTGGTAGAGAATGCCTTGGGCATTCTCCGCCTTTATACAACATTAAGTATAAAAAGTTTAATAAAATAAAATAAAAAATAAGAAAAATAAAATTTTATTAAACCCTTCGAGAATTTGCTTCACAGTTCATTGCTAATAATTAACAAGTCCAGTGAATCAAAGTATAGTTCAAATCGCGTGTAACGTACAAGGCGGAGCGGTGTTTACGTATCCCTTCAGCGCAATGCTCAACATCCGCCTTGAATTGACACGGAGCGTTTCCGCCGCGCGGCCCCGCGGTCAGCACTCGTCTATTAATGCTGCTCATGCACGTCATTCACGCATACTGTATGCTGGTATGTGCGGAGTATCGAATTTCAGACAGTTCACAGCCGCTCAAGTTTGAATTCTCGAAGGGGAGACAAAAGTGCTATCAATTTTTTGTCATACAATGGTTATAATATAGACGGATGTTTAATAACAGTTTTAACATTATAATCATGTAGACAATTTGTAATCTATTACAACGAAGTCGGCATGCGCAAAAAATGAACAAATCTCAATAAAAACCTACGAACTACTACTAACTACTCATTAGTAATTATTTTAATTAGATAGACTGCAGTCATCAAGATAAATCACAACTTAATAAGAATAATAACAAATAAAAATAAATACACCCAACAGTCACGTACATAAGTTCAGTCATACAGTCAGTTCCACACTAATATCGAGTCTTGTGTCGTGGGTAGCAAGAACTATGAGAGACTTTTTTTCGGTCTCACAAACACCCAGACTCGAAACATATGCTTGTGGTTCGCATACACATTTGTCTCGGTACAGGGATCGAACCCGCGGCTTCTCGTTTCATTGTCTTAAACGATATACGATTACTTTCGATTTAATCTAAATCATGTTTTGTTTACAGATCACAGTATACCTGGGGAAAAGAGATTTCGTAGATCACATCACACATGTAGACCCGATTGGTGAGTGTATAGACTAATCACTAATGTTTCCCTTCCAGACCGACATATCTATACAATACTTAAACAATTAATCATTTGGCGATTCCTCATTCCATTCAGTTAATCAATCGATTTTCGCTGGCCTGATGTTATATGTTACTACAGTATGAAATATCCCAGTTCCTATCTTTTCAATTTTAACTTTTTATCGTGGCAATATACTGCGTCGGTGGCATAGCTGTACTACGGTACGGTTCAAGAGATATAATGGATTTTTCTTTTCATTATCAACCCAGTGTCAGGAATATGTGTACGATATAGCGTTAGGCTTGCCCCCTATCACATCGTGGGACGGAACATACAAGGCGTAATCTGAGTGTCCTGGCATCTCTGCCTATTCCTTCTGGGATAAAGGCTTGAGTTTATGTATCTATGTAGGTCGTACCAGTATAAAAACAAAATGCCTGATATATTACCTACCCAAACAAATATATTGTATACTGAGCGTTGAATAGAATTGATGAGTCTAACAACAGTTGTGTTTTGAATTCCAGACGGAGTGGTCCTAATCGACCCAGAGTATGTGAAGGACAGGAAGGTGTTCGGCCACGTGCTGGCCGCCTTCAGGTACGGCCGGGAAGACCTGGACGTACTGGGACTAACCTTCAGGAAGGACTTGTATCTCGCTGCTGAACAGGTGAAAATTTACCATATACGCTTTGGATACTTGATCTTTGCTTAGGTCGAAATAGGAGGTTTATCGTAAGCTTGCACATCTTAATAATCTGAAACGAGAGGTGAATGCAGATAATTTTAAGTCGGTGCGGAATACCTTAGTGCAAATTATTGTTGTGGGAAAATTAACTTCCATAAGTTTCCTTCTCATTTATATCTATTCGTGTCATACTTAAAAACCAGACAGTAATTGATGATAATATTCGAGAATTGAGATTGACAACTCGCTATTGAAGAGATCTTCTATATCCAGCAGGCAGCAATTAACTATTTATTACGGGCTGATTATGAAATATTCATCGCAAGTTTTTTTTAATACAATGGATAATGAATTCGTCTGATGGTAATCGTTACACTACGCGTTACAATTGCTCATGAACATAGCAAACCAAACTTGGCTACAAATTGGATACAAAGCAATGCTTGGCATTCCACGGCCCTCGCCACTCTAATACATAAGTTAACTCTACATCCAGATATATCCAGCAACGAGCACGCCGAAGCGCCCACTGACCCGTCTGCAGGAGCGTCTGGTGCGCAAGCTGGGTCCGGCGGCGCACCCGTTCTACTTCGAGCTGCCGCCGCACTGCCCCGCCTCGGTGACGCTGCAGCCCGCGCCCGGAGACACGGGCAAGCCGTGCGGAGTCGACTACGAGCTCAAGGCCTTCGTTGCAGACACGCAGGACGATAAGCCGCATAAAAGGTGGGTTTGGGAAGGTGTATGGAAAATTGTTTGACCAAAACACACTGTTCAACATGGGCGTACTAGGAGAATGTCTTATTTTTTTTATTGCGATGAATGACGGGACCACTATTCCATTCACTTACCGGTAAGCGATATAATGGGCGGATGGATGGCAGAAAAACCAAGCAATACCAGGAATTAAAAAGCAGTGCTTGGCACTCCACTGCGCTAGCCATCCTGAGACTTTGTTACGTCTTATTATGTCCAGTAGTTACTCCAGTCCAGTCCAGTAGGCATTATAAAGCAACAATTGGCACTCCACTGCGCGCACCATCCTGACATAAGATGTTAACTCTCATTAGGTCCAGTATCACAATGTCCTTCAAACCGGAACACAAAAGTGCATTTACACTGCTGTTTAGTGGGTGAAATAGACATTGCGGTGGTTCCTACCCAGGCGGCCTCTCACATATGAGAGACGATTTCATGACGTAATAATGAAATATTAAATTAGTTTTCAATTAATATTCCATAATAAACATATCTAATACAATATTACTCTCTTCAATTTCAGAAACTCGGTGCGGTTAGCAATAAGGAAGATAATGTACGCGCCGAGCAAGCAAGGCGAGCAACCTTCCGTGGAAGTGTCCAAAGAGTTCATGATGAGCCCCAACAAACTCTACCTGGAAGCCTCTTTAGACAAGGTTTATATAAAAATACAAAATTAATATATATTATAATTCATTATCATTTGCAGTCATGGAAAGGGTACTACTAAGTATAGGGGATTCACCCAAGGTTTTTTTTTGGTGGCAAGCAACCAATAACCAGCATTTTGTTTAACTGCATCCAAAATTTTATTTACACAACCTAATTTATAAGCTACATGCATACATATGTACATGCAAAAGCTACATACATAAAAATAAATAATGAACGTATATCAGGAGCTGTACCACCACGGCGAGAACATAGCAGTGAACGTGCACATAGCGAACAACTCGAACCGGTCCGTGAAACGCATCAAGGTGTCGGTGCGTCAGTTCGCAGACATCTGTCTGTTCTCCACCGCGCAGTACAAGTGCACCGTCGCCGAGGCGGAGAGCGAGTGAGTGCGCACACACACGCACACGCACGCACACACGCACGCACACACGCACAGGCACGCACACGAACACGCACACGCGCAGACACACACGCGAACACACACGCACAGACACGTACACTAACACACATATGTCTATTAAACTTACTGGTTGTGGTATTAGCCCACACACAGTTATGCAGACAGATCTCCTCACCTGGGCCTGGCTATAAACTGAATGGACTTGATTTTCTATCCTTCTGAGTATATAACTAAGTACACACTACATACTGAGAATACTAACAAGATAGCTGACACAATTGTGTCATAATTATGCCGGGATACTTCAAACTTGATTTACCCTGCTTCTACACATTTGTGAGGGGCACTATACGTACTGAGTTTTACACTATCGGCCTTATTCATACAGTTTTAAAACCTGTTTTAGTCATTGGATGTTTTGTCTTTTTCGAACGACTTTTGTAATCAGTTTTAGCGAAGAAGACATACATATTGTATACAGAGTTCATAATGTAGTAGAGATTGAGGCTCCTATAATTTATAATCATAGCCTACAACACCACACACAAAAGGTGCAACGTTTTAAAATTATCAATATTAATTTGCAACTTATTAACCAATAGTATTACTTTTACCTATCATATTGAGTATTTATATTATCACTTTTTTTTCAAGTTTTATAACGATCGCATTTTTAAATATTATCAAATTTAATTACCTATATTCGATAAATATTCCTTAAAAATCGATAAAATAAATAGGATTTTACTAAGTCTGGTTTTGGCTGGGTATTCAAAATTAAACTTGTTCTTATTCAGGGAACCGAATTCGAAGGTGAAGAATAAATTTAAGTTTCCATTATTCGGGATTTCTGATACGAAATTAAATACTCGGACTCTGTAAGTAACCGTTTGGGCGTGTATTGCATGGACATGGCCGAATTGTATCAAACATCCTTTTTTGCTAATACAAATTGTTCTCCCACCGACAAATTTTAAATTTAGATTTAATATTTCACAATCAAATGTACAATATATTGCTTCAATCCATTGGCGATAGCCAAATAGTTTATCGAATTTCGCTTAGCAACCCTATTCAGAAGCATACGCAATGCATCTTGTGACTAACTTGTATATTTTGATTTTTTATGGGGTAGGTCTTGTTCCCTTATATATTTATATTTTAGTTTCTCGTAGAATTTTATAAACTTCACTTTTGATCTAAGGGTACATCAATATTTAACCTGTTCTATGTTTGTGTTAAACGCCATCTATTGAAAATATTCAACAATATTTTTGAATCAAAATATAATTGCTAGATTTATTCGTCGTATGAAATATTCGGCGAGTTTGTTTATATGATGATTTATGTATTACTTCAAGGGTTGTCGGTAAGGGTTGTGTTGGTTTTGTAGAGAGGGTTGTCCGGTGGGCCCCGGGTTCACGTTGAGCAAGGTGTTCACGCTGACGCCGCTGCTGGCCAACAACAAGGACAAGTGGGGGCTGGCGCTCGACGGACAGCTCAAGCACGAAGACACCAACCTCGCATCCAGCACGCTGTTAGTGTACCTATCTGCATTTTATACTTTGGAAATATGTAATATAATGAAAATACATTTAGAAAAAATATGAACCAGTCACTAAAAAACAATGTCTTCCCAAGCTTGATGTTGATGGTGCATACATAACTAATATTATTTCTTTAGATAGTCCATATTTAATTATATATGATAACATATTCATGTTTCCACTATAAGGTTTATTATAATATGTTAACGCCTGCTTTTATTTTTTCAGTATCGCCGATCCATCGCAACGTGAGAATTTAGGTATCATAGTGCAGTACAAAGTGAAGGTGAAATTGTGCTTAGGACCGCTCGGAGGGTAAGTTTCATTTTTTCTAAAGAAAAATAAGTTCAATTTAATTCAATGTATTCGATGCTTTGTTTCTAATGTACCAGGCTATGTGAAATTTTGGGTATCCATAAATTATAGCACATCAATTAAAGTATCTATGTGGGAAGTTATTGCATGTTCGAGGATGGTCGGTTTTAGCAGGTTGCTACGTTCCTATGTTCAACCTACTATTTTTGAGCATGTAGAGGAATGTAATGTTTGTTGTATATCATTGCAGCGACTTATCGGCTGAGCTGCCGTTCATCCTGATGCACCCGAAGCCCGAGGAGGAGCCGACGCGCGCCGACCCCGCCGCCCGCGCGCCCCGCGCCGCCGCGCCCGACCACGACCTCATACAACTCGACCCGCCGCCGTGCGTATGCACACGCGCACATACACACGCACACACAACTACGCACGAACCATAGATTTAGTATAAAACATAGATCGGCAATGTGAAAGAGATAGAATAATTTAACTCATATGTTAAAGCGAGATGCATGATGCGACCATACGTTTACACAGGAGTAGCCTGCAGTGACCCAGAGTCAAAATATGTCAAACTAAGCGAGCAACAAAATTCGCTTATTTTCATAATTTATTTAATTTTACAGTACTTGGTTATATTTATTAAACGTAGTTTATTATAGTGAATTGTACAGTGCCAAGGTGTGGTTAATGCAGGCGTAAAAATCCGAAATAATCACAGTTTTTTCAGGTACCGGTCACTTTTGCACAATACTATTTTGTGACGATATTATAGAATTAAATGGAAATCCGTGTATACATATCGATAGAAAAGAATATAGTATTTCATTATATCAATGTGCTGAAAGCATCCATTGCGTATAAAAAATAATATCAAATACGTGAATTTACAATAATTTCAACCAAAAGTTGCTAGGGATTGACTGACAGGTTCGATCAATAAAAGGTTGTCGATAAAATAGTCGATGACAACACATATTTCCTTACATTTTTATAGAACTATAGTATGTTGTGATAGTGTGCATTCTACTTCTACCTGGCGTTATCCCGGCCATATTTATTATAGTATTCATTCTACAATATTAGTTATTACTTTACTTTTTCTCATTTTTTATATTTGTAGAATAATTATTATGACACTTCATGTGTGTGATTTTTGAATTTACAGCCTGTTTCAATGTCTGCCAAGAGGCTGTCAATCTATAATAGTAAAACAAGAACATATTAGATATTATTATAAAATATGCGATACTTCTATGCACAATATAATTGTCCAAACCTTGAAGCAAAATTATTCATTGATCATAACATTAGGTATAGGTTTAAAATTTTAAATTCTCACAGGAAAAACATTAGTTTAGGTGACGTGATTGAGAAAAGCTTCATAGTTTATTGAACTTTCTCTTTCTTCAGTCTCGGTTCTCTGCATCCAACGACTTCCTACAAGCTTAACCAGGTCCTCCGTCCACCTTCAACGCGGCCTAGCAGGCGTCCAACACTTCCTAATGTGTTAAATTAAATTGACTTAAATAAGCATATTTTTTTAACTCTAGTATACATATAGTAAAAATGTGTTTCTTAGATTTACGCGAATGTTACTCATTGAAAAAAACTAATAATCACGGATTTTGTTGCAGACTGAGTCCACCCTGTGACTACAAAAGCTGTAAAGTAATCGAAACTTCACGACGGGAAGTTAAAAATGGAAAAAATAAACCGAAAAATAAAACTTTGTAAATAATAGTTTTATTTCATAAATGTGTTTTTTGTTCCCAGTTTAATTAGGTGTATGTACTATCTATACATCACAACGAAAAAATAATTTTGATCAGGGGAACGTAAAGACCCATACAAAACATCTCGAAACAAAATGTTTTATAATAATATGACAATTTATCTTTATTTATTTGTGTGTTTATGTATCTGTATTGAAATAAACACACCAATAAGTTTCTGTTAATATATAATAAAATGTCGCATATAAAATATTATTTCACTACTACAGGCCAACAGCTATATCGATATCGATACGACGGTATCGAAAGTGCATGGTACACCATTAAATGTCAAGCACACATGTAAACTTCACGCACACCATCGTAAATCAGTTTTGGTCGCGCTCAAAATGACACATTGCCGATCTATGTTCTATACTACATCTATGGCACGAACAATCTGCCGCGATTTCGCCATTTGTGTTGCACGCGCCGTTCACCCACTGCGGGATGCGCACGAGTGTGTCACAAGTGGATTTCAAAAAAATTACACGTTACAAGATTTATCTGTTATTTTTCACCTTTTGTACAAATATTGTTATTAGTTACACGCAAGATGGTTTCTCCTGTGTTTAAATGAGTCTCTACTTTAAAATTCCTTTAGTTTTATTTTATCTATTAACTAGCGGCCCGGCCCAGCTTCGCCCGGATACAAATAGATTTCTGTACAATAATATGTACGTATTATACATATAAACCTTCCTCTTGAATCACTCTATCTATTAAAAAAAACGCATCAAAATCCGTTGCGTAATTTTAAAGATTTAAGCATACAAAGGGACATAGAAACAGAGAAAGCGACTTTGTTTTATACCATGTAGTGATAAACGCATTAGCACTACAGTAACTTTTTATTGAAAATAATCGTCTTATCTCAATCCCCACAGAGATGAGAACGGCCAAGAGCAGGATGACGACATTATCTTCGAGGACTTCGCGCGCCTCCGGCTGAAGGGCGCCGACACCGACGCCTGAGCGCTCACCCTCACTGCCTCTCGCTGCGAACACACATGGACCACGTGACGCACACGTGACGCACACGTGACGCACACGTGACGCACACGTGACGCACACGTGGCGCCTCGTGACCACGTGGCCGCCTCGCCGGGCCCCGCCCACATCGACAGATAGCTAATTATTTTCTAACGCTTTGCGGTACGACGCTGGCTTTGACGAAATCGACGACGGTCGTTTATACCCTTAATTGTACTCACAGTTTGCTTTACAGACAGTCAATACTATGACGAATTAACTCTAACGCCATTAAAACATTCGATGTTTTTTTAATTTAATAATAAAAACTCAACGCACTCGGCAGCTCTGTCCATGCGTCAAAGGTAAGTGCATTGTTAGTGCACGTGCACTCGAGGCCGTCGTCTGACACCGTCTGTTTATTAAGTTGGTATGCAATATTGTGTGGCACTGTACGGGCATTGTGAATCAGGGATGTGTGTTATGTCATTTAAATTTTATAACTGTTATATTGGGCGCGGGAATAACAAGTTTTATACGCATGATATAATTGCGGTTTCTGTGTCATGGTAGCAAAAATAAAACGCACTTAAACTCATCAAAACATATGTATGGAAGCAAACACGAAGACAAAACGTTATGTGATTAATGACTTCCTGAAATATGTAGATACAATTACTCGAGAAATACAATCCTTCACAACGACGTTCCGTGTCATACAAAATATTCACAAACGAATTGTATCTGATAATCTGTCCACACACACATTTATTCTCTGTACAGTGTATCATGAAAGGATTTGAGTACTCGCAATAATACGATTTGCACTTTGAACCGTCAAGATTAATTTAATTTCTTTTTACCGCACAATATGGCGCACACCCTATATTGGCGGATGGGAGTGTAAATCGTGTTAAAGAATTTAGCGAAATGTTTTATATTCTATGTACCTATGTATATGAAAAGATAATTTTAAATCATTTATATGAGTACAATTAATTATGTTATATTTGTTGTATGATTTTTATAATGTTCATCAGTTGTGTAATGACGTTTAGTACAATATTCGATAATGCATTTAATAGGTATAAACAATTTTTCGTTCATTTACTTTCGGTTTTACTTCCTAAGGTGGTAATCAATCGCTTATTATTGATTTTTGAAGTAAAAATACTAATTCATGCAATTAAGACAAAACACCAATTTATATAACATATACAGTAACTATAATTAAAGATCTTGCTGCAGAGAATATGGAGATCCTAAAACTCAAAGAATTTTGAAAGTGCATATGGGTGAAAATGTTAACACATTTCTGTTTATTATTATGAAGAACACTTAACATTTATCCCTGAATGAGTCATGCCATTTCTACTCTACAACGAGATCTTTACATGCCATTATCAATAGTAGTAGCAAATTATCGATAAAAAAACTAAACATAGTTACGGTTCATGTGTCTAATTTTGGTATGAAATATATTTGTATAAATTATCAGCTAAATGTTCTCATGTGTTCGGTGAATAGTAGCTAGCACGAATGACGTTCATTTGAAAGTTCATATCAATATTTTGTCGAACAAGAAAAATCGGCAACGGATACAAAATGTTTTTTTTTACTTCACGGCTGGCCTTTTCCAGTGTCCGGCCTCAACTTTGCCCGTTATTTAGCATCCTCAACAAGAATACTTTGATTGTCTCCAAATATCGATAAATATCGTAACGGGTAAATACGTTGCATGTTCATCTTTATTCACCGAATACATGTGAACGTATGTTGAGTCCTCAGACTAAATACTCTCTAGACGTAGCCATGCCGCGGCCGCACAAGAGACAGATATATAATTCTTCAGTGTGGCCATTCTTCATGTTGGGAAAAATTAGTTTTGGTGGGTACTAACACAGGCCAACATAAGCATTGCCAACCGTACGATTTAAATCGTATTTATTCGTATATCGTATTTATTTTTTAGATGATAATGAATTTCATTATTTTTTACTTTTTAGTTCGATCTTATATGAAAGCTTGTTTTTTTCTATCTACGGCTGTCTTATCAAAGAAAGACAACTGCACGCAAATTACTTATAATATTTTTTCAACAATAATATTTTGTTTATTACTCTGGATAAAATAATCATCATCATCATACCATCATATCATATCAGTCACAGGAAGTCCACTGCTGAACATAGGCCTCCCCCAATAATCTCCACAATGACCTGTTGGAAGCGGCCTGCATCCAGCGACTTCCTGCGACCTTAGTCAGATCGTCCGTCCACCTTGTAGGCGGGCGTCCAACACTTCGCTTGCCTGTACGTGGCCTCCACTCGAGAACCTTTCGGCCCCAACGGCCATCGGTTCTACGAGCTATGTGCCCGGCCCACTGCCACTTCAACTTGCCAATCCTATGGGCTATGTCAGTAACCTTGGTTCTCCTACAGATCTCCTCATTTCTGATTCGATCTCGTAGGGAAACACCGAGCATAGCCCGCTCCATGGCTCGTTGAGTGACTTTGAGCCTTTTAATGAGGCCCACAGTGAGAGGCCACGTCTCGGCGCCGTATGTCATCACTGGTAACACACAACTATCGAAGACTTTCGATTTTAGGCACTGAGGTATTTTAGACGAGAAGACGTCGCGAAGTTTCCCGAACGCTGCACAACCGATATAATACCGGATAAAATAATATCATACATATACTTTTAAAATTATTGCGTCGTCATCGGTCCTGGATAAGCATGCAAAATTTCAAGTCAATTCGACGTTTTGAAGTGCTCGAAAATCGACTTCACAGATTCTGTTACATACATACATACAGGCGAAGTTAATAAAAGCGTGTTAAAAATAATTAATGATCAACTACTTGCATTAACATATTTTATTGGGACTGCTTTTGGTTTTACTATAACATTCTTCTTTTTTTAAAGAAAGGAATCTATCTCGAAATGTATTGAGCAAATTTTAAAATTATTTTTTGGTTGCCAATTTTGGCGTCCAGTAGCTTCCACCCATTTAATTCTTATTTCACTGTTAGCAGGAAACCTAAAATAAGAAGTAATTTTATTTTTTTACACATGAATAACGCTACGTATTCAGGTATAATATGTAAGTATTTTCATAACAAGGTAACACTAAACTTTTAAGAAATTAAGGTTATTTAATATTATTTGTAGAAATTCTAAATGTAATCGATATTTCTCTAAGTAAAACAATTTGAATTGATATTGAAATACAACATTATTTACCAATGAACGACAAAATAGTTATAATGTAACATAAATGAGTAACTTACGAGTGAAATGTTATTTCACAAATCTTTCGTTCACTGCGGCTTTTGCAGCCTAAAATACTTCAACCCACCATTGCACATACACTATAGTCACTAATCTATACATCTATACATATAAATAAAATTGAAGTGTATGTTTTAAAAGTGAAAATTAAAAAAAATATGTCCTACTACATATCGTTATATACACGATACATACTCCGAAAATGACCTTTAAAATTTTTGTCTGTCTGTCTGTTTGTTCCGGCTAATCTCTGAAATGGCTGGACCGATTTTGACGGGACTTTTTTTTGTCAGGTAGCTGATATAACAAGGAGTAACTTAGGCTACATTTATTTTAGAAAAATAAAGTAATGTTGCAATGCCCGCGCGCAGCTCACCGTCACGTCGGGCGCCTCCCACCACTTCTCCCATCAAAGAATCAATATCACATTTACAAAATATTGTATATAAAGAAATTTTTCAATAAAGCTAATACAAAAAAACTGAAAATAATTGTGTGACGGGAGTTTACCGCCGCTCGCTAAGAGATGGCGCCACCGTAGAATTAGATCGCGGTATGATTTCGTTACAAAGGTTGATAATTAAAATAAAAAAGGAAAAATAAAAAAAAATAATAACTAATTAACTTTTTTGTTAAACTCCACGCGGACGAAGTCGCGGGCACAGCTAGTATTTGTATAAATTGCTGCTTTACACTATCCAAAACTATTAAAATATCGGAAAAAACTGATTGTAGTATATTTTTTTGTCAAACTGTGCTGTTTGACAAATAAAAAAACCGGCCACGGTGACAAGGACAAAGAAAAAAGCTTTCTGTCTCTTTTACGCACACTAATTTTTAACTTGCGGTCTCACTATTATTTCTCACGTTCCAGTCATGGCTACGTCTAGAGAGTATTTAGTCTGAGGTTGAGTCTTTAATATTTAGGCGAGTTATGGCCCACGGCATCAACATCGGGCCTGGAGCGACCTCCTCACGTGGCCTTCTTTATAAAGAATTTATATCGGCTCTTTTAGATAAATTATATCGTGTCTCGTCGTAGGCAAATGTACGTTGATTTGATTGTTCTTATATTCACATTTTAATGTATTGAACGATGTTTTCTAATGACTGTTAATGAGAAATCTTTAGAGGATAATTTCACTAAATATCGATATATAGATATGTTCAACTGAAGTTACTCTTAAATTCTTGGAAAACATGTTAAGGAATGTCGAAGCTTCAGGGAAAATATACGATTCGCAAATTGATAATCGAGTGAGCAGTTTCACAGTAAGAGCATCTGTTTTAGAATGCGATGGAGATTATAATGATTGCCAATGAAAGTTAGTTGTTTGGATACTATTAATATTTAATTCAGATCATGTCATTATTTCATAAGCTTACAAATTAAAATGTTATCGATAACAGAAAGACAAACTTGTATATAACATTCTCTTAATTTATTTACCATAGATATAAATATCAATTGAGTTGCATATTTCGCTGTCATTTTATGCTATTTAATGTAAGAAGAACAATTCATTGGAATATTTTTATATTATATCACAGGTCACTTTACAGGCGTATTATAAATAATTGTATAAAATCATTAAATTAAAATGGAATATTATATCGTTGTATGTTTTAGGTACGTATGTTTATAGCTTACTCCGTCGGTGTCGATAATAGTGTATTAGTCTCCTTGTGATGAAACCAACGCTACATACTACTTCATATAGCGCCATCTTTTGATTAAAGACGGGTACTTTATTCGATAGTCTGTCCTTTACGAAAATAATGGGAGAGATAGAGATGGATATATTTTATGGAGTGGGTGGCGTTGTAACAAGGTTGACACACGCAAGTCTTATGATATTCGTTTTATGTACATTTGTTTAATGTGTACAGTAAAATAGTTGTGTAAATTATGTGGCATGTTAATTGTACAATAAGCTTTACGATGCACAAATAAAAGTATTTTTAATCTTGTAACATCAATGGTAGGGATGCAGTTACATTTTTGTCCTATTTATTTATATTTGTTTACGAAGAATGTTAAACTTTACGAACAATCATAATGATGCGGATGCGTTTTTAAATTGAATTTACCTACATTTTCTTTGAGTTTGTGAAATTGCACTCCGTCAAGTTTGAATTTATACCATTAGATTATTATTTTTTCGCATTTAATGCTCTCCTGAGCCTTTTATCGACTTTGTTTTATAAAGAAACTACGGTTAAAGTTCTCGGCAAAAATAACTGACATAAGGTAAATTTATTAAAAATCGCACTCCGTATCACAGTACTTTTATTTCTAATTTCTATAATTAATTAGTCATTTCTATCATATTTGTAATTTATTGTACTTTGTAGATTAGCATATGGAATTACGGGCCGTATTGTAAAATTTTGTTTGTTGGCTTTTTACCTACGGTATAGATTTTATTTGTAACGTAAAAACGCCGCTGTGCCGAGCGCCCGACTATTCAAGGTTTATGTTGCTATATTTCGATTGTATTATTTATGTATTTTAAATGTAAGTATTAAATGGAGATAAACGTTTTGTATTAATGATGTAGGATGATTATAAAAAGACGATGCAGTGGATTTACAGCCAAAACGTAGCTCTCAGTATGGCCTAGGTTGGCGCAACGCTAAAGTACAATTGCCAGTTAGATTATTATTTTCATGAGGCTATTTTTTCACTTGATGCACATTCGAGGGGCAAAGACGGATAGCGAATACTATTTGGCTGTAAAATTAATTGTGTAAACGATATCAGCTCATGTAATTTTAAAGCCATTTGTAAAGGACAGCGTTCGTCGGTTGCGGCGTGGGTTTAGTAATAAATTGGATGTGTATTAAAATGTGGTAACTGTAGCGACTAGCGGCCCGTCGCAGCCGCCGATCCCACCATGCAGATCACTGATGGCCGACGCACTTCTTTTTTAATTTTACATCGAAACATTTTTGATGTATACTTTTTCAATAAATAATATGTAACCAACTTGTTTGTTTTGTTTCATACTTTGTCCTAATACATCTTGTTAGAGGCCTAGCTTCGCTCGGATGCAGTTATATGTTCTTTTACGCCTCTATACACTAGAACGCTATATAATAAAAAAAATATTTACTAGTCATTTTTTTATTATATTACGAATTGCGAGATTAGCATGCCATTCGTCTGATGGTAAACAATACGACTGCTCATAAACAATATCAAAACCAAACAGCACCTTGAATTACAAAGTGATGCTTGGCATTTCGCTGCGCTCGCCATCCCTCAAACCGAAACACTAGTCACTTTGTTAAGATTATTTCATTTACCTAATTTACAGTACACTGTTAAATTGAGAATACAACATTTGTTATGAAGGCGTGAAGAAAAGCAATATGCATCAGTCCATATACGTTCCACTGCCGGAGCATGGGCTTCTTCTACAATCGCGAATACGATTTAGAAGACAATTAATTCCATGTTTTCCTGAGCAACATAAGAATCAAACAAACATTATGAAAATTAAATTTTTAACTAACTTACAAAACGGTGACGACTCATTATAAATAGCGCAGTCAGGCCAAAAATCAAATAGTCTTGTTGGAGCTTTTAATCTATTTGGAACTTGCAGGAACGAAGAGTATTCTGTGCATCGTGGTGTTTGTGATATCCCAATTCCCATTGCAAGACGTTTATCTACAACATCTTCAAGCAAAGGTTACAACTTCATTATTCTTTTACAATT
Source organism: Hyles vespertilio (assembly GCA_009982885.2). Lineage (NCBI taxonomy): Eukaryota > Metazoa > Arthropoda > Insecta > Lepidoptera > Sphingidae > Hyles > Hyles vespertilio. The sequence goes on along the minus strand of CM042808.1, from coordinate 21,546,798 downwards.
TATAATATCTTTTAACTAGATTCTTGAAACTCCTAGTTTTATTTTAGGAAGTATTGTTATGTTTTTATTGAATTAATTTGAATATTGTCCAATTTGAATATTGCCTATTAATAATCAACAACTATACCCGTAACAATTGTAAGTTTTGTAAGCATCTTGTTATCAAATATGGAATTTATTATATACACTTAATAACTTTTGAAACAACCAGAACCAACTGAGATATTTTGAAGAAATAATTTTAAATTCTTGTTTTACATTGATATAGTAGGCTGTATGATATCGGCACAACATCTATATTCTATAATGAGAAAATATTTTCTGCGTCATACGGAACGTTAATGTCCACAACTTTCTAGGTTAGCTTGTTGATATTAATCACATATTTTATTTTGGAATGCGTAAATACTATATTATTAAAGAATAATGCGAAAGAATTTATATGTGACCAAATAATTATGTCTGATAAACTTTGGAACCGAAGCATATATAGTTGTTTAGATCCCCAGTTTAGACATTTTGTTTGCATATAATTTCTCTAATTTTATTTGTGATTGTAATTCTAATGATGTTATTTTGTGGCTGGAATTGAAAGTGTTTCAAAATGAGCACGAGAGGTTTGTCGAAGAAGGAGTTAGAGGAACTCCGTAAAAAGGAGGAGGAAGAAGCGGCAGCGCATGTAAGTATTGTACTATTGTTTCTTGCTTAATTGTAATAAGACCGACTGTTGTGTTTTTAATAAGTGATCATAATTTACATACCATTCAACGGACAATATTTTTTGTAAAATCTACAAAATATACACTGCGCTAAAAATAGTGGCCATGTCCTTGATACAAATAAATAAATCTATTTAGTTATTCCATAAAATAAATACCTGTCTGTACTCTTTAACAATCGAACTCAATAAAATTTGACTTAGCTGTTGCAAATGTTTTTGGTTCCTTATCTTATACATTAAAGTAACTTCACAATATTAATGGACTTCAGTTTCAGTTAAAATAAATATTTATAAACATGCTTCACTATGAGTCTGATAATGTCCAAAGATAAAACCTTGACTCAAAAACCTACTGCATCATCATCATCATCATCAAAAAACCTACTGCAAGTGGTAATAATTTTAAAATTTCAGGTCTTCAAAGAGTTTGTGGAGACATTCCAAGAGGTGCCGAGCAGCACTAGTAAAGTTTGGGTAAAAGCTGGCACATATGATGCAGGAGCTCGCAGTAAGTACCAATTCGTATATGAAAATATATATTTTACTTTGTACAATATGTTTATGCTTAAATCTTAAAACTACGGAATGGATTTTGATGCGGTTTTGTTTAATAGATAGTGATTCAAGAGGAAGGTTTATATGTATAATACATACATATTATTGTACAGAAATCTATTTGTACCTGGGCGAAGCTGGGCCGGGCCATCATATAATTATAACTGAATGATGTAATATGATAAATGAGTTTGTGCATGTTCTGATGGGTTAATAACCAATTTCTTCTTTGTAAGTTATAATTGATGGCATGAGGCGACTATTGAAAGGCAAGGTAATGAAAGTGTAGTTTTGCAATCTAAAGCCTATTGATCTGACCAATGACTCATTAGGTCAATAAAAAGAATCAACATACAAATAATGCATTATGTAGTAGCATATGGCTTGTTAATTTTAAATTGGGTAGTGTTAATGACACCATCATTATACAGAATGTAGTGTTAGCAATTTGAAAGTTAGAAATGCTATGGTATGCAGGCAACAAGTATGTTTTTACTGCAAAAGGAGAATGCCCATTCATAGTATAGGCACAGAATACCAACAGAAGTCAAGCTTGTGTATGTACTTCACTTTTGTTGCCACACTCACACTACGCTCGGCGTTCGCGCAAGGGTTGTTAACTCTGGCTAATGCGAAAACACGTATCGTGTTAATAGCACTCGTATCGTTTGATTGAATTTTAAAATAAAATATATAAAACGCAATAATACAATAAATAAATTTTAATTTTATTTATGAACTCGCTGAGAATGTGTATGTCATTATTCTAAGTTTTTTTTATTGTTTTTGTATATTATATGTTTTTTTTTAATGAAATTTATATTCAATTATTATAATCTAGTGTTTTATATACAAGTGTAATAACTTTTATTCATTTACTCCATCTTTGCACAAAACATCTCACTATTTGCTTGCCCTAAGCGGGTGACACTCGCGCTCGCACTGGTCTCGACTGGTTTGAAATATCGTGTCGGTGAACGCTGTCAATGTGTGCGTTGATTTAGCGCGCTTTGTATGGAGCTTGACTTCTGTTAGTTTAGTATTCTGTGGTATAGGTAAATAATATTATTCATACCGATACTGCTTAAAACTTCTATATAAAACTTAAACTTAGTAGTTTGTTTGAAAATATTCATTCTTGTATTTTGATGTACCAATTAGTTCTATAACTTTGAGGTAATTACATTGACTTCTGAAAACATACTATGGTTTAGTAGAATAAGTTTTGTACATATTGCAGTGTTTAATGTCCTGTTTTGCAGAGGAGGACACATCAGAGCGAGGCAAACTTTACAAGCCAGTATCGAGGTTGGACGAGAAGCGGACCCACACTGAAGCTGATGTCATCCGCAGTTTGGTGCAGAAGTCCGAGCCGGCGAGCAGGCTGCGCTCGAAACAGAAGGGGCAGGATAAAAAGAAGAGCAACTTAGAACTGTTCAAAGAGGAACTGAGACAGTGAGTTAGTCATTTGTGTAAATTAAATATGTAGTTTCAGTGTTGTAAAGCTGTGGGTTTTACTCGCAAATTAATTCATTTCACGTAAGTTTTTTTAATTAAGTAAGTTTTATATGAGATGTTGAGGAATAGGATTTGTTTTCTATGGTTATTTGCTCACCTCTTGTCACTATCATATGAGTTTTAAATACTATGAATTTTTAGACTTATGAACCTGCTCTCAAAAAACATTTATTATAGATTTGAATGTAGAGCATTGTTGAGGCCTTTGTGTCCTATTATGTTGCATGTCACCTCTTCTTATTGAACAATGTAAGACTTTCAATGTTCATGAGGCAATGGGGTAATAGAGGCTCTGTAGAGTTGGAATATTCCCTGCAGTGGGACATTTTTTTTGATTATACAGGGTATATCAAGACTGCTACCGAAAACGAAGCCGGGTGGTAGTTTAAGCGACTTCAGACACAATGCAACAGAAAAAATGGCAATAAAAAGCGACAATTTTTTTTTTTGTTATTTTTTTTCTATGGCCATATTTGGGTGGTAAATACGTTTTTTCCTAAAATAATAGTGTATACCCTTTTATTTATAAATACTCTAAGGTATAAATGAGTTTAAATTATTATTTTAGCAAAAACTAAGGATTTACCACCCAAAAATGACGATATTTAAAAAATCATAAAAAATAATTGTCGCGTTTCTATGCGAAATTTTTAATTGCATTGTGTTTGTAGCCACTAAAACTACCACCCGGCTTCGTTTTCGGTAGCAGTCTTGAGATACCCGGTATTTAATATTTGTTGTAATATTTCAGGATCCAAGAGGAGCGCAACGAGCGTCACAAGTACAAGAGCGTGTTGCGCGAGCGCGGCGCGGCGGGCGCGGGCGCGGCGGGGGGCGCCGAGACACCCGACGCGATGCCCGACATCGGCTCCTACGACAACGGAGACCCCAACACCACCAACCTGTATCTCGGGAACCTTAACCCTAAGGTCTGCACGCACGTAACTTATTTACTCGGGTTATACTTGCATTTTTATTACTTTTTAAGATTTAAATTTTATTTATACATGTGATGTAGACAAGATATCATTGTGAATGGTATATGCACTGGATTTTGCTTATTTGATAGACTTTTATGTCGTACAGAATTTTTTGTTTAGTTTATATGAAAGTATGCATATTTTTTTTCGTTTTAGTGTGTCTTTGTAGTGTATTTAAGTATTTCGTTTGACTTGTAACAATCGTTTTGCAGTCAATTAAAGTCATTATTCCATAATTCTGTATACATGCCAATAAAATATGTAACTAAATATAAGCATGAAAATTTTCGAATTTAGGCTTCCATGCTTAATGGGGGTTGATTTGCTACACAAATCACTTCCAATAGATACCGCATTACGATAGTTTTGTTTTGAACCGAAAACGCCAACGAAGGGAACTGCGCGGGGGGTGGGCGGGTTGCAGCGCGGTCACGTGGACTTCACTGGAGAGATGAGGCATAAGTCGATAAATAAAAAAATGTATCGATAGTTCGATTTGCCAGTAAGTTCATGTGTTATGATCGCTTCTGCTGGGTATATCAAGACTGCTACCGAAAACGAAGCCGGTTGGTCGTTTTAGTGACTACAAACACAATGCAACTAAAAATTTCGCAAAGAAATGCAACAATTATTTTTATTGTATTTTTAAATATTTGGGTGGTATTTTTGGATGGTAAATCCATAGTTTTTGCTAAAATAATATTTAAACTCTTGTATAACTTAGAGTATTTATAAATAAAAGGGTATGTACTATTATTTTAAGAAAACATGTTTTTACCCTCAAATATGAACATAGGAAAAAAATAACAATAAAAAAAAAATCGCTTTTATTTGCAACATTTTCTGTTGCATTGTGTCTGAAGTCGCTTAAACTACCATCCGGCTTCGTTTTCGGTAGCAGTCTTGATATACCCTGTATAACTTAATTACCAACTTGTTAAATGTTTGATAATATTTTTTTCACCGGCCTAATCTGATAAATTATACCAACCGGCAACCGCTAACTACGAATAAAATAGGATTAGGACTTATACTTTAGTATGTAACGGTTTTATTTCTATTATTCACCGTGTATTTTTGTATACCATAATGGCGAAATACCCAAATTAAGTGTTGATATAAAAGATCAGATAAAAATATGAAATAGTAAATAACTAAACCTCATGCCCTAAAGGGCTACAATAACTTATTCCGTTTCTTGAATTCTGACGGCGGCTGTAGTGAATGTAATATCGACAAGTGACGATGAAACCCACTTGACGAACTATGAATGTTTTTGAGACGATATATACAACGTATGTTAAAATTAGTGCAATAGCTTGTGCTACTGATTCTCAATAAACTTAGTATACTAAAACTTATGATAAATTCCCTCCCATTATATTTGAAAACGTATACAACTAGAGGGAAAAAAGGGAATTTAATTACGCCAAAGATAAAAATAAATAAAAAAATATTGTAAAAGTACCTTGTTAACAAATTTAACTATTTCAAATTACATAAAATAACGTAATTATGGTAATTTGCAATTTTTATTTAAATCTATACATATAAATAAAATTGAAGTGTCTGTTTTAAGAATGAAAATAAAAAAAATGTATTGTGTTTGTAGCCACTAAAACTACCACCCGGCTTCGTTTTCGGTAGCAGTCTTGAGATACCCGGTATTATAAACATGCGTCAGACACTAGAAGAACGCGTGATTTCGCCAAAAAAAGATGGCTTATTACGGTTATTGCTATGCGAAAAGGAGACGGTTGATTCTCCATCCGAACTCGACTGTTTGACATTGATACATTTACCAGTATAAATTGAGCTCGCTCGGGACCAAATTAATTTAAAGAATATTAGTTATCGATGAAAACGTATTGCGTTTTTTTAGAATCTTTATTTTTTTGAGTTTTTTGCACACCATTTTATTGAACAAATCATTATTAACTGTAATATTATGTTCCCAAAATGTAATTTTCGCTAACGTGCGACGACATGTGCGGGTCCACTACTTGGACGACACTGATGACGCGACATTTAGCATCGGTTTATATCTATCTGATAGCTTATATGTGTTGGGCGCAACCGCTGCCTTGCATTAGGTATCTATTGGGAGTGATCTGTGATTTGCTATAAATGTTTTGTACATCTCCATATTTTTGAGTATTTATTTCAGATAACAGAGCAGCAGCTGATGGAGATATTCGGTCGGTACGGTCCGCTGGCCAGCATCAAGATCATGTGGCCGCGCTCGGACGAGGAGAAGGCGCGCGGACGCAACTGCGGCTTCGTCGCCTTCATGTCGCGGAAGGACGGCGAGAGGGCGCTGCGGTGTATCAACGGTGGGTCTTCATTATAATTAAACGTTGCAGGTTTTTTTTATTGCAGTGAATGGCGAGACGAGCATTCACGTGATGGTAAGCGATACGACCGCTCGTAAACAGTAGCGAGACAACACCTTGACAAAGCAATGCTTGGTATTCCACTGCGCTCGCAATCGTGAGATATAAGATGTTAAGTCACAATATATCCAGTAGTTATTCTGGCCTTGAATTTGAAACACAACAGTGCTTTTACACTGCTATTTGACGGGAGATATAGAGATTGCGGTGGTACCTACTCAGGCGGCCACTCACATAATACAATCAGGTGTATTGCGTAAATTGTGTGTATCCATATTTGATCACGCCGTCATACTGTGTCGACTACGCATACGTCTCATTGTTTTTACCAATATAATTTTGTCTTGGTTGTGTAAATAATATGGTGATAACCTTACAGGCAAGGAGATAATGAACTACGAGATGAAGCTGGGCTGGGGCAAGGCGGTGGTGATCCCTCCCGTGCCCATCTACATCCCTCCCGCGCTGCTGCAGCCCAGCAAGCCGCCGCCACCCTCCGGACTGCCCTTCAACGCGCAGCCGCCGAGACACCTCGTCGGCAAGGTATCTACATAAATACAAACACCAAACACTCACATACATAGTCCTGAACCCACATTGAGATCAATTAAGTCTAGTGGCGTTGGTATCAGAAACTAGGAGAGATTTTTCGGTCTTACAAACACCCAGACCTGAGATAATTACTTGTGGGCCTCACAAACATTAGTCTCGGTGCGGGCATCGAAGCCGTGGTCCTTCGTTTCACACCCGACGTTTAACACACACTCACTCGTACACCCTCAAATACCGGGTATCTCAAGACTGCTACCGAAAACGAAGCCGGGTGGTAGTCTTAGTGGCTACAAACACAATGCAATTAAAAATTTCGCCTAGAAACGCGACAATTTTTTTTTATGATTTTTTAAATATCTTTATTTTTGGGTAGTAAATCCATAGTTTTTGCTTAAATAATAATTTAAACTCTTTTATACCTTAGAGTATTTATAAATAAAAGGGTATATACTATTATTTTAGGAAAAAATGTATTTACCACCCAAATATGGCCATAGGAAAAAAATAACAAAAAAAAATTTGTCGCTTTTTTTTGCAACTTTTTCTGTTGCATTGTGTCTGAAGTCGCTTAAACTACCACCCGGCTTCGTTTTCGGTAGCAGTCTTGATATACCCTGTATACGTACGCACGCACACGCATGCACAACATATATACACGTACAATACCTGGTCTTATAATACAAACATATCTTGCAAAATCCCATTGCAAATTATTCCATGTTTCACTAAAAATCATGTTTGTTGCAGATACCGCGAGTGAGGGCTGGAGACTATTATCCTAGCGATCCAGAAGATCGAAAAAATTATGAACAGGTAATCATATTTAAAATTATAAAATTATGAACAGGTAATCATATTTAAAATTCTAAAATCGAAAATATTCACACAATTTGCTTCTATGTAGATTGCTTCAAAATTATAATTCTCTGTTTCAGATTTTATCACAGTCAATAGTCAAAGTTGTAGTACCTACAGAGAGGTAAGTGCTTAACGTTAGTTTCATAATACACACTATCACTACATAGTATAAAACAAAGTTGCTTCTCACTGCGTCTGTCCCTATGGATATATGAATATAGAGTGAATCAACGGAAGGGTTTGTATGTATAATACATACATATTATAGTAATCTATTTGCAATCAGACGAAGCTAACCCGGGCCACTAGTATATGGCTCTATTGTCTTTGTTTAATTTGTATTAAATTCTGTTTATTATATTCATACTTTATTATTTACCAACAGTAATGACTCTCACTATAACAGGAACATTTTAATGCTGATCCATCGCATGGTTGAGTTTGTGATCCGCGAAGGTCCGATGTTCGAAGCAATCATCATGAACAAGGAGATGAACAATCCGTTCTTCCGGTTCCTATTCGAGAACCAGTCACCGGCCCACATCTATTACCGGTGGAAGCTGTTCTCAATGCTGCAGGGAGACTCGCCCAAGCAGTGGTCGCTTGAAGACTTCAGGATGTTTAAAGGTATGGATTAGGGTTTTTTTTTACATTACATTTTAATTTAATATTTAAAATTAGAGTACAAAGGGCGGTCAAATAGATCTCTGATGGATAATCATGAGAGAAGGAATAGTGTAACATATTACAAAGCGACAAATCGCAGTCAGTACGTGGAAACGAGCACGGACGTTATATTACTAATAACGAATTTACAACATGGCTGGGCTGTACTCAGCTCAACATTCAAAAATAATTATTGAATTGTTCTAATGCAAACTTCTCTGTTGTGAACCAACATGCATTGCAGAGCTATGAATAATTTTGGGCCTTGGTAAACCTTTAACTCAGCATTTCAATTATTACATACTTAGTTGATTTAGTTTGTTTTGCAAATATAATACTTCATGTCTAAATGTGCTGTTTAAATTGGTAAAATATTATAAATAAAATCCCATTGATTCTTGTGTGTTGATGTTCCTGGATGGTTACCACCGCAATGTCTATTTCTTCCGCCAAACAACAGTGTTAATAGACATCTTGTATCTCAGGATGGCGAGCGCAGTGGAATGCCAAGCATTGCTTTGTAATTCATGGTGTTTGGTTTGTACTACTGTTCATGAGCGGTCGTATCGCTTACCACCAGGCGAATGGCATTGCAATAAAAACAAATGTTCGCTCTGTAATATACGCGTTTGTGTGCAGGCGGGTCGGTGTGGCGGCCGCCGGTGATGAACCTGTACACGGCCGGCATGCCAGACGAGTTCGTCGAGGAGGACGAAGCCAAAGACAACATTCGCGGCACGCTCTCCAACAAGTCAGTATCCGTAGGGAGACTTAACCTTGGGTGGAATGGGATAGGACGGGACGGGATATTGCGGGGACATCGACATGAGGAGTTGTAAGGGTTAAAATGGGTCACTTTATGGAGCTGTTTCGCACAATGCGATAGCGGTGCGTAGTGTGTTCCATATCAATCGATATATTTTAAATCCTCACGACTTGTGATGTCTCTCGGGTTCTGGTAGTGTCGCGTTGTCGTCCCGTACTGCTCGTTGATTGGCGAGACTAAGGGAGGATTTCCACGACGCGGTTTGTACCTGTGACCTGTGCCCGTGGAATGCAGACATCATCTACTGATAGGGAGGATTCTCACGACAACCGCGTCGGCGTCGTCTAATGGTACAAGGGTAATCGTCGCGGTTTATGAGCAATGAAGGGAGAAAAGAGCATGTAGCAGATGTACCATTAAAGACGAGGGGATATAATAGTACCAAAGTGCAGTTTATAATAAATAATAAGCCTTCAAGTGTGTAACTATTTAATGAATGTTTGTCATCTGCAGCCAGCGCGACCGTCTGGAGGAGTTGCTCCGCGGCCTAACCCCGGCTCGCACGAGCGTGGGCGCCGCCATGGCGTGGTGCCTCGAGCACGCGGAGGCGGCGGCCGAGGTGGCGGCCTGCGTGGCCGAGGCGCTGGCTGGAGAGCATACTGCGCCGCACAAGCGCATAGCCCGCCTGTACCTGCTGTCCGATATACTGCACAACGCAGGCGCCAAGCTCACCAATGCTAGTGCGTTCCGTGCCGCGTATGTACTGCACACATTGTTGAATTCCGTTTTTGTATTAGCCCGAGGGGGTCGAATATTTCAGCCTGAAAATAAAAAAAATAATCGTAAAATACTACTATCTATAACCATCCGGATAACGCCCACAGAAAGAAATTAAGATCCCGTATTGAAATGCCAAATAAGTATTACGTATAATACATTGATCCCAAAACATGACACTGGCATATATGTGTACTTTTAAAAATTATAATGCACTTTGATTTTACTATACTTAACATACCATTTTGCAGTTTCCAGCAGCGCCTGGTAGAGATAATGCGTCACTCGCACCTGGCGTGGGCTCGCATGACATCACGGCTGCAGCAGGAGGGGTTCCGCGCCAGGGTCACGCGCATCCTGCAGGCCTGGGCAGACTGGGCCGTCTACCCGACAGACTTCCTGCTGTACATCAATGACGTGTTCCTGGGACAGGACAAGGTAAATAAATATATGAAGTTTATTCAAGAGGTAGTATAATACAATTAGCAACATTAAGTTGAAACATTGGTGCAGTCAGTACGTAGAAAAAAACACGAATAGTTAAGGACATTTACATTACGATCCTAGCTACAGTCAGAATTCATCCACCTTTCGGGGTCTTACCTCGCCAAGACGTTATGGCAACGTTGTCAAACATTGATATGGCAGTTATTAGCCACTATTGTAAATAAACCCAAAGTTCACTATTTATTTGAATACATGGCCAGCGACGTCACCACGGCCTCTCGGTGAGATACGTTCAAGCCGTGAGAGCAAGCGTTGTATCTGACGTACCAATGTGACGATATTTTTGATTGTATTCATTCCTACTGATACATCAAAACCTGTATATCGCAGCCGAGCACCGGCGAGACAGAGGGCGGCACAGGCGAGGGCGACGAGAGCGGCGGCGCGTCCCCCGCGCGCTCGTCCGCGTCGGAGGAGTCGTGGGAGGGCGGCGCGCGCGGCCCGCTCGACGGAGCCGCGCTGCGCCGCCTCGCCGCCACGCGCATGCACGCGCCGCCGCACGCGCACCCGCCCGCGCACGCGCACCCGCCCGCGCACGCGCCCGCGCCCGCTGCAGCCGCCGATATCGACGGCGTGCCCGGTAAACAACACATTCATATTTTTATTTTATATCAATACGATCATGGCTAAATAGTGGGTGATCCAGTTCTACACAGTAAGCCAGTTTGAGAAGCTGGTCGGATATCCCCGACGTCTATGTTACTCTACAAAATTATATGCCTACTATAATGTATTTGTATCACTCGAAATAAAGTGGTCTCTCAACGGTATGACAACTACGCTGACCGATCCTAATAAACTGTAATATATGGATCGATGTGCAACATGTCAGACAAATACACCTAGCCACGCGCGTTCGCAACGCGCGTTCCATATTAATTAATACATTATAAGTTCAAACGATCTATCATATTGTGTGTAAATATGTCGACATACAAAAATAAACAAGAATCTTAATAATCACCATTTCACAGTGGACGAGGACATAGACGGCATCCCGCTGGAGAGCGCTGGTACGGAGACGGAGGCTCGCACGCCGGTGGCGGGGTTCGTGCCGTCGCGCTGGGAGACCGTGGAGCCCGCGCCCTCCGCGCCCGCGCCGCCCTCCCCCACCTCGCCGCGACCCCCGCACCCGCCGCACCCCCCGCACACACTCTCCGACGACGACTCGCGAGCGCCACTCACGCCGGCACATCCTGACAAGTAACTAACTATATTTGAATATAATGATCATGGACTTTCCCGCCCACACGCCCACCACTGCAGCTCCTGTTTGCCAGGTTCAACAGTGGCACAAAAATAATTAACACCGAGCTCCGGAGCTAGGCGAGTCTCTCAGGGACACTAGGTCGTCTTTAACCCGTATCGAAAGTAATTAGAAAGAAAAAAAATCATGTGTCTTATATTGTGAGCTACTAAATTTGGGTCAGATAATAGCGATCCTAGATTACATGAGGTCAGTAAAATATGTTCTACACCTGACTGTGCGTACGAACAAACTGCACATCATAAACTTTGGGAGTGTGATCGTTGGTCCGATGAACACGGAATAATATTGAATGATATGCAATACCTGTGGTGTTGCATACAATGATCATAATGGTAAATGTCATTAAAAAATAACGTCATCAACTTTAAATGCTGGTCTAATTCCTATTTAACCAAACAATGTACGATAAGCTAACTAACCGGGTATCACAGCAGCGAGGAGCAGTGCCTGAAGCGCGAGACCCTGCGCGAGATCGAGGTGCGCGTGCTCAAGTACGCGGACGAGCTGGAGGCCGGCGTGCGCGCACGACGAGCCGCGCTCACGCATGCGCAGCAGATACACCACTACCGACGGAAACTCATCAAGAAGGTACGCGTAATAACGGACTACATTAGTTTATACTTTATACTACTCTACGATACTAGTCTACGGAAATTGTATAGCAATAATCCTATGTGATAAATCGCGGTTATAAAAATCATGTATTTAATTAGATGATCAATAATGCTTACTTAATCCTACTAGAACTTACTCTGGATTATATACATATACACACACACCTTAAATATATTTTTGAAATTCATCAACTCCAAACTGGTTAAATAAATAAAAATGACATATGCTTGAAAGGAAAGTGATGACTATGTCAAGTTTGAAGTGTTTATGAAAGAAACTTAATCTAAACACTTCATTGCTGTTATCGTGTACGTTGACGTCACAAGACTTTGCGCCAAAATGGCGTTTAAATGCTTTGAAACTGATTAAAAAAATGACATGCATATTCCCTTTTACTGTTGGTAATTATAACAAATAGTATTGAAATAATCACTTACTGTATCAGGCGGCGCGTGAGGTGCGCGAGGCGCGCAGCTTGGCAGACTCGCCCGACGCGCGGCGCCGCTCGCCACCCGACGACGACGACTTCTCCACGTACGTACACGCACGCAAACGCATACACGCACACGCACACTACGTGCATATACAGAGTTACTCGCGGAAGCCCACACGTGTACTAGGCTAGAATAAAAAATTGCGCAAGTTTCTTCCAAGATACTTACTAATAGACTTGTTTAAAATCGTCTACAGTCTTTTGGGGTGCAAACGCGTGATTGTCAAAATATAAGGGTCAGTTTTGTTTGAGATGTTTTCTTAATATAAACCACACGCATTACTAGTATTATCATGTCCAATAAAACAAAAATTGAAAAGAAAAACTGTTCCAAATATTTTGAAAACAGCAAGAAAAACGCCAAGAGACTGTAGGTATCTATACATAGCAATTTAAGTGCGCAATTTAGACTTGCACAGTTGAATTAACCTGTATTATCAAAGTTTAAATTTGCGCTACATATTTGGTAAATATTTGAATGTCCCGCTTACACATAACTGTAACTCCTGTTAATATATCCTCCTGTTAATATATCCACTCCTGTTAATATAACCATCCCATGGTTGCCTGTAAGAAATTACCTAGTGTGATAAGGCCGCCACTTGTACTATTATTTTTATTGTGTAATATCTTTTTAGTATTTCTGTACAGTGCAAAAAAGGATTAAATAAATTTGGGGGCGCGGCCGAGCCCCCTCCAAGTCGAGCTATAGGCCGTAACATCCTTTTCTCGAAGCAATTCAGACCATTTTCAACCCCCTATAACTTCGTTGTGGCTAAAGCATGAAGCCTGAATTTTCAGTTACTAAGCAGGCATTGTGTAAACACTGTATATTTAAAATTTCATTCAATTTGAACCAGTAGTTTAAGAATTATAACTTGTCAAACTTTCGTAATTTTGTCACTCACTGACTGACTGACCGATTATCAAAAGTCTAAGGCACTTCTAGCAGACATAGAACCTTCAAATTTAGAATTTAATTAGTATTTAGTGTCTACATCAAGGGAAAATTTAAACATTTCATAATTTGTGTCTAGTTTTCTAGATAGACCAACTGCGTGAATAACTTTGTAATCCCATATAAATGTATAGTATTACAAAGTTACATTTGCAGTTAATGAATCATTGTACCCGTATATAATGGAATAATAGTTGTAGATAGATATCTATATACATGAGGCATAACAGGAGGGGATATAGAGAGGGAAATGGTGTATTCAGCCCATGAAACTGTACAACATTCCTCTAGAAAAACATGACGAAGAAAAACTTGCAAATAAATAGATTAAATAACTCGAAAATATCAATTACAATGAAAGAAAGAACATTAATAATCAAATCCGCTATATTTGTGATAAATTGATACCTACAAAAATAAGAAAAATCCATAAGACAGAGGCTTTAAGAAAAATCGTTAGTGATATTCTAGAAGTAAGAAGTACCGAAAAGGAAAAAAGTAGGACTCTACAAAAAGACGTGAGATCCCATCAAAAACATCCTGTAAAAAAAATCCAAGTCTCGCAGCTCAGGTTTTCTACCGCAAAAAGTTGTGAGATGCATGTAATACCAAGTCGATTAATTTATTTAGTCCTTAAGGGACCTTCTATATAAAGTTATTACGTTAGTTATTACCATATCAATATTAAAAATTCTGTACGTTTTAAATAAATAGATCGACTTGGCCAGCAGCATTATGTATAAATTGTATGATACATTATGTTTTCATGCGATGGCCAAGTCGATCAATTTATTTAAAACGTAAAGAATTTTTAATATTGATATGGTAATAACTAACGTAATAACTTTATATAGAAGGTCCCTTAAGGACTAAATAAATTAATCGACTTGGTATTACATGCATCTCACAACTTTTTGCGGTAGAAAACCTGAGCTGCGAGACTTGGATTTTTTTTACAGGATGTTTTTGATGGGATAAATAATACCCGCCACTGTAATAATAAATAACATAATCACCCCAAGCATTGGTTCAATGAGTCTCTGGGAATGCAACTTATTTTAACCCCAACAAAATTAACAAACGGCAAACAAAGAGTACGGTTTTTTTTTATTTTACCTTGCGTAACAAAACTAGAAACAAACCTGAATGAGAAAGGTAAACAACTGATCTAAATATAGTTGGGGAAACCTAGAATCTATAATACTATGAATCAAATCTTTATTCATGTCGAATATCCATGTTGTGCCCACCCCCATTGGAGTTGGGGGCTCGACTCTCGAAGTTGTAGACGAATATGTCTATTTAGGACAAGTGGTCCGGTTAGGCAGGTCCAACTTCGAGAGAGAGGTCAATCGTCGAATCCAACTCGGTTGGGCAGCGTTCGGGAAACTTCGCGACGTCTTCTCGTCCAAAATACCTCAGTGCCTAAAATCGAAAGTCTTCGATAGTTGTGTGTTACCAGTGATGACATACGGCACCGAGACGTGGCCTCTCACTGTGGGCCTCATTAAAAGGCTCAAAGTCACTCAACGAGCAATGGAGCGGGCTATGCTCGGTGTTTCCCTACGAGATCGAATCAGAAATGAGGAGATCCGTAGGAGAACCAAGGTTACCGACATAGCCCATAGGATTGGCAAGTTGAAGTGGCAGTGGGCCGGGCACATAGCTCGTAGAACCGATGGCCATTGGGGCCGAAAGGTTCTCGAGTGGAGGCCACGTACAGGCAAGCGAAGTGTTGGACGCCCGCCTACAAGGTGGACGGACGATCTGACTAAGGTCGCAGGAAGTCGCTGGATGCAGGCCGCTTCCAACAGGTCATTGTGGAGATCATTGGGGGAGGCCTATGTTCAGCAGTGGACTTCCTGTGGCTGATATGATGATGATGATGAAATCTTTATTATTTCAGTTCCACTCTTATGTGGGTATAATTGAACTAAGTGCGTGGTGGCCTGTTGGTAACTAACTAAACACGGCTGACAACATTGTTCATGGTGATTGCAGGTTCTAATCCCAGGGCACACCACAACGCACTATTACGGCGAAGGAATCTAGAGGAAACCTGCATATCATATTATAGCGATTTGCAAAATTTCTATGGTGTGTAAAGTCCAGCAACCAAACCGGATATAAACATTCTTTCAAGTTTTTTTTCCATTCAATGCTGGAGAAAGCGTCTCTACGTCGATCAAAAATTCAACAAAAAAAAAAAAAGAGAATCACATTGAAATACTCGAGCGTGTCAGAGCGTTATTTTCGAAGCTCGAGCGTCTCCTTGACAACAAAAGTATGTTAATCTAACCATTTACATCGTGTAGGCCACCTTGTGCCAACAAGGAAGGATGGACAATAGTTTGTTTTGTAGTTTTTTGAATGCGTCAGCTATTTAGAGGGTATTTATCATGATATATATTTGAGGAACAAAAAAATAAAATCCGCCAGATGGTGCAATTGTGCTTTTATAATTTCTAAAGAATGAAGGGGTCACGGAAATTTGGCGGCGTGGCGCTGCACAGTGGGACGGATTTCGGGACTCCCTTTCATAGGATTTTTCAATTTTTTTTACCTTTTTTCTCAAATCTAAGTATGAGGTAATATTGTTATTAACATAACATTAACTAATATTAGAGTTTTGAACCGATTGGCATCTCAAATATTTAAAAAAATGACTTTGAAGATTTTAAATGTATGAAAACGGATTTTGTTTTCGTCCTAACCTTTTTTTATATCAAGATGTAAAGCTGAAACTTTTAGGGATTATAACTTGAACCCACACCAAGCCATACAAGTTTTGACCTTGACCCCGACCGGTCCCGTTTAGGAGATATGGGGTAAGGAAATGTGCACATTTAGCCCGCATTTTGACACGGGCTAATGTGTTTGTTTTTACCTTTTTTCGCAAATCTAAGTATAAGGTATTATTTTTATTACCATAAAATTAACTAATATTAGAGTTTTGAACCGATTCTTATCTCAAATATTGAAAAAAAAAATGACTAAAGATTTTAAATGTATGAAAACGGATTTTGTTTTCGTCCTAACTTTTTTTTATATCAAGATATAAAGCTGAAACTTTCAGGAATAATAACTTAGACCCACACTAAGCGATACAAGTTTTGACCTTGAAAAAGGCCCGTCCCGTTTGGGAGATATTATGGGGTAAGGAAATGTGCACATTTAGCCCGCATTTTGACACGGGCTAATGTGTTTTTTTTTTACCTTCTTTCGCAAATCTATGTATGAGGTATTATTTTTATTACCATAAAACTAACTAATATTAGAGTTTTAAACCGATTCTTATCTCAAATATTGAAAAAAAAAATACTGTAAAGATTTTAAATGTATGAAAACGGATTTTGTTTTCGTCCTAACTTTTTTATATCAAGATGTAAAGCTGAAAATTCAGGGATTAAAACTTAGACCCACACCAAGCCAAACAAGTTTTGACCTTGACCCCGACCCGTCCCGTTTGGGAGATAGGGGTAAGGAAATGTGCACATTTAGCCCGCATTTTGACACGGACTTAATGTGTTTAAATAAATTAAATTCTTACATTTTTCTAATTAAACTTCCCGAAGATGCTCTGATGCTCTGAGCTTGTTTGAACTCCAAGCAGTGGGCTAGCTCCGCTGACAAAGCATTGGGTATTGTACAACTTCTTTAAAGTTATCTTAGTGGCAATATATGACATTGAGGAAAGAAACAAAGGATTTAGGATGTGATAGTTGCCCATCCTATAATTGTGTGACAAATGAGAAACAGGAGTGTTACCCAGAAAAAAAAGACATGACAATAACCAAATCTGAATTAAAACTTAAGTTGCACTCAATTTTAGATATTACTATTAAAAGATTATTTAAAACAGTAGAAACTGATTCTACGAGTTGCAATTTGACTCTTACCAAATGGGGATTTGACGGTGCTTCTGGATATAGCAACTATTAACAAAAAATGGACGGTGACGATTCCAACGTATTTATGTGTTCATTTGTTCCATTGAAGTTGACAACAGGTGACACTGCTGAAGCGATATGAGAAAATCCGAAAGCTTCAACGTTTTACTGTCAGCCAATATATTTCAAGTTTGCTAAAGAAAATGATTTGAATATTAAGGAAGATATGGCTTCAGTAGAGAGAGAAATTGCTTCTCTACAGCCAACTTTGGTTGAAAATGTAAGCGTTAGCCACAAATTTCACATGACAATGATTGACGGCAAAATATCCTCGAAACTGACCGATACGTTTACGGCAACATGTGATATTTGCAAAGCAAAACCCACAGCGATGAATAATATCAACACGAAGTCATCCCGTAGATATGCTTAAGTTTGTTTTGTCTTCTTTCCATACACTTATAAGATGCATGGAATGCATATTGCACATAGCTTATCGCCTCGACTTTAAGAAATGGCAAGCTAGGTGACGACTTAAAACAACTATTGACAAGTAAGAAAAAAGCAATCCAAGATCAATTTTGAGATGAAATGGGACTTCTCATAGATGCAAGGATCAGGGACCATCTATGATGGGAATACTGCAAGACATTTTTGCCGATCCCGAAACTACTGTACGCATCACAGGTGTAGATGTACAATTAATTAGCCAGTTTAAAGTCATCATCCAAGTAATTCCATGTGGAGAATTTGTTAATGTCGAAAAATGACGAAGAAAGTGATGGCTTTAATAATGGATTTTACCTTTCTATGATAGAGTAATGTTTTTTTCAAGCACCCTTTCATCCACTATTGACATAAACTTTATACAAAATATGACTACTTCAAACCAGACAACTAGTTTAGGCTATGTATTTCTCGGTCAATAATTCTATTCTATATTTTTATATTCCTGATTTTTTTATTTGTATGAACCTTTTGAATGGAATTCTTCAAGATTAAGGTCAAAAGTAATAATTTAGGGCCTAAAGCTAACATGTTACAAAAAAATCCTGTTATTTTGGATAGCAAATTTCAGATATAAGCTAGTTACGAAACCCCATATCCATGTAACAACATACTCAGAAAATGCACTTTTAAATTATTCATATCTGTGGAACGGTGTCGTTCAAGGTCAAGGTTATGAGTTGCAGGTGTTTTTTAGATATCATATAATATTATTACATAGACAAATGTAAGAATTTAATTTATTTAAACACATTAAAATGTCAAAATGCGGGCTAAATGTGCACATTTCCTTACCCCATATCTCCCAAACGCGACGAGTAGGGGTCAAGGTCAAATCTTGTTTGGGTTGATGTGGGTCTAAGTTATAATCCCTGAAAGTTTCAGCTTTACATCTTGATGTAAAAAAAAGTTAGGACGAAAACAAAATCCGTTTTCATACATTTAAAATTTTAAAGTATTTTTTTTTAATATTTGAGATGCCAATCGGTTCAAAACTCTAGTATTAGTTAATGTTATGGTAATAACAATAATATCTCATACTTAGATTTAAGAAAAAAGGAAAAAAAATTGAAAAATTCTATGAAAGGGAGCCCCGAAATCCGTCCCACTGTGCGCTTAGCCGTTAGTTCATCGTTTTGTATCCAAATCCCACAAGTGGAATTAATGTAAATAATGCATCCAAAATAGCATTTCTAGAAACACCTAGGCGACATTGTTATTCTAGAAATATCCAATTCGAATAAAGCTTAATCGAGAAGCAAGTATCAAAATCCAGCAATAGGAAGCGGAGGTCAAACGCAGAATATAGCAAACAAGTCCAAGTTACATGTTAAAGTCGCAAAATTATAGTGATTGAATCGCAGTAGCACGCACACGAAAGTTTTCGAATAAATTGTGTAACTATCAATTTATGACAAATTGTGAAGAGGCGGTATGAATTAGACAATGTAAAATAAGTAATAAACTTTTATATTAATAAATAAAAAATAAAAATATTGTTATATTAATAATAAGTCAATTAATTATTTTAAACCTACAGTATTTATTTTTATTATTTTGTTGGCACTCGAAGTGGCATCTGTTAATACTTTAAAAAAAACATCTGGTTTGTGTATGCTTAAGAGCGTTTATACCCTGCACGCGCTTTTTGGCTTAAAAACAGGACTTTTCAAATGAGTTAATAGCCACCAATAAACAATTTAAAGGAAAAATAATTATTACTAATTTTAGAAAAGGTTGTCATCTAGGGATTTTGGTGAAAAACATTATAGATTGATGGATAATTTGTGAGTACTATACGGATTACTGAACACAAGTTTCGTTATTTAGGCTTTAAATGGCAATTTAGAAGCTTAAGATATCCGAAACCACTAAATATAATATGAAAATAAAAATATCATCAGACTAATTAGACCCTTATGGAGGGATTTTGCTGAGAAAAATAATCTTTTTGTGTTTAGTTCCTGAAATATAAAAATTTAAACAATGCGAAATTATTCAGAAACTCTCGTCAAGAACATATTTTTTTTCACCAACTTATCGTACATAATTTTTTATAGCAATTGCATATTACAATAGAAGAACATCTTATCAATAAATTACCATTTTTATATTTCAACAAAATTAGTTTTCATGTTTTCTACAAATATTTTAAAAACCACTATAAAACACGCTGTCCGACGTGGATCAAATCAAACCGCCGCAAGGCCTTCTAGAGGGAGGACGTATCGCTCGTCGCTCCGGCCTGGCTGCAGTCGATTATGCCGCGCGTAGTAAAAATAGCCACGCGCGGAATGCGATTACCACATCTTAGTACTTTGGTAGTAAATATTTAAATATTTTTATTACCTACAATGATTTTGTAGTGAGTATAAATTATGTTTCAGGTAATATAATGGGATGTAATTCCGAGGCTAAATCATGTTATGTATTGTAATATAAAATTAAATATATTTTGTAATTGTAAGGGGTTGTAAGGCCCCTAACACTATTTATGTGTTCGAACACGAAATGATTAATAAAACGTCCGTAGTGTATACTGATTGAACACTGATTTGAATGCAACTTAACAATGTAATAATAACGAAAATATGATTAGTATCCAAAATTTGTATTATTCTTTGCTTGCACAGTAATATTTGTCTACTTATAATGCAAATAAAATATTTTTATGATATTATATTACAGTTACATTTCAATTGAATATTTGAAGCGCACGGATCAAAGTTGTTTGAGCCGATTGTATAGCGAGCCGACGCGGCAGCTCTACGCACACAGCTTTGGTCGCTTATGTGTGCGTGAAATTAACGAAGAAATACCTATAGTTGACTTTGCGCGCAAGGTGTATACGCTCTTAACATAAGATGGCTCAACTAGTACCATAGGAATAAAGTATAAGAGAGTGGCACCCTCATGGGATTTATAATGAACACAAAAAATTCTTCCATTCAAAATATTGACGTTTTGGAAGTAAAGCAAACTCGTAGATTGCGCTAACTAAAGATAGTTTTTAATCTGCTTACATGTGCCTTTGGTGACAACGGTTATAATACACTCATTTGCAAAAAAAACGGGCGGTTTTGATTTTGATTCTTCTTTAAAAAAAACGGTACCAAAATGATTTCAATCAGTTGTACATGTTACTGGCCGGTTTTAAAAATGCCGTGGTGTTTAAAACAGTACGTTCTAAATTCAAATTTTCGTTTGATGCTCGTTTTTACAGAAAACCACTTTTTATCCTACATTTTTGGTGCGAAGTTCTAAAAGATAATATCGGTTTTCATAACTTTTAGTCAATTTTTATGAATTTATTTCATATTCTTAATTGTCAAAGCTTCATTTATTGCTGTTTAGATGTCTCAATAATGTTAGAGAAAGTGGTAAAAGCTACCAAAATTATTGCGCTGCTCGAAGAGGGTTGCAGCCAATGCTTCGTGGCTCAGAGGCTAAGTGCGAGTCGCTCGACGGTTCAAAGGACCTGGCAGCGGTATCAAGACACCGGTTCCGTCGAAAGAAGGCCTGGTTGAAGAAAACCATGTACCCAACCACGGAATGATCGTTTTCTTGTGAGTCGCGCATTGAGAAATCGCAAGTCTTCGTATGTGGACCTTAAGAACAACCTCGAAGAAGTAAGAAATGTGCATATTAGTCTATGGACGGTCAGGAGGAGGCTTCTCGCGGCCAATATACGCAGTTATCGCCCGGCCCGCGGCCCTAAGTTACTCTGTGAGCACAGAGTTGCCAGGCTTAGGTTTGCTCGAAATTGTGAGTCATGGACTCAAGAAGACTGGAATAGGGTATTGTTCTCCGATGAAGCCAGGATATCTCTGTTCGGTGAAGATCGACGTCGGCGAGTGCTACGAAGACGAGGAGAACGCTTTGCAGAGGCTTGTTTTGAAGAAATCACACCTTATGGTGGGGGCTTTGTTATGTGTTGGGCAGGAATAAATTCAATGGATCGTACAGAGTTAGTCTTCATTGAAAACGGCTCACTGACTGGACATCGATACATAACGGAAGTTCTAATTCTTCATACACAACCCGCATTGGCCGCTTTAGGCGAAGACTCAATTTTTATGGACGACAACGCTCGCGCCCACTGGTCTGGCGATGTGGAAGCGTATGTGCAAGAGGTCGGCATTCGTCGTTTGGATTGGCCAGCTTGAAGTCCCGACCTCATCCTATAGAGCATGTCTGGGACGTTCTGAAACGACGCGTGAGATCAGTACAACCGGCTCCGCAGACCATCAGAGAGCTGAAGAATGTGATTACCGCGGAGTGGGAACGTATTCCGCAAGCAAGTATCCGGGATATCCTCGCTAGCATACCCAGACAAATTCAAGCTGTGATTTCAGCTAGAGGGGGTCACACTCGATACTAAACATTTATCTGCTTTTACTTTATTAAAGAAAAAACAAAACAAAAATCTTTGTTAACTTTTACTCCACGAGCATATGCACTACTAGCGAGCATACACTACTAGTGAACTTTAGCAATAAGACCCATAAATTATATCAAAATTTTATGATAATACTGACGAAAACGATTATTTGCTTATTAATTTACAAAATTGTGAAAGTAAAACTACCTATAATTATCAAACAAACCAATAGTAACATTTGAAATGGTTCATTGCTTAGGTGCCCGTTTTTTTTTGCAAATGAGTTTATAAACTGATAACAGATTTCAATCTGCGTCACTTCCACTTGTCTTTCCTCTTCTGTGGGGCTGACAACACATACGACAAAATAACTATCTACTGCCCTATATACGTGCGCCTTACACGTCGTGCGAGATCACAATAGGTTTTAAAAGCGAATCACCAATATGTAATATATTTGTTTCTATAGCCGAATCTACAGTAAACTACCCTCTGTCTATCCTGCGCTCCTAATTGTCACGGTCAAATATAATAAACATAACGCTACTCGAAAGCATACTATGTATTACTAATGAGATTTATTGCTATTTCAAATTAACAGGACCACCTGGTTATTTTTGTATAGCATACTCTATATTTATGTTTATTAACCCCCACAGAAATGATAAACAAAAACTGACCATATATTGGAACCATTTTCCACACCTAAAAGTACTCTAAAAGACTAAAACATATTTCATTATTTCTATTTATTTCAGACATTTCTATCTATTTAGAGAGATGGAACTTGCAGAATTAAAGAATCTTATCGACCCATGCCTTTGCCTAAATATTCAAAATAAGATTTATAATTATTTTAAAATTAGCACTTTAACGTATTCGAAGAATTTGTCTATTCTAAACACCTAACGCGTCACCAAAACTGAATTAGTGTTGTGCCTATTCAATATTTGGTCAATTCATGTTAGTGTTTTTTGTTTAGGGCTTACTAAAATACAATTTTAACATGTTTTTTTTATCTTAGGTAAAAAAGCACTTCCGCACTTTATCGTCCGATGACAATATAATAATCTTTAAGAGTGGGTAGTTTGTAAATTATATCGTAATTATAGAAAAAAATATATCTATAATTACGATATAATTTACTAACTACTTACCGCACGCTTTTCATAATAATTTACAAAGCAACGAGAACAGTTATACACGTATGAATAATGTAATGAACTATTAACTAACAAAATATGTTAGAGTATATATATATAGATGGAGCGCTAGTACTTCAAAAACGTAGATAATAATGGTGGTGCCGGGCCACCTTTTTCTGCCCTCCTATTGGCTAATATTGGAACAGGTTGGGCAATACATAAATTATTTGAAAAAAAAAAATTAAAAATTAGTAGTTATGTCTATTTAATTACACTCAAACTGGTTTTAAAAGGATAATAGTTAAATATAATTTCAGCTATCAAAGGAATTTATAGCAATCTATTGCTAAATAATTAATTCAATTTTTACTAATATGGGAGCGCTACCAACATTACGAACAAGAAAATATCTACGTTTTTTAAAACGCGAATGTATGACAGCGCTCCCTCTATATATAAATACTCTAAGCTCTGGAGCAATGGGAGCGATCTCGCAATCGTCTGACGGTAAAATGGCGATATATTTTTTTAAACCTCCGAATACATTAAAATACTTACCCCCAAATACTGGATAGCTACTCAGCCACCGGACTCATTTGATATGACGTTATTTTGAAGTTCTGTTAAATTTCGAAATGAAATACTGGATAGCCATTTAGCTCATAAATCGGTCTACTCAGCAAACATCCAGCTAAATTTCCACAGATTAACGAAAAGTTTGTTTTCAGTTACAATTTTTATTGTATAAATATAAACGTTCCATTTGACGCAATATTCTTCATACATGATTTCCCTAAATTGGAAATTTAACCCTTTATATTTAATATGAGGAATCATTGTAACGTTTTTACTTTTGTTACGATTATGTTTAAAGCTATATTATATATTGCCATGTTATTATTTTAAAAATCTGTTAATAAAATCATGTGGGTGAAAAAACTTATGTCCCTATATCCGTAGCGAGTTTATTAAAAATATTATGATGTTTGTTTATTTATTGTTTACAATTATTTATTATTTATTGTTTACAATTGCACTCGGTTTTAAAGTTAGTTTTTGGAATATCTTTTCAATAAATAGGTATATAAAATACCAAACAACGGCTGCAGAACCACCTAAGTACCAAATGGAGAAGACTATGTAAATAAATACGATATGAGAAAGAAGCTGTGCTGGATATTATAAACAGGTAAGTATACACGTATTCCTCTAAGTTTAAACGAATTTATATGATAATTAACTATTTAATATATAATATGAATCGATTATTCACACATTTTAAATCATCATCATCATCTACAGCCTGTAGGATCCCACTGTTGGGTACCTATAGGCTTCTCTCATATTATGCCTCCTATATATTATCTCTTCCTCATATAGTAGTATTATGTAATAAATATGGAAAATAAAGTATGGTACAATGTGTATAACTATAAATAATCCTTTGTTTCAGGAGCTGGAGTGGAGTACATAAATATTCAATGTGTACCTATATAATAAGACCGTCCAAGAAATATGGCTCATATATATAGTGCCATGTATATCAGCTATAGACTAAATAAGTAAGCTCAACAAATATATATAAAAAATAAAAAGAGATATATAAAATTATGACATACTTTAACTTAAACACTTTTGCAGGTAACGCTATAGAAATCATGCATACAACAAATCATTTGGACAATACACACCCTTTTGAAATGAGTATGTAATATAAAAATATACAAAAAAGAATGAGACAAATTGTGTCAAGGAAGAAATATTTGCATCAGAAAACAGTGTTTTAAATCAAAGTTGAAGAATGTTATGAATTTTAATTAATATGTAATACATAAAATAAATTGTTTATTTCACCTATTTTCATTGTTAAAAAATGACATATGTTATTTCTATTGTACATTTTTAATAGTACATTTATTAATTTAGTTTTAAATTAATGTTAAAATAATTGTTATTATTTTGTGTTTATAAAGGAATATAGATATAAATGTAAGACAAAAAAATATAATATGTACTAATGCTGTTATTAAAATAAATATACTACAATAAAACATAGCTCATTTTTATTTGTATTCATTCCATGGTAATTCAATAAAATGCACTGTACGGTTTAAAATATGTATTTTATTATATTATTCCTTGTTGCAACATTTTCATTGGTTATACTATGTGGAGCTGGTGGAAATGATTCAGAAAGATCAATCTCCAATATATGATCATTCTGGGAACATGCTATATTATGTAACACAGCACATGCCTCTATAATAGTAAGCTAATTTTCAAAAACTTATAGCCCAACTTGCAGACAAGAAGATCTTTGTTGTAAAACCAAAGACCCTCTCCACTGGGTTTCTTGTTTTAGTATGGTCTTGATTGTAAGCTTCTTCAGTCTCCCCTTTCCAGAAATGCACATAAAGGAGAATCATTGAAATTTTTACTATCATGCACCGCACCTGGCCATCGGCCTATAATGTTTCTTATCCTCAAGTTAGGGTCGCAGACTGCTTGCACATTTATAGAAAAATGGCCTTTTCTGTTTCTAAATGTTTCTGCTTGTGGTCCTCCTAAAAACAAGATAATAAAAATTAGAGCTCTAGCAAATATTCTTATTTCAAACTACAAATAATTTTATGTAAATTGAAAAAATATATTCATAAAATTGAATTCTTTATAGGAAACTACTATTGTAGTTGAACATTGTTCCAGTATATACTGAATAGCTACAATCAGTACAAATCATTGTATGATTAATTATATTATATTATATTATATATTTAGCCCTACAACTATTTAGAGAGCTTGGTTATATGGGGTACAGTGGGCTGGGGAAGAGCCAATTACCTGCTAAATGTTTTGATTCCAACAAGCATATATATATAAATTATTGTGTAGAAATCATTTAGAGTGTGCCTTTATACTGTGCATAATATATTATTCTATTCTTTGATTAATAATATAATATTATGTACAGTAAAAAGGGATACTCTAAATTATTACTACACAATATAAAATACGCTAGGCATTTTAGAAGCACATTTAGTTAAAATAGGATAAGAAAACATATATTTGTGTACATGTAAAAGCTTAATAGTTATGTATACATTATTATAAGTAGAAATTACCTGGAGATTTGATCCTTATATGTATGAAATTTATAACTTCAATCACTCCTGCGATCGCATAGAAATCATTCGCAATATGGCATTGTTGTTGTTAGTTGGGAATTTTCATGCCACGATTTTGTAGTTTAACTAACTCTGCTGCAACTTTGTGTTGTACAGTCGGCTGTTCCACATGAAATACATCTCCAATAATCTTCTGGTAACTGCCTGTCGTAGAATATCATAAAGCAAGTAACAGTTGGTCGCAAGTTTTTATCAATCGACTTCTATTTGTAGTGGGTTCTATTTTGCCTCCAGCAAGGAACGCAGATGCAGAACAGTTTCTTTCTTCAGGCGGAACCTCACTTTGTTTGAATGTTTTCTTCTTTGTATTTGTCAAAAGCATTGATTTTTTTCTTGATTGACTCGCCTTGATGAAGCTATATCGTCATCAGACAGCGATGAAACCGACGCGAGAGTCATTTTAGTAAATTTTATGTAGAATTGATGAAGTTAAGAGTGGTCGCAGGCGGCCTTAAGACGACGGCTGCTTAAAACTAGAAATTCTTAAAAATTTGACTGTTTGACAGCTGTCAAACTCTTAAGTTGCTTTCAAGAATACGAATCGGATGAATAATGCCCCATTAAATATTTAATTCTTAAGTGGTTTAATCGAAGTTATATTTAACTGGAATCAATTTAACAGGTCATTAGAGCTAGTTAATCGGAGTTAAAAGTTAATTGGCTTTCCAGTATTTGGGCATTATTCTTTAAATAGAAGTATCAAACAGTAGCAAATGTTTTGCTGCCAATTCCAGTTGCAACATCAGTAAATTGTTTTAACTATTTTAGCTCTTATTTCACAACCAATTTTTTGCAGAACATCGTCAAAGAAATCGAAAAAGTCAAGAGAACCGTCGCTGTCACCCCCACCAAAGAAATCTCGATACAGGTATAGTACCAACACTACCATATGATATAACCGGCTCATTGATGTAAACGATTTTAATTTTCGAGCACCGTCATTCAAAGCAAACGGCCCTACCAGCAACTTAATAAATAGACCCTTTTTTCGGAGGCAGGATCACAGAATACTAACAGAAGTCAAGCTTGTGTATGTACTTCACTTTTGTTGGCACACTCGCACTACGCTCGGCGTTC
This sequence comes from Hyles vespertilio, assembly GCA_009982885.2. Taxonomy (NCBI): domain Eukaryota; kingdom Metazoa; phylum Arthropoda; class Insecta; order Lepidoptera; family Sphingidae; genus Hyles; species Hyles vespertilio. The sequence goes on along the minus strand of CM042808.1, from coordinate 21,518,984 downwards.
GCGCAAGGGTTGTTAACTCTGGCTTATACGAAAACACGTATCGTGTTAATAGCACTCGTATCGTTTGATTGAATTTTTAAAATAAAATATATAGAACACAATAATACAATAAATAAATTTTAATTTTATTTATGAACTCGCTGAGAATGTGTACGTCATTATTCTAAGTTTTTTTTATTATTTTGGTATGTTTTTTTTTAAATGAAATTTTTTATTCAATTATAATAATCTGGTGTTTTATATACACGTGTAATAAATTTTATTCATTTGCTCCATCTTTGCACAAAACATTTCACTATTTGCGTGCCCGAAGCGGGTGACACTCGCGCTCGCACTGGTCTCGATTGTGCGTTGATTTAGCGCGCTTTGTATGGAGCTTGACTTCTATTAGTTTAGTATTCTGTGGCAGGATATAGAATAATCAATTCCAATCATATGAAACTATCCTGCCGACAGCACTAATTAATAGCTCATAGTTAAGAGTTTATTCAACAGTTTTTGTGGCTACACAAACTCACGATAGAAAAAAATAAAACAATAACGACTTACCTGTTTTCCAAATTCAAAGCCTTCCCTTAAAAAACAAATCCAGTCGCACTTCAGATGTGATAAAGCCACTGTACTTGTACTCACAATTTTATAAACGAATTTAAAACTTCATTTATGTCTTGACACCACTGTAATTTCAATCAGACTGAGTTACGATAAGGCCAGCGCCGCTATTTATACTAAAATATGAATCATGAACTTACGATCAGGCGATATTTTATCAATGTTTTGTAGGGTAGTTTGCATTTACCAATCAATATATTTTCTTATTAAAAATCTTTTATTTCAATAACTGGTCGTTTTGATTGATATTTTTTTATCATAAACAGGTTGTTAAATTTTGATATTTGTTTCCAGTGAAAGGAGGTCACGATCTCGCTCGAGGTCTCGTGACCGTGAGAGAGAACGCGATAGATCTCGGGAAAGGGATCGCGAGCGCGAGAGAGAGAAGGAACGAGAGCGGGAGCGGGAGAGGGAGCGAGACAGGAGACGGCGCTCGCCCGCCACGCCGCCTGGACACCACCACCGCAAGCACAGCAAACACGCCAAGTACAAGTACTAGCGATGTGGGCGGGAATGTATGGTGGACAATAATAATAAAGTATATTATATCAAGTTTATGCACTGGTTTTATTTTGTAGAGATAATATGCATTTGTAAAAGTACTAAGTAACCTAAGTACCCTTACTAAGATTAGGTTTTCCAGGCGGTAAAGTTCACAAGGCTAAAGGAATAAAATCAAACAAAATTAAGGCTGCATGATATATTTTATCCAAATAAACAATTCATTAAAATCATAGTAAATATATTTGCACATCTAAGCTACTTAAAATAAAAAAATACATTTGATATAAAATGAGAACACTAATTATTTTGTATATTCAAAAATTAATCTCATAGGCTTTTTTAAATTATGCGTAAAAGAATATCAACACACAGTTACAGGGATTCGATTTTTTATTAAATTTCGATTATTTTTATTTAGTGACACGGGTTTTGAGCAGAAAATGATATGATTCTTTTTATTACATATTATTGAAATCGCTCACGCCAGATCAGTAATGGTTTAGTCTTAAAACTGTAGTGTAAAAATAAATAAATATCCCTTTATTTAGGTAACTACACATGCTTTTGAATTCATCAAAAGTTTATTAATAACTATATATAACCCTTACATCATTCACTAATTAAATAATTTACAAATATTCATTGGGAATACAAAGGACCACAACTTTACTGGCATGAGCGAATTAAAAGTAACTAGTACATAATTTCTCCAATCTTTGTTAATACTAATTTTATTCAATTCCGCATAACAAATAACAAGAATGTTTTCATGAAATGGTCGAATTCTTTATATTTAACTTTATATAATTTTCGCCAAACCTTTTCTCAATTATTGTTCATATTCACGCGCCCCTGTTCGTTCGAAATCACGTTTGCTAATTGTCCTACCAAAACATCAATTCTCATCGCCATTCAAAACACATCTACGAAACAATCACTTACATCATTATATATTTTGTAGAATTTTGCGTTATCATGACTAGCCTGCTAGGTGCTACACCCAATACATGAAACAAGTTTACAACACCGCAGATAAAAGGATTACTAGGCAAAGTTAAATTGCTTAGTCCTTAGTAATTGCCTTAAATCTTACTCATAACTCTACGATTCTATCAACATCAGCCTCCATCCTGTTAGCTACGTTGTCGGTTCAAAGCATTCGAGCCTCCGATAGTTTAAAAATCTTGATACTTTACATAATTTATAATAACGCATTATATAATTAACGATATTATCTTTGTATATGTTAATAAAGCTTCCAGCACTATTATAGCCTCGCAAGCATTCCGTTAACGTTTTCATTTACATATTCGACGCTGCTTACATATCAATATTTAAAATTCCCTTTCACTTATCGATAAATTATATTTGTGCGCCGAAAATACAAAAGAAACTATGAAACACAAACATTCAAGACATATCGATAAGTGAAGAAGTTGAAATTGAGAAATGAAATACTTTATGGTATAATTGTATAAATTCACATAAAATTTTACGAGGTATCTAAGATTTATGAATGGGAACATTTTATATACACAATACAAATAATACTGAAATAAATGAATTAACATTAAACAAAATAAATTTCTATAATAGTACAGGCAACGAAGCATTTTTTCCTGCATAATTTGCCAGGAGTTTTTTGTTTTCATGAAGAGGTGGCATATGACCCCACTAAGTTAAAAACCCAAAATACTTACAAAAATGGCGTCCGCTAGAGCCGCCATTTTGGAAAACGCGTTTGAAGCCATATATCCGGAACCGTCCACTTTAGGCCCATCATGCTAAGGATCTTTCTTGTAGATAATTAAATTTCCCATCTTTTTTGTTCAATATTTTTTTTTGTACCATTAACCGTTCGCGATTTACAATGTTATTAATATTCGTTTCATGCCTTTTTGCCGATATCTTTGTTAATAATTGTTTAAACAAAAAATTGTTAATGACTAAACTTTTAAATCAATAAATTCTTAACAACTTTTCACTCATACTTTTTTTCTCTAAAATCAATATTTTAGAAGTTATCGCGCGTTGAATGGTGTACTACCGAATCAAGGTCAATGGAAACGAAGGATGCATAGCGTAATTATGAAATCCAATGATTTCTCCATGATTATCACGTAATTAATTAAATACTGATGACATAAGGGAACAAAGCAATGAGGAAATAGTAAATTTTGTTAAAAATCCATGTAAAATTTATTGTAAAAAAGGTATAAAATGAAAATTAATAACATTGTAAATCGCGAACGGTTAATGGTACAAAAAAAATTATTGAACAAAAAAGATGGGAAATTTAATTATCTACAAGAAAGATGCTTAGCATGATGGGCCTAAAGTGGACGGTTCCGGATATATGGCTTCAAACGCGTTTTCCAAAATGGCGGCTCTAGCGGACGCCATTTTTGTAAGTATTTTGGGTTTTTAACTTAGTGGGGTCATGTGCCACCTCTTCATGAAAAAAAAACTCCTGGCAAATAATGCATTGCGGACAAGAGTAACCCGTTGCTTCGTTGCCTGTACTATAAATTGTAAACGTAAACCCGATGATAAATGATTAAAGACAATAAAATCATAGCCTTGTGATTAAATTAAAACTATCAGTTATTTGGACATTAGTTTTCTTAGTTTTTATACTAAATAACGTTCCATTGTGCCACCTCAATATATTATATATAGACAATATTGAAATATCTTATAATTAATTTATGTGAAATAGTTATAGAGACATAAACTCAGCAGGAACTCAAAGACACATTTTAGAACGAAACAAGTAACATTAAATAGGTTGCATGTAGAAGTAAAATAACTAGAGAAGTAAAGCCAAGACTTACACAAGGAAAAAAAAGTAAATTAAATTTAAATGCTGAAAATGTATTAAGAGTATAATTTCTAAAGTGAGCAACCACTAGTCCAATAGTGGCTCGTTAAAACTACACATGCGATTAAAAGATTACGATCTCGCTATATCTACCCGTAGCACAGGAATGTAAAATAATTCGATTAATCACAGTTTATCGTAATGATGATTCAGTTCTAGTTGCACTGGAGGTGTGCGGGTTCTTCTTTTAGTCGCGATGACACGAAACTGACGCTTGATTCCAAGGAGTGCAAAATTTGCTTGATTTCTGACGTGATTTTAAAAAAGATGTTAAATGTTCATCTATTTTTTATTTATAAATTCCACAGGTTAGCTTAATAGTTTCACGCTAACGTATATTATTAGATTCTACTATATCTTCTACAAGACTATTTTATATTCACCCAGAAATCAAACAAGATCATGACTGCGTACAATATTTTTTCTGATGATGAGAGTGGTCGATATTTTAAAATTTGGCATAGCTTTTTTCATAGTTGGGACTCCCAAATTGATTACGCACAAAATTAACAATTGTAACTATCACACTCTACAAGGCTAAATTATTACGCGACTTTGACTAATAACTTTATACCTGTGACTTAAAATAAAACTTAGATTATATGGTCGTATTTAGGAAATTTATCATAAAATTTTGCAACTAGGTTTCAAAATCGATAAAATATCCTAGTATTAAACATTTATTAAAAATAAAGCTAATTTTCTTATTTTATGCCACATTTTCGATTACGTAAAACATTGTTATCAATCAAAAGCCGTTTATAAAACATACAAAATTACACCAACACTTACGCATTATAATTGAGAAAGTATCGACTTTACAATTGAGAAAGTATCGACTTTACAATTGCGAAAGTATCGACTTTACACTGCAAAATTTGTAATTTATTTGTTATAGAATTGACGTGCCTACTATCCTACTAAATAATACGTAACGTTCGTTAAAATTAATCACAGGAATTGAAACAGCTAAGCTAAGGCTACATAGTACATTGTCTATAAAACTTTAAGCCTACATATACACATACACTTATAGAAATATCGATGAGTTGGATTGGAGTGGAGATGTTTTTGGTCAAATTGTGTGAGAAAATATATTTGATTTCTAAGTCTGCAAATTTATTTCATAACCCCTCTGTTAAGAGGTCAAATGTTGCGGTTAAAATAGATTTATCATCTCCTGAAAAGCGGTATACAATTTTTCATCTTATATAATGATCCTCGATATTTCTAAGTTATCCTCATCGTTACTAGAACATTAAACATTATTATTTACATTATTATCGGTGAAGGCCATGGTTTCCAACTAGCTGTACACTGACAATGCGCTTGCACGCCTACATCTAGTCTTCGAGTACGTCGTGATCCTAATCCAAAACTCGATACTAAACTTGCAAAAATAAATATCTCGTTTTTCTTACCAATTGTTGTCTATTTTTAATATCGACATATTGCTTAAGTTATAACGGCACTAATTTACCAATACATTGTCGATGAATGCAAGAAAATTATGAAATTAATGAGTCTATAAAAAATAGTTTACATGTTTCCTCGATATTGTGTCCATTATAATTTCAACTCAAATTAGATTGTCGCATATATTAGTACCGAGTACCGAAGTGCAACATTAGTCTTGTTAGTAAATACATTAGTTCTTGTTTGCTTAAGGCATATTTTTTGTTATCTAGAGAACTACAGACACACATTTCAGATTTTTTAAACGTCTTTAAATGCTGTCAATGTAAGGTGTCGTTGCTTAATTTACAACTATCAATTGTATTTTGTCTCAAAATTTAGGATAGGTGATTCCTTAATTACGTCTTTTATAGCTACTGCCTGGTGAAAGCGAGTGTAAGCGCAACATATTTCGACACTTCGCATCGAAAACATACTTATGTTATACAAAAGCAAAATATAACTAATATCTTTCATTTCATAGATCTTTTTGGGAAACGTTTCTGTGAGTACGTTCAAAAACAACATAAAATTGTAACAACATTGATTGGATGTGAAATAAAATATTTGACTCGTCTATTGCAGCAGTTATATTCATAAATAAAATAAAATAATAAATGTCCTTAAAATACAGCTTTGGTTAAGAGATTTAATAAATAATGATGTTTTTCGACGTTCTCACGGTAACGAATTTGCATTGATATGTTCCACGCAGCATTGTCGTACTTAACACAAAAGAAACTGCTAGTGACGTCATGCATGCGTGCGTGCCCGTGTGCGTGCGTGTGTTGCGTCACCTCCAGGCGCGGCGCGGTGTGCGGGGCGGGTGCGGGGGTCGCGGGCGGCGCGCGGGGGGCGGGTGCCCCGGCGAGCCCGGCGCCGACGCGGGTCACCTGCACAGCCGGAGGCGCCAGCACCGCACGCGCCCGTCGCTGCAAACACGCAAACATTCACACAAACGAACAAATATCGATGCTAGTGCGGAAGCGATAGAGTGTGGTGATGTGGCGACAACCGCCTGCGTCAGCCGGTGCGGTACGGGCAACACAATTAAATGTTAGTCACAAAACTCTACACTAATAGTATTGCCGAATCTAAAGGATGGGGGTACAATTGATAGTGATAGAAATATAAAAGAATATAAATTTATTAAGTCTACACGTGAAATTTTAACAACTTACATATTCGATACTTTGGTCTTGTCTTTGCGTATATTCAATAAATTTTAAATCTATGCTTTGTAAAGATACAAATCAGATTATTACGAAAATAGAAGGAATAGTAGAAGGAATATTGCTCAGGTATATGCCAAGCTGTTTATCGATAGTAAAGCTGAGCATAGTGTTAGCAGTATAAACGGCGTTCAACAAAGCAGCGGCGACGTGTGCCGCGGCACACAAACATTAATAAGGCGAGATAGAAGACATTATTATACTACTATTTCTCTCATAGAGATTGACTAGTTGACTTGATTATGATAAAGAACGTATTTTAAAATGTTTCAGTATCGATAATGCACTACAAAATAATTAGTTGCAATATCGATATTTGATTATAATTATTACAACTACATAGTCAAAAATACTAACAAAAATTTAATGAACAATGACACCTAAAAAAATCAGAGATTGTAACGAACCGACGTACAATACGACAATGTATGAATAAAAACAGCAAAATGTTAGCTAACGTGACACTGCAGATGCGAGGTTGGCAAAATGAACGCAATCAAACTTGTTAGTACAGCTTTCCAAGTAAAATGTTAGCACACTGACACGCGGTGATAATTATACTGTCCAATGGAACCAATTAGAGACAAATCTTAAAAATATTACAAGTATTTTTCAATGTAGTTTTGAGACTTTTCTAAAAACTTTAAGAAATAATTGTATCTATTATTTTCAATGTCTTTGTAATTGGTTCCACAGTTGAATACACACAGTAGCACGCTTGTGACATCTAGAAGTGGAAATGAGTTGCGCTGGCGCTAGCGACATCTATACAAACATCTAACCGACCAACTACTATGTTATTTAAATGTTATTCAAAGATGCTCAAATATTTTCTCCTCTTAAGTTGCTTTATATGAACTTGAGAAATTTATTGTAGACTATAAACTAGAAATTGACATAGACTAGGAATTATATTTTTTTGTGATTTGTGCCTGAATGTGACAACAGCATTTTAAGGGTAATTAAAAGTTTCTTGTTAAGCAGAGAATGTCGATTGTAGTAGAGTTATTTTTTTTATAAAAAACAATTTAAAGTGTGATATGTGAGTGTTCAAAAAACGCAAGAATGATAGTATTAGATTTCTATAAAATGTAATTTAGGTGCAGTCTTAAGAGGAGTAAAGGTGGTGAATAAGGTTGCACCCACGTGTCCGGCGCGCCGCTCACTCGCACGCCACGCGCCACGCGCGCACGTCGCCGCCGCTGCAACACACCGCTAGCCAACAAATGGACCAACACATACGCCAATATATGGACCAATACATACGCCAACATATGGACCAACATATACGCCAACATATGGACCAACACATACGCCAACAAATGGACCATTACATACGTCAACACACACGCCAATACATGTACCAACACACACACCAATACTACTCACATTCGTCTACTCTATTGTTATATAACTGGATTTTTGTTGTCCATTTTGTTAAACTACTTTGTGTCTTTGTTAAACGTTAATCTATTTTACTCTTGTGTTATTAGGCCTACGCCATTTTGACAGACAATTTAATGTGCTAATTTTAATATCATACAATGTATCAGCGTATCGAGGGGAGGTTTAAGATGCTAGTAATTTATAATGTAGGAGTTTATTTTGGAAATCAAAAATAAGTAAGTAATTACATCTTACAAGACTTTTTAAGTACTTGGTATTTAGAAACTGGAAGATATTTTTGTCCCATAATACTTAGATCTGAAACAAATATTGTAGGCTACAAAAACATTTGTTTACGAGAATCGAACTCGCAGCATTTTCTTTCACAGCGGGTTTTTAATCAACTGCAATGGTTGCTTGTCAACTAAAGTCTATGTTTCCACTGAAGCGGAGATATGTAGGAATCATTATTAGACATCTATGTGTATACCATATATTTCTAGGTGATTTGATGAATTCTACACATCTAAAACGTGATTTTTAAAACTTTTATTTATTGCTATGAATCGCGAGATGAGCATGCCGTTCGCCCGATGATAAGTGATACGACCGCTTATGAACAGTAGCAAAACCAAACAACGCCTTGAATTACAAAGTAATGCTTGGCATTCAATTGCGTTTGCGAATTTTAGACATAAGATGTTAAGTTTGAATATGTCCAGTAGTTAGTTTGGTTACAATGTCATTCAATCTGAAATACAATAGTATATTTATATTGTTGTTTGTATGTATGTATCTACCCCGATGACTTCTCACATATGAGAGATTTAGATTTACAACTAGTAAAATTTACTTCCGTTTTAATGGAAAGGCAGCATAATAATGAGGATGAGTACATCGCACCTGTAGAATTATAGAGACCTAATTAAAAAAATGAGATATGTTGGGAAACGCTTAATAAAGATTTGTAACATAAGAAAATTTGTACTTATGCAAAATACATTAAGAAGATCGATTAATACACTTTTTTATATTTCATGCGACAGTTGGTTCTTCTTTAATAACGGGTTCATAGGTCATTTCAGCCAGAATATGATTAAAAGCCAAAATCTAAATTTTTTGGATTAGGTCACTCTAATTCTATCGGTGTGAAATTTGCGAGTGACATATGACGTAGCGTGTAGTATATGAGTACATACTTGCCGGCGGTGTATATGGTGGCGAGCTGCTGGCTGGGATGCGCCTGCAGCGCGTGCGCGGCGTCGGGCAGCGGCGCGGGCGGCGCGGCGGCGCGCAGCGCGGGGCTCCACGCCCGCAGCGCCGCGTCGCGCCCGCACGACACCAGCGCGCACGCGCCCGCCGCGCCCGCCGCGCCCGCCGCGCCCGCCGCGCACACGCCCGTCACCCAGCCCTTGTGCGCGTTCATTACGCTCTGCGATACACATGTATATAAACTTTAATATGTTGTTCAAATCGCCATCGCTGAACATGGAAATTTTGTGCAACTAAGAACTCTATTTAGAAGCTTCAAAGATCAATTATTATCATATATACGTACATCTAATTTCTTACGCATCAATATATTATTTCCTAATCGATTCAGCTATATTTTTTTTAACTCTGTAATTTGTAAAAATAAAAATATTTATCATGCGATCATCTCGATTATTTAATTAATAATTATAATATACGTAATATGCACTGAGCCTATGTTCAGCAATGAACTTCCTGTGACTAATACGATAATGATGATGAATATGACACTGAGCAAAATATCAATAATCAAACATAACAAATGAAAGCCACATTGTACGGGCCACTGCTAGCCGTCGTACTATGTTGGTTGATAGATGTTGATTTAAATGATAGTCCGTGATAATGATAAAACTGATATATTATAGAAAGTTAATTATTAAATAATAGATATGATACGAAGCACGCGCGACCTAACACCGTCCGACCCGATTTCCGAACTGCCGCATGATATATAGGTATGATTGTGGTAATATTTGCGGAAACTGCTGACCCAGCAAATATGTTAATTGTATGTGTTAGCTCGTACATGCTCCCGACCGAAAGATAACGAGAACTGTTATACGAAATGAGATGAACTAAGACTAACAAGGTGATAGACAATCATGCTTAAAGCTATTTTCACAGCAGATAATCACTTCAATCAAAAACAATTATAATGATTAAAGTCCTGTATCCGAAAAGAATACTGGTGAACTGCCTCTGTGAACACTAGACCTACGTATGCCTATAATATTATCGCGCACTATATGCACTTGAGATTTAACTTCACTGACACTTGCACTCGGCACTATGCTCTGCTTTTGTAACTCAATATCCCGGATATTGCACTGCACTGCACTATTACACTGATATACTCCGTCGGTTCGCGCCGGGGAAGGTTCCTGTTCCCGCGAGCGCCGCAAGCGTCGCCACGCGAAGAATCCACCCACAGCTCCTGCTACAGCTATCACTATGTATATCGCTGCATAGTGGTGAACGTCGTGATATGAAATGTTCTCGGTTATCGGATCGTTGCGTTTCATCACATCTAATTGTTCTTGAAGAGCAAGCAGCTCATGTCGGCTGATATTTTCAGAGCTAATACTGGCCGGTAGTACCGGTAACGATATATTAATCAGGTTGTTAATTGGAGCGACGTCTGGTATACCATAACCCGGTTGCAAGTCAATCTGGCTCATATCTTGCTTTTGAGAGTAAAAATGGAAGTCAGCTGATTTCATAAGACAGCCTTGACCCAGTGTGAGTAATCCTGTGTACCTAAGCTGAATTGCGGTAACTTGATCGTCGCATATGAGCTTGAAGTGTCCTCCAATATCACAACAAAAATAAAAATACGTGTTAGGTTTGTTTGTTGCTATGAAAATATTTGTACAGGGTTTGATTATAGTTTTGCAGCTACCACTAATTTCAGTCCTTTGGCACAAAACCCTTTCATTGTTTAGGTGATAGATAGGCTGGTTGATCCGACACAGTATATTATCTGAATCTTTTGCAAGACACTTAAATAAGTACGAGTCGGATAATGACAGGAACGTGTCCTTGTTAATGTTTAGCGCTATGTATTCGCTGACAGGCACCATGCTTGTCATGTTGCCGCCTCTTTGACTCGGAATAGGAATGACTCGGTGTACGTCATATGAATCTCGAGCAATTAATGGGATTCGTATTTCAAATATCATATATTTCTGTGATAGATGTGCCTTTATATTCAATAATTTAAATATAGTTGATATATTCGCGTTTTGTGTTGCTAAGGATAGGTCTTTGATTGAGCTGATATGATATTCAACTCCAGCCGTAGTTGATCGGGAGGAATCAGATGAATATTAAACTTCCATGAAATATATCGGTTATTGTTTCTAATAGGTCCCTTTGGATAACTCTTAGCTTGTCTATTATCTGGTCAGTGATCATAGCTGATAATGTAAACTCGCTGATGTCGTTGTAAATCTGCAGCTCTGATTGTATTGTGGTAATGGACTTTTTAAACTGGACCAGTTTTTGATTGACTGTTTTATGGTGTTTTGTCATAATAGATTCCACTCTTTTGATAAGATTGAGTTCCACTTCTACGATGGAAGTTTGATTTTTCCATAGAGCCGCGAGGTGCTTTTGGTTTTCTCTGATTAAATCAATATCTTTTTCATATTTATCTGCGAAGTTGTTGTCTAAAATCCCAAATAACGTGTTAGCGATGTTGCACGCGCGTCATAATGATGGTTCAGCAACATGGTGTTATAATGTTCCAGTTCCGAGTACTCGTGTCTCAATTGATATACGACACTCTCGCAATGCGATCTCTCCTTTATCTTTGAACATGTGTTGTCAAGGTGTTCCAGGTACTTATTTGCTGTCGCGGTGCCATCCCAATATGGGTTCATGTTGTAGTAGACGACGAGGCGCCAGTCATCTCTTATAATATGCATATTTGAGATCTTATCAAAAAACAAAGCTGAATAGTTTTGTATGGGCTTGATAGTATAAAATCCGGTAGTTCTAGTCAGTAGTGTCAAGAAAAATAGTAGTATGGAAGCTATTGTAGCAAAATTATATTTTTTATTGACTTTGGGGCACTTTTCACTCCGGCGCTTGTGGTTTTTCGGATTTTCTAAATCCATTGCTCCATCACGATTTATTGGCAGAATCGATAACTTTACCAGTGGTCTTTTTATAAATCCATTTTTAGTCTTAAGAGTAACCACACGCACTTAGCCATCGCTGCCAGGATGTACTTTAACTACTCGGCCTAACGGCCATTTGCCCGCGGGCAGATGGCCATCATTGATAATGACAATGTCGTTTATTTTAATATTCTCTTGGGGTTGTCTCCACTTACATCTCGCTGATAGATTGGTTAGGTATTCCTGCTGCCATCTTTTCCAAATGTCTAAGAATATGTTTTGTATGAGATGCCATCTTGTACGGAGGTCTCTTTCGGTTTCGTAAATTGATAAAATGGGTCCGCTTGATAAAAAGTGCGCTGGTGTTAGATAATCTAAGTCTTCTGGGTCTTCCGTCAGGGGACTTAGAGGCCTAGAATTTAAGCACGCCTCTAGCTGCGCCAGAAGAGTACTGAACTCTTCAAAGGTAAGTTTTTGGTCGCCAACTACTCGTTTTAAATGATATTTGAGGCTCTTTACTGCTGCCTCACACAAGCCGCTTGCTGAAGGCCACGAAGGTGCGTTAAAATGCCAAGTAATACCCAACTCGGCCAGTTCGGAATGGAAATCTGTGCCTAACGTATTAAGTATTTCATAATACTCTTGCTGTAAGATTTTATTGGCCCCAACAAAATTGGTGCCGTTGTCACTGTAGATGTGACGTGGCTTACCTCGGCGAGCTGATAATCGCCGTAACGCCGCCAAGAATGATGCACTTGTAAGGCTGGAGACCAACTCCAGATGTACAGCCTTTGTAGCCATGCACGTGAATACTGCGACATAACCTTTCGTGGTTTTAATGCCACGGCCAGCACTGGCCTTAATAAAGACGTGACCTGTGTAATCTACTCCTGAATGATAGAATGGTCTTGATGGATTAGCTCTGGCTATTGGCAGATCTCCCATTATTTAATAATGCTTGCTGGGCTCCTGTCTTCTACACTTAATGCATTGCTGTAGTCTCTTCTTTGTGGCTCTGTTACCACCTACAATCCAATATTTCTGTCTTAAGTAGGCAGAGGTTAGTCTGGGGCCGCCATGATGACATGTTTCATGCGCTTGATCGATCAGCAAATCGGCGCAACGACTGTTGTTTGGAATTATAATGGGATTTTTCATGTCTGGGTCAAGATTGGCATGTCTCAGCCTCCCACCGACTCTTAAGATCCCATCTTGATCGATATACGGGTGTTAGTTGCTAATATTACTCCTTTTGTGCACCTTATTAGAACTGCGTAAGTCTGATAGTTCTGTACTATATATGGAGCGTTGTATATGTTTGATAATCAGCAACGATGCTTGTTTCATTTCGTCTACTGATAAATAATTATTTCTCTTGATTTTAAAATTGCTAAATCGGCGAATCCACGCCAGTACTCTTACTGCTTTTCGGAATTTGCTATATTTTGATAAAATCAATTCGATGATAGAGTCGCTTTGTTGTGTGATTAGGTTTATCTGCTTTGATAGTTTTAATTCTTGATTGGTAGAATATTCGAAGTTTTTATCCTGATGATTAAATGTTGACAGCCATGCTGGACCCTGCCACCACAAGTTATGGTCTTTTAACTGCGTAGCAGACAGACCGCGGCTAGCGCTGTCCGCTGGGTTTTCTGTGGACTTTACATATCTCCAGCATTCCGGCGGCATAATTTGAGTTACCTCACGTACCCTGTTGGCAACAAATGTTTTCCATTTTGACGCATCTCCGTTTAACCAACCTAGGACAACCATGGAATCTGTCCAACCGTAAATTTTTATGCTTTGTACTTTGAGACATTTTCTGACTTTACTCATTAGTCTTGAAAGGAGTATGGTCGCACACAGTTCCAATCTCGGCAACGTGATTGTCTTGCTAGTAGGTACGAGCCTCGTCTTGCCCGCTACTAACGTAATCGATGATTTATCTTGATAGCCCTCGATAACGCGACAGTATATCACACAGCCGTAAGCTTTCTCTGACGAGTCACTAAAACCGTGCAACTCGATACTAGCACACTCTGAAGTCCGAAGCCATCGCGGAACCTTTATATGTTTGATATTTTCGACATCGTCTCTGATTTTGATCCACTCTTCATGTATCTCTTCTGGCACGGGGTCGTCCCATTTGATATCTACCAGCCATACTTTTTGAAAAATTAGTTTTAGTTTGGTTGATAAGGGTGAAAGCCAACCCAATGAATAAAATAATTTTGATATACTAGATAGTAGAATTCTCTTCGTAATTATTTTTGACGGTTCTAATGATAATTGTGACTGAAAGTGGAAGACATCCTCTTTAGGATTCCATCCTAATCCCAAGGTTTTGTTGTTAATGTCCGTTTGCTTAAAATTGAAGTCCTGTTCATTCACTTGAGCTTGGTCTACATCTTCTAGTAACTCTATGGCATTCGATTTCCACTTTCGCAGGTGAAACCCTCCCGATTTTAATAAGTTGATAAGTTCACGTTGCAACTTTTTTGCATCTTCAAGGTCGTGACATCCGTGGATTAAATCATCCATATAAAATGAGTTATGTAATGCTTCCGCTACATGGCTTTGATAATTATGCTTCTCATCTTCTGCGAGCTGCTTAATCGTCATCATCGCGAGGAAGGGGGCAGCTTTCGTTCCATATGTGACCGTCGTTAGTTGATAGTCTTTGATTGGCTCAGAGGCCGTGTCACGCCACACTATTTTTAGGAGGGCTTGATCTTCAGGGTGAATCCATATTTGTCTGAACATTTTTTCTATATCTGCAGTAAATGCAAATCTATACTGTCTCCATACAATGATCAAAGTCTGCAAATCTTGTTGCAAATTTGGACCACAATTCATGACGTCATTCAGACTATACCCTGATGACGTTTTTACTGATGCATTAAATACGACTCTAAATTTAGAATTCGCATGCACACAATGATGTGTATTAAAACATTCCGGTTTTGTATTACTCGCCGAGGGAATCATATGACCGAGCGCTCGATATTCATCCATAAATGCCTTATAATGCTGTTCAATATATTCATATTTTTTGAATTTCGTTTCCAATGATTGAAATTGTGCGATTGCTTTAAATTTAGATTTTCCCAGCTTCTCTGAAAAATCTTGGCTCATCGGAAGTCGGACTTCGTAGCGACCATCTTCTCTCCGGGTGGTGGTGGTTTTGTAATACTCCATACATTGCTTATTTTTTGATGACAAAGGTATTTCTTCGTTGATTTCCTCGATTTCCCAAAATTTTTGGATGTCCTCCATGTTGTTGATGACTACATTGCATTGCAATGTTCTTACATTTCCGGTCAAAATCCATCCCAAACGTGTATTTTGAGCTATGGGTGTATTATCGCTGCTTCTACAAATTCCATCCAGTATGATAGAGGAATAAATATCTGCTCCTAACAGTATATCGACTGAGCGACTCACGTTAAATTCTGGATCAGCTAATGTTATGTTGTTTAAGTATGTCCAACTTGGCTTGGAGAAACTAGAATTTGGCAAATTTGGTATTAACTTCTTCATTATATAGACTTCTGCGTCAAAACTAAAATCATTTATTAAGGCTTCACAATGAATAGTCATAGCGCCTGTGCAATTACTTTCTTTGATGCCAACCCCAGATATAACCCCCCGACAAGGAAGTTGCGACTGACCTAATAATTTGGCAGCGTGCTCTGTGATTAGGGATGCCTGAGAACCCTGATCTATAAGGGCCCGCATGTGAACGTATGTTCCATCATGGGTTTTCACTTTTAACATGGCTGTGGCTAAAAGTATTTCAGTCATGTCACGCTGGAGTGACACGTGCGAGTTGCTGCGTATTTGCTGTGAAGGTTCATGTTTTTGCAAGTTTACCCTTGATGTATTTGTACCGTTATTGCTGTGACTTGATGTAAATGCTTCATGCAACATTGTGTTATGTGCGTCCTTGCATTCGTTGCATCGTTTTTCTGAAATACATGGCCTACCATTATGAGAATAAAGGCAGTTTTGGCATATATTTAATTTTGATACAAGTCACCGTCGTTGAGGCGGTGTCATGTTTAAAAATTGCCTGCAATAATAAAGCGCATGTTCATTGGTTTTGCATATTCCGCACTTGAAAAAATTCCATGCGTTGTTATTAGGTTGTTGCGAAATGAATTTATTGTTTGTTGGAAATGCTTGTTTGCTAAAATTTTTATAACTTTTGGTGTTTGATCGCGGCAAATAATTATCGTAATTTTGTGTGTTTTTAGTAGGTATTACAAACTTCTTTTGGGGTGATTCTAAACTTGTAAATTTCCCCTCTAAAAATGATAGAAACTCCTGCAGATTGGGCAGTTCTCGGGGTTGCTTGATGGCTGTTCTATATTCATTATACGTCTCTGTGTTTAGTTTTTGAGACAATAGATGTACGATCAATGGGTCCCAAGAATCGACATCGATTCCTAGATTTTTGATAGAATTCATTGTTTCCAAAGTTGTGTCGTGTAATGTTTTTATATGCTTCATGGACGTCTGTTGCATAACAGGAACATTCAGCAAAATTTCAATAAGTGAACGAAATATGAGGGATTTATTGTTGTACCTATGGTTGAGAATATCCCAACAAACGGCATAATTATCGGATGATATATTTAGATGTTGAATCAATCGGTGTGCTTCGCCCGTGACTTTTGTTTTGAAAAACTGCATCTTCTGCGCGTTGGATAAGCTCGGATTCCTGTGAATTGTTTCTGTAAACAAATCTTTAAAAGATGTCCATTCATGGAAAAATCCGCTAAATATGGGTATTTTAATCTTAGGTGTTGACTGCTGCTGATGTGATACCGAATATAGTTTCTTATTTATTGATTTTATTATATCGTTATATTTCCTTTCGTAAATATAAAAAGTTTCCTCATACTCAGGGTTTCTACCTCCAAGCTCGCTATCCAATTCCCAATGCATATTATCGATCATAGACCAACGCGATTTTACCGCACTTAATAAATTATCGAACTCCCATTTTCCTGATAATGTGTCTAAATCAATGTATGATATTGTATGTTCAAAAGCCTTAAAATTGCTACTTTGTCGACGAAGCATTTCGTCTGTCTTACTACTTGTCCCTAGAGAAGAGGACAAAGGGCCTTGATGTGGCATTGATACTTGAGGCGATGGCAATTTTGATGGTCCAGATATGTTTAACGGAGTGGCAGGTTTCAACACTGGTGTCAAAGGCCTATCCTCCCTAACTTGATAATTTGCGATCGCCGCTCTTATGTTGTCATATCTCTCTTTACAAAATTCGGATTGATTGCTTGTAAAGTACGAGTGAGATTTAGGAAAATCTTTTCCACACAATGTTAAATGATTTGATTGGAACTCCTGCCAATACTTATCCAGCGTGTCCAACCTCCGCCTGATGTAGTCAGGGGTCTTCCGGTCAGCACTATCTTTTTTAAAATTGGTATAAACTTGCTCAATGGCCGTGAGAATGTGTTGCTGATTTGTTAAGATATCTTCCATGCTTGACATTTTGATGAAAAATGGGTCTAATAAGGAAAGATCTTACTTGATCGAAGACTCGGTGATCGCCCAAAAGTTGTTGCTCTTACTGACTCCAAATCCAAATGATAGCACTTCAATAGTAAACGTCCAAATGATAGCACAATGGGTGTAAGTCCAATGATAGCTAGTTCTGTCCTCGCGAGCGATTTGCGATACACGATCAAAGTAACTTGTCAGACATTCACAGAGTATTCACACGCGAGTTGCTCGAAGGACCAAAAAGAGTACGTACGGGCCACTGCTAGCCGTCGTACTATGTTGGTTGATAGATGTTGATTTAAATGATAGTCCGTGATAATGATAAAACTGATATATTATAGAAAGTCAATTATTAAATAATAGATATGATACGAAGCACGCGCGACCTAACACCGTCCGACCCGATTTCCGAACTGCCGCATGATATATATGATTGTGGTAATATTTGCGGAAACTGCTGACCCAGCAAATATGTTAATTGGACGTGTTAGCTCGTACACACATACTTCAAGTTTCTCATAAGTCATTCACATGCATTACCACTAAACCAATAATAGCTAGTATAATAATCAACTGACATGCGTGAGCGCGTTGTCGGCGAGGCTCCAGCGCTTGAGGCTGGTGTCCCTGGAGGCGCTGTACAGCTCGCCGCCGCTCAGCGCCAGCGCCTGCACGCCGTCGTAGTGCGGCGGCTCCAGCAACTTGCGGTTGCCGGCCTCGCAACCGCCTGCAAACACGCACATCGTATATGCACGGTTACATCATCATACAGATAGACACGAGTTGCAGTAAGAAAAATATAACAAACACTTCACGTTGATGAGAGTTATTAGAACCTTCCGATGTTATAACATGCTTAGAAATAGTGATAGTATCATATATCAGCCCAAATATGTCCCCCCGCGGGGCACGGGCGTCCGCTACAATCGAAAGTACGATTGAGAATAGTTAGACCATATAGTCCACCACTATGGCCTAGTGCGGTTTAGGGGATTTTACATACCGTAGAAATTCTTTAAAATTGCTGATTAGCACACGATGTTTTCTTTCACCATTATAGTGCATGGTGATTGACTATCACTCATTATACAGGGTATCTGAAGACCGCTACCGAAAACGAAGCCGGGTGGTAGTTTTAGTGACTACAAACACTATGCAATAAAAATAAAAATTTCGCATAGAAACGCGACAATTATTTTTTATGATTTTTTAAATATCGTCATTTTTGGGTGGTAAATCCATAGTTTTTGCTAAAATAATGATTTAAACACTCTTATACCTTAGATTATTTATAAATAAAAGGGTATACACTATTATTTTAGGAAAAAATGTATTTACCACCCAAATATGGTCATAGGAAAAAAAATAACAAAAAAAATTGGCCACTTTTTTTTGCAACTTTTTTTGTTGCATTGTGTCTGAAGTCGCTTATACTACCACCCAGCTTCGTTTTCGGTAGCAGTCTTGATATACCCTGTATATGTATGAATAAAACAATTACCTCCTTCTTGCGGCTGCATCTCGAGCGTCCTGACGTAGTGGTCCTTGGAGCCGGTGACGACGAGGTCGCCGTCTGCTCCGCTGCCCAGCGCCAGGCACATCACCGCCGCCGCGTGACCAGACCACACCTTGCAGATGCACTCTAACCTGCACACACGGGGATAACAATTTTCTTATGGAGAGCATGTAACACCCTGAACAGAGCTTGTAAACTTCATGATATTGATATTTTCAATGCTAACTTAAATTTTGCTGCTGAACCAACCAACTTTTTTCTTGAGCATAATGTAAATAATAATAAAACTTAATGTTTGGTATTGACTATTATTTAATGATCGACAATAAATAATTTGTACCTACGACGTTAACACACTCGTATCTTTGTCATATACGGATGTATAATAGTGAGGACCTATAATTGGCTTTTAAACGTCCTTCGAATTGTTTAATCTTGTGTAGTTGCTTATTTATTATTATTTATTATCATATTAAAAATAGCTTAAGATTCCAATTTTGATAAAAAAAAGGGAAAAACAATGACTACAATTACTGAACAGTAAGGATTGCAAAATTGTTTTCTTTATTGAAATTAATGGCGATGCCGTTCACCTGATGGTAAGTGATACGACCGCTTGTGAACTATAGCAAAACCAAACAACGCCTTGAATTAAAAAGTAATGTTTGGCATTCTATTACGCTCGCCATCCTGAGGCAAAGATGTTATGTTTCAATATGAAATTAAATGAAATGAAAATATTTATTGAATGCATAAAATGTCATACATTATTTAGATTCAGTCACTTTTTTTCCACTACCACCCGGTTCACAAGGCTGTTTTCACCAGAGAAGAACGGGCAAGAAACTGTAGAAAAAAAAAGTTGCTCTTGTCGAAAAAAGTTTACAATATAATGTTTAATAATATGTCCATATTGTAGCCAGAGTAACTACTGGAGATATTGAGACTAAACATCTTATCAGGCGTTATTCAAGATATTGTTAGGTTTGGGCACTGTCCATGAGCGGTCGTATCGCTTAATATCAGACGAACTAAATAAAAATATAAATTTAAATTTGACATACAT
This sequence comes from Hyles vespertilio, assembly GCA_009982885.2. Taxonomy (NCBI): domain Eukaryota; kingdom Metazoa; phylum Arthropoda; class Insecta; order Lepidoptera; family Sphingidae; genus Hyles; species Hyles vespertilio. The sequence goes on along the minus strand of CM042808.1, from coordinate 21,498,643 downwards.
GCGCAGATCCCAGAGTCGCAGTTTGTCCCCGGCGGCGGTGTAGAGTCGGTGCGTGTGCGACAGCGCCAGCGCCGTCACCGCCACCTCGCCCGCGATGCCGCGCGACGACGGACACGGACCACTCACGCCCGACGACCTGGTGACGTATATATGCTATAAATACTCGTGAAATAAACAATAATATATACAAGTTAGGTGGAGAGTTAATTAGAATGTATGGGAGATTTTTTTGTTACACAGTATATATTTTTTACTTTTATTTTTTTGTCGATACAGATATTTATTGATGCAGTCATAATCACATCACATCAAATATTTTCCTTTACAATTTGCCAGCCTCGATATTTATTATATCTAACTTGACAAGAAACATCTAAATTATATGTTTCGATAAACTATTATGAAATTAACCATTATATAAGAAACAGAAACATTAAGACATTATACTATTTTTATTATATTCACCACAGATATATGCATTGTCATTTAATTTATTTTGTACCCAAACCATGAATCATTCAAGCCAGAGGAAGCCTACTGCTGAACATAGACCTCCCCCAAAAAGATTACAATGATTAAGTATATGATTACCATTGTATGATTGTATAATTTTAGATAAGTGCTATATATATTATTATGATTTCCATTATAAAGGCGACACATACTGTAGTATATTGATATATTCATACTTTTTGCATCTGTCGTCTCGAACTGCACACCAAACAGGGGTGAATGAGAACAGATATAGATGTGGAGGACGGGACGGTGTGAAGACGTGGTGTGTAGCAAACGAGCCGATAAATATTAATAATCGTATTCTACTACAATATTACACACAATTCACAATTAAATAAATCTGAAGAGGCATCTCAGCAGGCCGGCATAATTATATCTATTGGCACGGGACTGCTGTCCGATGCCAACGGATACTCTGCCTGGGCGGCATTTGCGTTCACCATCAGGCGCAATGCGGCCACTATGCAACGCCAGAAAAAAAAAAGAAAAAAAAAAGCAATAGATAGTGAGTATCACATACCACAGCGTGGTGATGGGCGTGCGGCTCCTGGTGTCGAAGAGCCTGACGGCGCCCCCCGCGGCGGCGAGCAGCAGGCGGCCCTCGCCGCGGCCGTGCGCCTCGCCCGCCGCCAGCGCGCTCACCGCGCCGCCGCACCAGCCGCGCCACGCCTCCGAGCCCACCGACAGGTCCCAGCCGCGGACCGTGCGGTCTGGATGTCAACATTATAGAGATATTGACATTTGAGGCTTTTTAATAGACTTTAATAAAGGAGGTCACCAATTCGATGTCAAGTTTATAACTTTTTAAATTTGTGTAATTTATGTTAGAAAAATAACATAATTTTATGAGAATAACGTTTGATCAGAGCGTAAGATGATAAGAATGCTATTTCAATAATCCTAAATATGTAGATTCTGATTTAGATTTTTTATAAAGGAACTAAAACAAATAAATATTGTAAGAGATGTTTCGTTTTATTTTCTTTAATATTTATTTCTTTTTTATTAAACTTTTTACAATAAAATTGTACAAGCGAACTTAATGCTCTCGGCATTTTCTTCCAGTCAACCTTTAGGACATGCCGAAATGAGACACAAAGAGTATTTCAAATATAAAAAAAAAATACTAAACAATATACTAACAATACCTCCAGTTTTACTATAGTAGGAAAGTAAACAATTACATATTTGTTTCGGATTTGTTGCATTATAAGGTAAAGACAGATTTGCCGCTACTCGAGCTTTAGCGATGAATGTAAATTATGTGAGTGTCATTATTCCTGGTTTACGGAAGTCGTGATGGATTTTAATACTTTTTTTTTTTTTTTTTTTTTCATTTATTAATACATTTAATAAAGAATGATTAGTCGGTATATTTAATGATTCTCACCGACTCCCCCGCTGAAGAGCAGATGGTGCGTGGCTGCGAGCGAGAGCGCGGCGCCCGCGTGCCCCTCCGCCACGTGCGTGCACTGGATCCAAGCGTTCGAGCTGGTCGACAAGCCGCTCACACGCTGGAATTAAACGAATATAATCATTGAGGTGGTGAATCAATGGATTGAATAGTCACAGTTCCCAAATCTAACAAGTAGTGAAACGACTTGACCAAGGTAAGTCTTAAGATTTCTTAAAAGTATATTGCTACGGTTAAGGGAAACGAATATTTAACTCAATATGAGGATCACTTATAATCTATTTTGCGAGTACACACAGATGATCGTATCTAGGCATCGTTTGATACATAAGTGAAAACGAAAAATACATCAACTAATTACTTAACATGATCTACTAATAGTAACAACAGTATTTAAATATGTATCAAGAATTTAATATTCTAATAATACGTCATAAATTTTCATATTGTAAACAATAAAAGCTACACACCTTCTGCGCCATCTCCTTGACGACTCCTTGCGGCGAGTTGTCATGTGCGGCGCCTGCCAGCCGCAGGAACACGTCGTCGTCGCGCGCGCGCCGCGTGGCGCCGGGCGACGCGGGCGGCGTGTTCGAGCCCGCGCCCGTCTCTCTGCGGGCGACCACATGTTACCGCCCATATTGCGTGCACGTTGATATGATCGCGGGGTGTTCGTAAAATACGTGTTGATTTGGATGAATATCGACTGGTGTTGAATTTTATGCAGAATTGAACGATACGGTATGCATAATGTCAATTATTTGTTTTTGAAATCACTATAATTAACAAAATGGTGTCATAAAATATGCTATTATAGTTTTTATTAACTTCTGAGTGGTATATAAAAATCGATGCTAAAACGTTCTTCATTTAAAATTTTATAAAACAATTATTAAAACGTTATATGCCATTTCTTGTTTGTTGAAAAATACCCGCATATACTTTTTATACGTATTTTAAGAACAACCACGTATGATGTTACATCGCAATATGAATAATAATTAAAATGGAAGTTAATTTTGATTTTATTTTTGATTCAATGGTAAAATGTACTAATGAATTTTGTCAATTCATTCATTTAACGATGAATATGTAAAGCAAGGGTAACAAAACATCGATCCGTTGTATTGACTTTCCAAATCTTTAATTACGCACAACAAAGACAAAATCACATACACAGGACATATTTTAGTTAAAGTTAAAACTATTGCGGATGCCACTACTATCGACCAAAAACAAACATTATGAAATGTTAATATTATTATATGATTAATATGCGTATACTGCAGGCTCATGCGAATGCGAATTGAATGCGACAACGATTATGAAGATATAATTAAAGCCTAAGTTCATAAACAGTTTTAAAAAATGATTCTTGAATTTCGAATATTTTGTCCATTTTGAATTTAGTTTCAACGGATAAGACAAAATATTCTTATCGATAATTTTAAATTACATCTTCATAATCACAAGCAAAACCACACCAAAACAAAGAAATAGGTATTTTACTTACTTTTTACGCTGTAATTTGTAGTACATTTATTTTAATCACTGTTAGGAATATTTATTGGAAATTATTCAGTTAAATAATATTTCCACAAATTTTCCCACGAATTTCATTATAACACCCAAGTAAATTATGTTATACAACAAAATTATATACTTTGCTTATTTAATAGCAAACTACAGTAGCATGCAACTAAAGGGTGCATCGTGCAAGCAAACAAAATACATTTTACAAATATTTATTCCATCTACACATATACAGTACGTACATAGCTGCCGGGTTTCTTAAAGCTTACGTTTACATATTGTGACGTTTTCATATAGCCTAGAGTAGATAATCGCAGTTTTTAAAATTATGATATAACTTGGCAAAAAAGCGCCCGATGCGGTGACAACTGGCATTAAAAAAACAACAATTATGGCAAGACCATTAAAAATGTCACGTAGAATAATTTTACACGTTAGTATTTCTACACATTTTCGTTCGATTTTTGTTTGTTTTATAATTTAAAAAATACTATAACAACAATAAATAAAAATAACAAGTATCTAAACATTGCCGTCGCAGTATTTCAGGTTGCCATATTAATATTGAATTCGATATGAGCGCCATCATTATAAACAGACTCTTTTTTGCCGAACTATATATCTATGTCTGGAAGTTCAAAGCATACAAACATATAATATAAGACTTGCTGCTCTTTTTAGGGCGCATTTTCTGAAAGTTCAAATTATAGACTAAATGTAATGGTCTCTTCTTAGATTAACGCGAATGTTACACATTAAAATAACGAATTGTTACTCTTTTTGACGTATTTCAAAATTGCGATAAAACCCGTAAAAAGTTTGTTTATATCAAGAGAGTAAACGTTTAAGAAAGCTGAAAATGTTCTATGTGTTTTTTAAATTCTGATATGTTAATTATTGGATACGGGCCAACAGCTCATTAGAAGGGATTAGGCCTTAGTTTAATATTCTGGTGTTTATTTTTTTAGCTGTCTTTTAAACAGATACGATAGAAAATACGGTCTAATTATTATGTTATTATAGCTCATAACATTATCTTTTCAGGACATCACAGTCCATACACGCTGTCATTGTAGCGATTCTTATTATCGACATTTTCGTACATTTAGGTGTGTTAAGTTATATTGTAGTATACGTTCTCTATCAATAGATTTACTTATTCATATAAAAATATACCGGGTATCTCAAGACTGCTACCGAAAACGAAGCCGGGTGGTAATTTTAGTGACTACAAACACAATGCAACTAAAAATTTCGCAAAGAAACGCGACAATTATTTTTTATGATTTTTTAAATATAATCATTTTTGGGTGGTAAATCCATAGTTTTTGCTAAAATATTAATTTAAACTCTTTTATACCTTAGATTATTTATAAATAAAAGGGTATACACTATTATTTTAGGAAAAAATGTATTTACCACCCAAATATGGTCATAGAAAAAAATAACCAAAAAAAATTTGTCGCTTTTTTTTGCAATTTTTTTGTTGTATTGTGTCTGAAGTCGCTTAAACTACCACCCGGCTTCGTTTTCGGTAGCAGTCTTGAGATACCCTGTATACAACGTTGATGCTACCGATGGGCGTTTCTTTAAACTGCATATACTAGGTACCATTTTGAAGCTCTGTACTAAAAATCAATTAAATAGGAGCAGTAGTTTAGTCATAAATTATTTTTTAAGTTTTTGCCCCATTTGAACACGATGTAGCTTTTCTAACAGCTGATTACGCCTAACCCATGGTCATTCACCTTAAAACGATAGATCGTACTAAAATCAGCTCTTTGTTGCCGCTCTTCCACAAGTCACACAAGTCGCGCTGTGGCGCGGCGCGACAATAACACGCGCCGCGCGCGACGTTGCCAATTTGTTATCTATTCGTATCTACAGGTCAATGAAATTTATTTACACAGGATGGTTGCGTTTTACTCTTCTTTGGAAGCTATTTAGTTTGTTTGAAACAAACAAAATCTCATTTTTTGTATTATTAATTTTTGTGCCGTGCCAAATTAATACCAAGGACGTATGGCATACATAGTGTAATTTAATGCCCATCGGTCGCATCAACGTTGTATAGTAAAGTTGCCTAATGGAAGCCCTGTTATTTTATAACCAACGAAAAATTGTATAAAACAATTATAAATACATTTAGATAATATTTATATTAACGATTAAAATATATATTAATTTGTATAATAAATAAAACAGATCATTTATTCAATATCACATTCTTACCAATATATCTTTAAAACTCTTAAAGAGAAAGACAAAATACTTTGGTTAATTATTAAAAATATGCATGAAAATGGAATTAGAATTACATAAAAAGAAGCAAATCGCTGTACAAAATATATATATATATATATATATATATATTTTATTGCAGGGAATGGCGAGACGAGCATGCCGTTCGCCTGATGATAAGCGATGCAACCGCTCATGAACAGTAGCAAAACCAAACAACACCTTGATTACAAAGCAATGCTTGGCATTCCCCTGTGCTCGCCATCCTGAGATATAAGATGTTAAGTCTTAATGTGTCCAGTAGTTACTCTGGCTACAATGTCCTTCAATCCGAAACACAACAGTGCGTTTAAACTGCTGTTGACGGGAGAAATAGACATTGCGGTGGTACCGACCCAGACAGCCTCACACATATGAAAACCTACCACCAGTAATTATATTAATTCGCCTTAACATAATATTAAATCACAAATGGTTATAGACATTTTTGGACACTTTTTACCCTATAATACGGTTATGGTATCACTTAAAAATATTTCTGCTATACTATTTTAAAACAAACATTACTCGGCATTTTGGACTATCTGCAACAGAAGGTTATTGTATTCTTCCCTCACAGTTTTTTATATATTTGGCCTCTTACCCGTATATCTGGCACTATTAATTTGGATAGCAATAAACGGCAAGTCTATACTATAAAATACCATAATTCCAATATACAAGCAACAACTTCCTTGATTTGATGGCAGATGGCGGTGCACTTTAAACGTACTACCAACTCATAACTTGCTCAGTATTATTAAAAGGTAGAATATTACTAACATCATATCATGACATTTAAAAAGTAGAACACCACTATATTTCATTAATTTACTTATTAAATGGTACTTCTGCGTTATTTTACAGAATACGAAGTCTCGGCTGTACACATGGACGAGACGTGATTTATGACAAACACATTAATAGTAGCAAAACCTAAAGTGCCGTGCAGAAAATGCAATAATATTACACCGCTCATAGTATAGTTGCTTCTTTCACCACTGTGCTCATACATTTCTTTGGTCCTTCGAGCCGGATCCCAAACTATAATCAGTTCAAACAACGTGGCTTGCCATGTATAGTGATGCATGCATGTGTAGGTGTTATTGCCAGTGTGGTAGCCTTGCTGGTGTGGCGGCGTCAGTCCTCGACTATGTTGAGGTCGGTCAGCAGGCTGCAAGCAACCGACACGTCACCTTGAGCCGCGCCGCACCACTCCCGCTTCTCCCCACGCCCATAGACAACATGACGCGTGTGCAAAATATATACACAGCTAAAGTAATATAGCTAATCTTTTTTTATGACTAGAAAAAACATTAAATAAAATTGGGTCTCAATAACTTTTGAAAATATTGCAATTTATTAAACATTAGAAAATGTTTTTTTTTAACTGTAACTTTGAAATATTTTATTCTTATTGCACACACGACTATAGGTTGTCTAATATACATAGAATACAGGACACAAACTAATTTCGAACCACTACTTTGAATACGAAACAAAATTGTAGGTGTATAATAAAAAATACCTCAAAAGTTTATATTTTCACATATACTCGTATGTTAGTTAAAATACTAGAAAAATCTTTACCAAATATTATACACATGCAATTTTGTAATACCCTACACCCTTCGCATACTAGATAGCACATATACCCAAGCGTAGTGTCATGCAAACAGAGACGGCGAGATGGCCGAGAAACGGGAGTGAGTGAGACAAAACTAACTACTCAAGCTCGTAGCCAAATATCACTACACAAAAGAATAAAGTACATTCATAACAAAAATAGATTAAAAGAATAGTTGAAACTCCTTGTCATACGTTTTTTTACAAAGTAAAGTAAGTCTGTCACCAAGTGCAACCAGATAGACCTATCAATTTGCCGAAATTCTCAGTTCAGACCAAAAAAGGCAGACTACAAGGCTAGTGATATGTTTACGGCTAGCATTTTTTACACAACCGGTTATAAACACACCGGATTAAAAAGTCGATACGGATATTATTATATATAAACGGTAAATCCATATACTACGTGTGACAAGGTTTTAGAAACATTCGCAAAATCGACATTTAAATCTTTAAAAAATATAGTTTTATATTAAAAAGTATGTAATATTGGTACGTACAATGCGCCGGGTTTGGCGAGGTTGGGTTGTCGCCGCGGCAGGCGCGGGCTCTCGGGCGGCGCGCGGCGCGTACTCACGGGCGACATCGGACCCACGGGTTGTAAACCTCTGGAGAACATAATATACAGGGTATATCAAGACTGCTACCGAAAACGAAGCCGGGTGGTAGTTTAAGCGACTTTAGACACAATGCAACAGAAAAAGTTGCAAAAAAAAGCGACAATTTTTTTTTGTTATTTTTTTCCTATGGCCATATTTGGGTGGTAAATACATTTTTTTCCTAAAATAATAGTATATACCCTTTTATTTATAAATACTCTAAGGTATAAAAGAGTTTAAATTATTATTTTAGCAAAACTATGGATTTACCACCCAAAAATGACGATATTTAAAAAATCATAAAAAAAATTGTCGCGTTTCTACGTGAAATTTTTAATTGCATTGTGTTTGTAGCCACTAAAACTACCGCCCGGCTTCGTTTTCGGTAGCAGTCTTGAGATACCCGGTATAGAAATTTATTCTGTTTATAGGATGTTTATTTGTTGCTTAGAATATTATTAAATTATTAAAAGTATGATAAAATGTAGCGGAGTTCTATGTAACATTGGGTTAAAGCTAATTATCGATATGTGGGTTTTCTAGCTTAGTTTAGTTTGTTGAAGTACATTGTAGAGGTTTAAGTTTATTAATACAATTCCTTCGATTGCTAATTACGAAGTATTTGTTCATTGAATTATTTTTATTTTGACTAAGATAACATTTTTAATAGTCGATGATTGCTAGGGAATTAGAGAGATATACAAATGCGTGTTAGCATATCAAGAATAACTTAGTCGGTAAGAGATTGCCTTGAGCGATACGACTCCTATTTGTACTGTTATGTTTAATATTAGTTTAGTTTAATATTTATTTGGTGTACAAAAATATTAAAACAAATAAATAAATATTCATAAAATATTAGTAATGATTTTCAAACAGCACAGTGTCGGATTCATCTGTGTATACATCCGTCATCGATATCGATATAAGTACTGATACTGATGTATCGATATCGATATAGTTGTTACCTGAGGCTGCCGGGCGCGCTGGGCACCCTGCTGAGCGGCGCGGGGCGCAGCGCGGCGGGCTCCACCATGGACTGCGACATGGCGTCCTCCTCGCGCCCCACCACGCCCAGGTCCCGGAGACGCACCGAGCCGCGGCGAGCACTGCCCATACAAACTCTTTATGTTATAACTCGACTTATTGGTGATCATTCATCACAGCATTTTGACGATGTCTGATGTATAGACTATTTAAGAGAGATGATAGCCAGCACAAAATCAGAACTTTTCAGCTCGTTATGTAACATGAGTCAGTTGACTCAATTGAATTGCACATTTTCATTTTTAATATATCCCTTGTGTAAATGATGATTCTTCTTCTTCTGTATCAGCCCATATACATCCCACTGCAGGGCACGAGCGTCATCTATAATCGAACTGTATGTATCATCACGCTGGCCTAGTACGGGTTGGCGGACTTACATACCACAGAAATTCTTTAAAATCGCTATAGTATACAGGTTTCCTCACGATGTTTTCCTTCGCCGTTTTAGTGCGTAAATAATGTTTATTTTATAGATATTTATTTATTCGACAATTTCTATACTTGTGTTGAGCATTCTGGCATAAATAATTTTCAAAGTACACATTGATTGACAAAATAATGCAATAGATTTATATACTCAGGCACCCGTGGACAAGATGGTCGATGCAATTGCTTACATCAATAAAGACATTCAACACATCTGTGATTGGAGTGGAGCTCATGGTTTGAAGATCAATCCCTTGAAAACACAAGTCATTGTTGTCGGTAGCCCTAGGATGATCTCGAAGCTGGATTGGAATCAACTCCCCAGTGTTCATTGTAATGGGATAACCATCCCTTACAGTGACACCGTCCGCAATTGGGGCTTACTTATTGATAAGTCATTCACTTGGGGTCCTCAGCTTCGTGAAATAAGCCGTAAGCTGTTCGTTTCAGCTAAGTCCCTGCGAAGGTTACGCAACTTTCTACCCGTTACCACGAAGATTTCACTTGCGCAAACCCTCCTTCTCCCCATCCTTGATTATGCCGATGTCAGCTAAATAGATCTCACCGAAGACCAACTAAATAAACTTGAGCGTCTTCAAAATTTCTGCATAAGATTCATATTTGGTCTTCGCAAATATGACCATGTTTCTGAGTTTCGTGCTAAGCTCAAGTGGTTACCTATACGGCTTCGTCGGAATACTCACATTCTCTGTCTTCTATACAATATTTTATTCAATCCTCTTACCCCATCTTATCTTAAAGAACGATTAATTTTTCTTCATGACTCACATTTGAGGTCCTTGAGGTCGTCCGAGAATCTTAGGCTGAGAATGCCTGTGCACACCACGACATTTATGGACAAGTCTTTTACTGTCAAAGCAGTTCGATTGTGGAACGCGCTTCCTGTTATGGCGAGACAGGCGCAATCGCTGTCTTCATTTAAGAGGCAAATCAAAGAATATTACCTCTCTCTTTAAATAAACAGATTTTAGTAGATAATATTATTTCTTACTTCTAAATCATTTTAAATTTGTATTTATTATATATATATATATATATATATATATACCGGGTATATCAAGACTGCTACCGAAAACGAAGCCGGGTGGTAGTTTTAGTGACTACAAACACAATGCAACTAAAAATTTCGCAAAGAAACGCGACAATATTTTTTTATGATTTTTTAAATATCGTCATTTTTGGGTGGTAAATCCATAGTTTTTGCTTTTATACCTTAGATTATTTATAAATAAAAGGGTATACACTATTATTTTAGGAAAAAATGTATTTACCACCCAAATATAGCCATAGGAAAAAAAAAATTGTCGCTTTTTTTTGAAACTTTTTCTGTTGCATTGTGTCTGAAGTCGCTTAAACTACCACCCGGCTTCGTTTTCGGTAGCAGTCTTGATATACCCTGTATACTCGTCAAAACATGTATCTATGTTATTTGGTGTATTTTTATGTTTAGATAGTATAAGTATTATCTAGTATCCTCACTTTTAATTATTTATTTTACACTGCCCTTTCTTTTTCCTTCTTTTAAATCCATCTCATGGTTGTCTGTGCTTTAAGCGATAAGACCGCCATTTGTACTTCTTATATTTTTTTTTTGTTTCTGTATGTTGTATTTTTTATGTGTACAATAAAGATTTAATCAATAATAATAAATAAGATTTGTCGCGGTTATTGTATGTACAATAAAAACAATTGCACTTACGTGTTTCGGTGAAACGGTGAAGAGTTGGAGTTGTCATCTGGCGGCGATGCGGGAGCCGTGTTCGTCTCTCTCACGCCATTCGCCGGTGGCCTAGACTCGAAGAACGTACTAGAAGTTTAGAAATGTCCTTCAATTATTTAGATATTAAAGCTAATTTTCTGTTACTCTGCGTCAATCTATCGTAAATGGAAATTAACCAATATTTCGCGATATGACTGCCAATTATCTTACAAATCGATGGCCTAATTATCAGAAATCGTAACTCCATTCAACCAAATTTTACAACAGGGCAACTAAAACTATACACTATATTTTTTAAGGAAATATTATATGTTTATTTAAATTGTTATAGTGGTTTGATAATGGCAATAAAACATAATTCTGAAATAAAAATTAAAGTTATGAACTTCGATAATTAAGCAATCGAAATACAGTTTTATACAGGGTATATCAAGACTGCTACCGAAAACGAAGCCGGGTGGTAGTTTAAGCGACTTCAGACACAATGCAACAGAAAAAGTTGCAGAAAAACAGCGACAATTTTTTTTTGTTATTTTTTTCCTTTGACCATATTTGGGTGGTAAATACATTTTTTCCTAAAATAATAGTGTATGCCCTTTTATTTATAAATAATCTAAGGTAGAAAAGTGTTTAAAATATTATTTTAGCAAAAACTATGGATTTACCACCCAAAAATGACGATATTTAAAAAATCATAAAAAATAACTGTCGCGTTTCTTTGCGAAATTTTTAGTTGCATTGTGTTTTTAGTCACTAAAGCTACCACCCGGCTTCGTTTTCGGTAGCAGTCTTGAGATACCCGGTATACAGGGTATATCAAGACTGCTACCGAAAACGAAGCCGGGTGGTAGTCTAAGCGACTTCAGACACAATGCAACAGAAAAAGTTGCAAAAAAAAGCGACAATTTTTTTTTGTTATTTTTTTCCTATGGCCATATTTGGGTAGTAAATACATTTTTTCCTAAAATAATAGTGTATACCCTTTTATTTATGAATACTCTAAGGTATAAAAGAGTTTAAATTATTATTTTAGCAAAAACTATGGATCTACCACCCAAAAATGACGATATTTAAAAAATCATAAAAAATAATTGTCGCGTTTCTATGCGAAATTTTTAATTGCATTGTGTTTGTAGCCACTAAAACTACCACCCGGCTTCGTTTTCGGTAGCAGTCTTGAGATACCCGGTATATAATTTTGTTGATATTTTTGTTGTATGTAGTGTAGTAAGAGGTTTACTTGTGCGTCGTTGTGGCGCGGTACCTGTCGACCGGCGACACGGATCGCGTGGAGGTGCCGGACGACACGTGCGCCAGCAGCGCGGCGAGTGCGGGCGGCGCGCCCCACGGGTTCAGGTTCTGTTCGTCCGCCGCTGAGAGCAGGCGGGCTGTACGCTCTGCGGCCTCTTCTACCTGTACGCAATATGCTCAAGCGTGGTTAGTGTGGAATTTTAAACAGCTAGTATAGGTACCACACTAGCCTTTAGTGATAGGACGTTGAGCTTAAAGCATGATAGTAGAAATGTATTCTTTTGACCTATCAACTAGAAGTAAAAATAATAGATGTCTTTACTAGATACTAAAAATAATGTAATTAAAATGAATTCAATGTGAGTGTGTCCATAAAACTATACCTGATTAGTCTATTTTGTGTGATCAATCCTTTGATTTAAATCAAGGTACTTTTTTAATTTGGCTGTAAGTACCTTGATAGTTATCTACCATAGTTTATCAGGTGATACCTTCGATAAAATATATACTAGATACTTCGGAACAAAATCACACGCTAAAAGTGGCCGAGGTTGCTTAACATTTGAATTAAAACTTATACAATTAAGAGGTGTAGCAAAGTCTTAAATTATAATCAATAATCAACTACAGGTAACAGAAAACCTTATTCCTTTAAATCAAGATATAATTTATTTTAGGGCCATACTAAAATCAAATGAGAGCACACGCTTATTTGTGCTCTTATTTTTCTTGCTTTTTAGGCCGTTACTTATAATGCAATGTATATTTAATCGAAGTGATACAAAGGAATCTACTACAACCTGTTGAATGTAATTACCTCCAACGGCTGATCCAGTTCCCAAGCCAGGAGGGGGTCATACAGTTGTTTATGACCCCCAGAATAGTGTCAGAACATTTGGTATGATTTCGATACTCGAATTTATAATGACTTTTTAAAGTTTGTTACAGCCTTGATTTGTGAACACACACATACTCTTTACTTTATTTATTGACACACAAAGAATTGATGTGTGCTTATATATTTCATGATAAATAAATTCCGTCAAATTGGAGGCAACCCAGGTGGTCATGAATCTGGAGCCAGCCCAGTGGGAGGTCATGACCCCCTGGATCCTTCATTGATTACCTCTTTGAGTTGCGCCTTGGTGTCGTTGAGCATCTGCAGGTTCCTGGCGGCGTCCTGCGCGTGTTGCAGCGCGAGCGCCGCCATGCGCTCCAGCGCGTACCGCCCGGTCTCCACGCTGTCCACTTGGTCCAGCAGGCGGGGCAACTCGTTCTCGTCGTTCTCCTCCTGGATTGGGAATTTAAAGGTATGTTGCAGTAACGTAAGTGAATGAAATTGTTATTAGTTTGAATATTTATTTGTGGAACAATAAATTCAACTTTAAAATTGATTTTTTTCCTATACCATGTTGTTAACATAATATACCCATACTCCATCGGTTTAGGTACTTAAGAGCGTTTATACCCTTTGCGCGCTTTTTGGCTATAAAACAGGACTTCTCAATTGAGTTAATAGCCACCAATAAACAATTTCAAGGAAAAATAATTAGTACTAATTTTAGAAAAAGTTGTCATCTAGGGATTTTGGTGGAAAACATTATAGATTGATGGATAATTTGTAAGTACTATAAGGATGAACACTAGTTTCGTTATTTAGGCTTTAAGTGGCAATTTAGAAGCTTAAGATATCCGAAATCACTAAATATAAGATGAAAATAAAAATATTATCCTACTAATAAGACCCTTGTGGAGGGATTTTGCTGAGAAAAATAATCTTTTTATGTTTAGTTCCTGAAAAATAAAAATTTAAACAATGCGAAATTATTCAGAAACTCTCGTCAAGAACATATTTTTTTCACCAACTTATCGTACATAATTTTTTATAGCAATTGCATATTATAATAGAAGAACATCTTATCAATAAATTACCATTTTTATATTTCAATAAAATTAGTTTTCATGTTTTCTACATATATTTTAAAAACCACTATAAAACACTCTGTCCGCCGTGCATCAAATCAGACCGCCGCAAGGCCTTCTAGAGGGAGGACGTATCGCTCGTCGCTCCGGCCTGGCTGCAGTCGATTTTTGCCGTGCGTCGTAAAAATAGCCACGCGCGGACTGCGATTGCCACATCGTACTTTGGTAGTAAAACATATTTTTTCTTTTACTACCTACAATAATTTTGTAGTGAGTATAAATTATGTTTCAGATAATATAATGGGATGTAATTCCGAGGCTAAATTATGTTATGTATTTTAATATAAAATTAAATATATTTCATAATTGTAAGGAGTTGTAAGGCCCCTAACTCTTTTCATGTGTTCGAACACGAAATGATTAATAAACGTCCGTAGTGTCTACTGATTGAACACTGATTTGAATGCAACTTAACAATGTAATAATAACGAAAATATGATTAGTATCTAAATTTGTATTGTTCATTGCTTGCACAGTAATATTTGTCTACTTATAATGCAAATAAAATATTTTTATGATATAATATTACCAATATATAAATCATAAGTTACATTTCATTTCAATATTAAAATTTTGAAGCGCACGGATCAAAGTTGGTTGCGCTGACTGTATAGCGAGCCGACGCGGCAGCTCTACGCACACAGCTTTGGTCGCTTATGTGTGCGTGAAATTAACGAAGAAATACCTATAGTTGACTTTGCGCGCAAAGTATAAACGCTCTTAACTAAATGTAAATAAACCAGAACACGTGACGCATGGTTGTTCAACATTTTATTGCAATGTCCAATTTACGAATATTTTCTTAGTCAACCAAGTAACAAGTATTAACAACAATTAACAGCAGCTTATAACAAATAATAACTAAAACAGTAAAGAACAACGATGAACACTTCCAAACACTTCACCACTTCACGAAAACAGTAAGTACATTAACGCAATGAATAATAATTGGCTGCCATAGATATCATATTATGATGATGCTTAGTTATCCGACCTAACGCATTATCTTTCATTTAAATGGTCGCATTACGGTAAAGTCGTACTTCTAGATTTAGCATAACATTTCTTGTAATTTTTATGAAAATGTTTTGGACGCCTGACTGTTTGGGTCTTTTTTATAGACAGATTGCATTATGTAAAATTAGGTCATTTAATTTAGATATATAATTATGATCTTACATAATTTAATTGTTTCCAAGCTCACACATTCATAATTATAATCGTTATAATAAATTTGAACATGCAATGTAGTTTTACATTTACGTAAACATTTTTTTGTCTTCAATTAATTTAGAAATGTGAAATGGCAATGTTAAATAACCTTTTTTATGGTTTGTTTACATTTAGTTAAGTACCTAAACCGATGGAGTATAATAGATACAAATTTAATGGTAATAATGTTCTAGATGAAACTTGCAACGGTAAACCCAGGGTAGAATCATGATTTGGTCCTTTTAGAATGAAAAATTTACTTAATATAGATTAACTTTACTTAAATTTTTGTTGACAAAATATACCATGGTGTTGCTGGCGTGTTGATTGGTTACTATTGATGATTAAGTTGTGTTTCGGATTTAAGGATATTGTAGCTAGAGTAACTACTGGATATATTGATACTAAACATCTTATGTCTCAAGATGGCGAGCGCAGTGAAATACCAAGCATTAGTTTGCAATTCAAGCTTTATTTAGTTTTCCTACTGTTCATGAGCGGTCGTATCGCTTACCATCAGCCGATCACCGATCTGCCGATCACCTGATCGGCAGATTGTTTCGCCATACAGGGCAAAAAAAATACGGTCCGAACCTCAATCTGCATAATCTGCGCCTGTGTATCCGCAATAGCGTCCCTGAGGTACGCTAGCAGCGGCGCGGCGTCGGCGTCGGCGTGCGCACGCGCAGCCTCGCGGCGGCGCAGGTGTCGCTCCAGCGCCGCCTCCAGGTCGTGCAGCGTGGCGCGGGCGGCGCACGCGCGGCTCACCCAGCACTGCAGGCGCGACCACACCTCGCGCGAGACGCGCGCTGACTTGCGCGAACGGGACTTGGTACCTGCACGCAAACCATCACATGTTTATATTGACAGCCTTCGTGGCGCAGTCAGTTGTGTCAAGCCATAGGACGCGACGGTGCGGTGTAGCTCAACTCCGCCCACGACTAAGGGCTAGCGTAGACCATGAGTTTATGTAATGAGTTTAATTTTTTACCAAAGAACATTCTAACTTATCCGGTGGGAATACGACATAAATACCAATATTTTAAATTTCTGTCGTGCCATCAAAGCACTCGAAGCATCTCGAAGCGTTTCAGCAATTTAAAACAATGAAATTTATGTTGTATTCTAACTGTCATACAGTCCGTTTGTGCTAGCCTTTAAAATACAACATTTTGGAAATAACTTGATATATACAGGGTATATCAAGACTGCTACCGAAAACGAAGCCGGGTGGTAGTTTAAGCGACTTCAGACACAATGCAACAGAAAAAGTAGCAAAAAAAAGCGACAATTTTTTTTTTGTTATTTTTTTCCTATGGCCATATTTGGGTGGTAAATACATTTTTTCCTAAAATAATAGTATATACCCTTTTATTTATAAATACTCTAAGGTATAAAAGAGTTTAAATTATTATTTAAGCAAAAACTATGGATTTACCACCCAAAAATAACGATATTTAAAAAATCATAAAAAAAAATTGTCGCGTTGGTAGGCGAAATTTTTAATTGCATTGTGTTTGTAGCCACTAAAACTACCACCCGGCTTCGTTTTCGGTAGCAGTCTTGAGATACCCGGTATAATAAGAAACACAGAGATAAAGAAATGAAATAAGACGAGAGATTAATTAAATATTCGGCAATTCCACGCATGAAACAAAAATCACCAGCAAAATTTAATTTACATTATTTTCTTCTTCTTCTTCTTTATCAGCCCATATACGTCCCACTGCGGGGCACGGGCCTACTCTACAATCGACAGTACGATTGAGAGTGGTTAGGCCATATAGTCCACCACGCTGGCCTAGTGCGGGTTGGCGGACTTACATACCATATAAATTTTATAAATCGCTATGGTATGCAGGTTTCCTCACGATGTTTTCCTTCACCGTTTTAGTGCGTGGTGATTGACTATCAATACACACATGACTCCGAAAAGTCAGAGGTGTGCCCTGGGATTCGAACCCGCGACCACCGTGAATATCCGCAGTCGCGTCTAGTCCGTTTACCAATAGGCCACCACGCATTTCACACACACAGTACACACACTTACATTATTTTATGGTTCGCATGTTTTTCTATTCAAAACAGTAGTTATGGTCGAACGGGCCCATAATCACAATAGTCGAAAGTAACTCTAAAGTAAGTCAACAACTTCAAAAAGTGTGGTTTAACGTAATACCAATAAAAATAATATTTCTTACCGTGTAATATCCCCGCTGCCCTGCTGCTAAGTTTATCTCTGTGACCTCTCCTCAGAAGCGACACTTCCTCCTGCTTGCGACGTAACACCTGAAATTATTATTATTAGCAACAACACAAATATTATCATAAAACCAAAGAATTTTTCCATTAATGTTTTAAATATCAGTATACAGGATATATATCAATTCAATCAGGGTATATGTACCACTCAAATACGATATTGGAAAAAAAAAAATGGACAGAAGAAATGTCGCTTTTTAAAATTTTGCTGCATTGTGTCTGAAGTCACTTAAACTACCACCCGGTTTTGTTTTCGGTAGCAGTCTTGATATAACCTGTATCCACACGGAAAAGACCAACCAGATAATATTACCTGTTCCTTGAGTTTCGTTTCAGCCTCCAATGAGCGTATAAGATTTGCGTTTTTCCGCGACTCCTTGCGTAATTGTGCAACCTACAGATAAGAAAACATTATTAAAAACTTAATTTTATTGAATACACTTTCATAGGTATAGCTAGAAGTATTAAATCAAAATATATAGAAAATCGAGTGTGTTTGTACTTAACTCTCATTTCGCATTTTGACTGTAACTTACTGTATCTATACAAAATAATTTGGTATTTATCGTTAAAAAAGCACGTAGCTATCAAAACATTTTATTTTTGCTATTCCTGACATAAACCGATTCTGAAAAACCGAAACAAAGTGTCGTCAAAATCGCTAAAGAAATCGATTCTAATTTTAATCGATTTTCAACCTACTTACATTGCTAAAAGACCGATCAACCGATAAATATTTCAACCATGTCTAAATACTAAAACAAAACGCAAAATTTGTCCCACTTGCAGAAGTAATGATTCGAGACCGAATATGTGATTTCGTGAGATTTAATCGAGTACATTTTCGAACGTTACCTCTTTAGCTCTCGCCGCCTCGGCTTGTGCGTGACGTTTCGCTTCGGCGCGCATCTGTTGCACCAGTTTCACCTGAAAAAAAATTTGAAATTTTCATATCATTAATTTTTCTGATAAAATTGAGACCATGAATGGATAAAAACGAACGGAAGTTATTTTGCTGGTGATATATGGTTATAAGTCGTAGAGCCGACTCAGGGTTTAACTGTAGAGGTACCACCGTCTTATCTAAGTTGTAAAACCTGGGTTGACTTTCATTTGATCCTTTAATGTTAAAGATACCCATGTCATTTCTTTGAAGATGATTTTACTGGTAATCAATGGAGGTTATATATTTGTGTACCGACATAATGTAAAACTAATCACAGTTAATAGTGATTTACGCAACTGTATTTCGTCTTGACGGTTGATGATGATTCCCTCTCAGCCGCTGAACTGCTATTTGTGAGTAGTTTATCATCCCATAAACGTCCAACTGCAGGCCTCCTGTACGATTGAGAGTGGTTATGCCACATGGTGTACTACGCTAGTCAAATACGGTTTGGCGGACCTTATAAAGCATAAAAAATATTATAAATCGTAAAGTATTATAGTGCGTATCAATTGACTGTCAATACACAAATGACCTCGAAAAATTAGATGTGTGTCTTGGGACCGTCTGGTTCGTTTAACAACAAGCCACCACGTACTCAGTAGTTGATCGTATTAAGAGCAGTGTAGTACCAAGTCCCGCTTCATGTTCATGCGCTCGTTCAATTATAGTCAATAAGTACCTTGTCCCGCTTCATATTGATGAGCTCGTTCCTCAGCGTGGCGAGCTGGTGCGCGGCGTGGTGCTGGTCGCGCTGCAGCCGCGCGTGCTCGCGCTGCGCGGCCTGCAGGCGCCGCAGCTCGCGCGACATGCCCGACACGCGACGCTCGTACTCCTCCTTGACACGCTTCAACTTCTCGCTGGGTGGGGACGATTGGGCAGCTACGAAACAAACACTGTTTATTAATCCATTAATCACGTCATCTTTTATTTAGCATTTTTAACCCCCCTCCCCTCTCCCTCCTCCCCCTCCCCCCATCCAACATCACGTGTATTTTGGTACCAACAAAGAATGTAAAAAATATTTAATAATATTTTTAAATACAGATTAAAATGTCTAAACAGAAAGGTTGCAGTTGTTTTTTATTTCACATACAATTATTACATAAATGAATCGTGTAATCATACGAAAAACATATGAGCATTTGAATCAAAATTATAATATGACGAGAAAAATACACGTCATATCTAGTAAAATATGACCTACATGGTCCACAGACCACCCCGTCCCACATTGTGTTATTTCGTGATTTTTGTCAAACCCCCTTTGAGGCCTCATGTGATTAATGAACGGCCCCTTATTAACAATACTAATATCGCAAAGGTTTACTACTTTACATCCAGCTCGACAATCTTAATATCGGAAGCAGTTTTTGCTTTACATCCGGCTCGAAGTATCAAAAGTATGTGATGCATAATATCGCAAGCATTTAATGCTTTATATCCGGCTCGAAGGATCAAAAATAATGTGGTGCACAATATCGCAAGTCTTTTCTGATTTACATCCGGCTCGAAGGATCAAAAGAATGTGGTGCATAATATCGTAAGACTTTACTGCTTTACATCCGGCTCGAAGGATCAAAAATAATGTGGTGCAATCAGCACATTTTTATGATTTAATCGAACACGTTAAATGTATATATAATGATTAGAAAACGATTACATAGTGAAATCTTTATAATACACCGTTCATCACGAGTTATACACAAGGTTAGTTAAAAGAAAAAAACACGTCACCATAAAAACAAAGTATAAAGCGCAGATCGCGCCGGTACGGCAAGGAATTACTTTTTTTTTACCAAAGGACATCCAATCTTTCATACCGCGACATCAATTTAAAACAATGAAATTTATGTCGTACTCTCACTTGATAAGTTCGAATATGGTTTGATAAAAAATGAAATCCCTCGCCATGCCATTCCGATTTTCACTGGTCTTAAGAGTAAATAAAAAACTCACCCAGTGACGCCAGCACCTTGTCCCGTTCATCAGTGGTGGCTTTGATCTGATGATGCAGGGTGTCCAGGCGTTGCTCGTAGTGAGTGCGTAACGCCGCCAGCCTCCGCTGAGACACCTCCAGCTGCTCGATGAGACGCGCCTTCGTGTCGATGTCTTCGCTCAGGGCCGCCAGCTGGGCTGACAGGGCGCGTTGACCTGGGATAATAAACAAATAAATAATATTTATGTATTGATCTAATCACTCTCGATTGTAAAGGAGGCCCGTGCCCTGCAGTAGGACTTATATGGGCTGATACAGATTCTTTTTTGAATCACATAGTATATGACATACAGTACAGTACAGTATTGAAATGTATTGGTTATGTAGGTAGTATTGAAGAGCTCTTATGACAAGTCAATACACTTACTTAGTCTCTAAGTACAAAATATATTCTATAGTATTATTTTTAAGAATTAATTTATTTTATTTATGTACAAATATTTTTTTAAAGCTTATTTTAATAAATAAATATACACAGCAGTCACATACTTATGTATGTGACTTATGTGTTATGTGACCCCGACTGGGTCGGGATTATTCCCGACCCAGTCGGGGTAGGATCTGTGAGAGTGTAAGATCGAGTCTTTTAGTGTGGGTATCCGAAACTACGAGACTGTTCGGCCTAAAGCTGAAAACACATTGTAGGTTTTCGTCTTACGCATAGAGTAAAGAAGCGGCCATAAATACTAGAGCAACGCGTCTTACAGCGATCTGAACAATGGATTCTTTTGTTGTGTGCACACTATAGGTCATACGCTTAAGACGTGACCACAGACTACATAGAAAGAACATTGTACGTTCCATTGTCCTGATTGGTCAGTTGGCCCCGTTCTTACCGCTCTTTACTCTATGCGTAAGACAAAAACCTATAATGTGTTTTGAGCTTTATAAACTTTAATTAGTCACCGTCATGTCAACATAAAAATATGTTAAACAAAGTATCTAAGGATAACTTATACAAATATATTATTAATCACCTTTAGACTCAGAATCTTCATCAGAATCCGTAGCCTCTCCGTCGACGTCCGAAGGGTCGGAGTCATCTGCACTCTCACCCTCCGCCCTTTCCCTCTCTCCCATGGGGCGGTCGTCACCCCCGCCGCTCATCACGCTGTCACTCATGTTTAGCTTGCGCTGGAACTCCATCTCACCCATGCTTCGCGCTAGTAACTCTTTCTCCTGGGAAATGGAAAATTATATCATAGTTGGTTAAGCAATTTTTTCAAGATGATATTTATTTGGGTTTTGGATAGGCGGCATATGTCGATTCGATATTATACTGACGATTTAAAAATAAATATTTTCTACTTTAAATATATGGGATTGTAAGGGTGTGACTTGTATTTTTATGAATCTGAGTACACGATTTGAATGATTGTGCGTTCAGATTGATTAAATAAAGAAAGAGCCCATTTATTAAACAAAATAATACTAATTACAACATAACGCTGCGGTAGAGGAAAGAAATATTAAATTTACATGCAGATTTTTGTTTTATACGAATTTTAACGCCGCCACGTCAACTCACGAAACTTTTTATTTTTTTCTACCGGCCCGTTTACACTGTGTGCTATACTACAATGCTTAAGTATTTACCTTATACAGTTCCCGTTTGGCTTCGTCCAATACAGATGAGGGGTCATGTACAGACTCGTGCCTCGTCCTGGCGGCGATGGCTTCTCGCCGCCTCGTCGTCTCGTACAGTGCGTTGGCCTCCATCAGCTGTGTCCGCAAGTCTTCTATCTCGCTTACATAGCCCTGTTAAGTGTTCATTATACAGGCGTACTTTGATATATCAATAATGAGAGAGTTAGTAGCGCAACATAAATTGAATCTTGTTTTGGTAGCCTCCCAATAGTAATTTGCTTTGCAACCTGTTCCACATAAAATTTTGAATATTTGAGTAAAATTGGAATTTTACCTAAAACCATTATGTCAGTAACAGTCTTCAATGAAAAGCGCTCTTACTTTTTATTTGGGACTGGTGTGATAATGTCTTTTTCCATTTATTAGTTTTGCTATACCTTCACACTTGAATTTCAAATAATTAAGTATTTTTTGGACTATATTTTATTCAAAAGTCTCAAAATCAGTCACTTATTTTTTTAATGCATAAACCATACAGTATTCTTGTTTTACATGACTAAATAAAATAACAGACCTGCACAAGCGCCGTCAACGAACAATCATTAGTGTCAGGGCTGCCGTCCTTGGGCGCCCACGTGGCGAGCGCCTTCTCGGCCACCAGCTCCGAGTTGCGCGCCGACAGCTGCTCGATGGTGCCCTGCATGGTCTTCACTCTTCGCCGGAGGGACTCCACCTCGCTCGTCAGGATGGCGTTCTCCTGCACCACGTCACTCCAGCCCTCCTCGCCGTTCTCGGATATGACGCGTTTGCCCTGATGGACAAGTAGAGGGGTGTTATATTGGTTTTATAGGGGTATTATATTTTGTTATATTGGTGAAATAAGGTGAGTACAATACATGTTGTAAGTGTAGTGTCAATAGTTCATTGTTTTATGAGATATTTTTTCATGTCATGTGTCGATACAGCATTATTAGAAATGCCGTACGAATTTATATAGTCTGAATCTGGAACCAGGGAAATCGACATATTTGTGATGGTCACTGTGTCACAAGGACACCTATGTATATTTTTCAGAAACGATATGAATGAACAAACAGAACGTAGTCAAGTCTTTAAGAGCGTATACACCTTGCGCGCAAAGTCAACTATAGGTATTTCTTCGTTAATTTCACGCACACATAAGCGACCAAAGCTGTGTGCGTAGAGCTGCCGCGTCGGCTCGCTATACAATCGGCTCAAACAACTTTGATCCGTGCGCTTCAAATATTCAATTGAAATGTAACTGTAATATAATATCATAAAAATATTTTATTTGCATTATAAGTAGACAAATATTACTGTGCAAGCAAAGAATAATACAAATTTTGGATACTAATCATATTTTCGTTATTATTACATTGTTAAGTTGCATTCAAATCAGTGTTCAATCAGTATACACTACGGACGTTTTATTAATCATTTCGTGTTCGAACACATAAATAGTGTTAGGGGCCTTACAACCCCTTACAATTACGAAATATATTTAATTTTATATTACAATACATAACATAATTTAGCCTCGGAATTACATCCCATTATATTACCTGAAACATAATTTATACTCACTACAAAATCATTGTAGGTAATAAAAATAATTAAATATTTTACTACCAAAGTATTAAGATGTGGTAATCGCATTCCGCGCGTGGCTATTTTTACTACGCGCGGCATAATCGACTGCAGCCAGGCCGGAGCGACGAGCGATACGTCCTCCCTCTAGAAGGCCTTGCGGCGGTCTGATTTGATCCACGTCGGACAGCGTGTGTGTAGTGGTTAAAAAATATTTGTAGAAAACATGAAAACTAATTTTGTTGAAATATAAAAATGGTAATTTATTGATAAGAAGTTCTTCTATTGTAATATGCAATTGCTATAAAAAATTATGTACGATAAGTTGGTGAAAAAAAAAAAGTTTTGGACGAGAGTTTCTGAATAATTTCGCATTGTTTAAATTTTTATTTTTCAGTAACTAAACACAAAAAGATTATTTTTCTCAGCAAAATCCCTCCATAAGGGTCTTATTAGTCTGATAATATTTTTATTTTCATCTTATATTTAGTGGTTTCGGATATCTTAAGCTTCTAAATTGCCATTTAAAGCCTAAATAACGAAACTTGTGTTCAGTAATCCGTATAGTACTCACAAATTATCCATCAATCTATAATGTTTTCCACCAAAATCCCTAGATGACAACCTTTTCTAAAATTAGTAATAATTGTTTTTCCTTTAAATTGTTTATTGGTGGCTATTAACTCATTTGAAAAGTCCTGTTTTTAAGCCAAAAAGCGCGTGCAGAGTATAAACGCTCTTAAACTAAATCGAGTATTTACAGAAAATTTGTCTGAAAATAACCTAATTTTAATTTATTGATTGATTTAAGATAAATGATTTTCCCAAATACACCATAAACATATAACCGACCTGTTTATACTCAGCGAGTTCAAGCTGCAACCTCGCCACCTCCTGCCGCAGCTGGTGTATGGTCCTGGAGGTGAGGTCCTGGTTGACGACGCATCTGTTCTTGATGTTACGCGCCCGGTTCGCGTACTTGAGCGTGTTGAGAGTCTCCATGAAGTCGCGATCGCTGGGCGACACGCACGCTATCATTACCGTATTGCTGTTGCCTGGAGAGGAGATAAAAATAAAATAAATAATAAATTACACACAACAAGTCACATACATTGTCCTGACCCCACACTAAGAACTAGTCTTGTTTCGTGGGTATCAGGAACTACGAGAGAAAGTCTAATAGGGAATATACAGGGTATATCAAGACTGCTACCGAAAACGAAGCCGGGTGGTAGTTTAAGCGACTTCAGACACAATGCAACAGAAAAAGTTGCAAAAAAAAGCGACAATTTTTTTTGTTATTTTTTTCCTATGGCCATATTTGGGTGGTAAATACATTTTTTTCCTAAAATAATAGTATATACCCTTTTATTTATAAATACTCTAAGGTATAAAAGAGTTTAAATTATTATTTTAGCAAAAACTATGGATTTACCACCCAAAAATGACGATATTTAAAAAATCATAAAAAAAAATTGTCGCGTTTCTAGGTGAAATTTTTAATTGCATTGTGTTTGTAGCCACTAAAACTACCACCCGGCTTCATTTTCGGTAGCAGTCTTGAGATACCCGATATGTAGGCTATCCTCAGAGCTCTAAATTACAAGATTATTTATTATTGTGACTATCCTGCTGATTCAGTAAAGTGGGGGTCACGGGACGCATAAATAAACGGTGAGCGACTAAGTTCGGCAAGTTTCTTAGGGAGGGCTAGCTTGTATTTAATCTGCATCGAAATAAATAAAATAACACCCAACAGTCACATACATAACTGACCCCACACTAAGATCGAGTCTTGGGCGTGGGTATCAGGAACTACGAGTCTTTTCGGTCTCCACAAACGGCACCGCACAAACATTTCTCTCGGTGTGGGGATGGAACCCGCCGCCTCTCGATTCACAGGCGGCGTCTAACCGTTCTTGCTACGGAGGCTGTCTATATTGACTGGTATTAATTATCCTCTTCAAGTGAGTCCAATAGGGAATATAGACTTACCCTAGATTTCGAAATTAAAAGATTATTTATTATTGTGACTATACTGCTGATGCAGTTATATGAGGTCATCGGACGCATAAATAAAAGCTGAGCGACCAAGTTTGGCAAGCCTGCTAGGGAAGACAAGATGGTATTTAGTCTGCATCGAAATGAATAAAAAATGAAAAATTAACAATTGAAAATAAATAGTATTGACATAACCTTTAGTGAGTTGACTTTTGCTACATCTTTTAGTTCGAAATTCCAATGTATAAGTATAAACAACCTCGGCCACATTTGTCGTGAGATTTTGTTCCAGAACTTGTACTTGTGTATATTTAAATAAGCCTTACCTCCCAGCGAGTCTTGCAGCAGCCTGGTGAGCTTTGAGTCCCGGTACGGCACGTGCAGCACTCGCCGGGACTTGTCTCCCAGCGCCGAGATCACGTTGCCCAGTGCCAGCAGACCGCAGTTTATTGATATACCTTCTTTGGCACGTTCACCTGTCGCTCCTGGAAATAAAACAAAAAAAAAATTGTGAATTATAAAAGGCGACGTGGACTTCGTTAATAGTAAAATTAAATAAAGAGGAATTTACATTAAAATGTTCATTTTTTTTTTATTACAGTGAATGGCGAGACGAGCATGCCGTTCGCTTGATGGTAAGCGATACGAACGCACATAAACAGTAGCAACATTCCACTGCGCTCGCCATCCTGAGACATAAGATGTTAAGTCTCAATATGTCCAGTAGTTGCTCTGGCTACAATATCCTTCAATCCGAAACACAACAGTGCATTTAAGTAGTGTTGTTTCACGGGAGAAATAGACACTAAAATGTTTATTTTTAGGTTTGATTATTTTACTCGTAACGATTAGCTTTACGATGAGTATCGAATATTAGGTTTCGTGCTCAATAAAAAAGCCTCTTTCCGAATAATATTTACTTCACACAAAGGACCATATTGGAAAGAAAAAAGTAAGGGTCACTTGAGTAGGCAGCAAAGAAATTTCAAACCAAACATATACAGGGTATATCAAGACTGCTACCGAAATCGAAGCTGGGTGGTAGTTTAAGCGACTTCAGACACAATGCAATAGAAAAAGTTGCGAAAAAAAGCGACAATTTTTTTTTGTTATTTTTTTCCTATGACCATATTTGGGCGGTAAATGCATTTTTTCCTAAAATAATAGTGTATACCCTTTTATTCATAAATAATCTAAGGTATAAAAGACTTTAAATTATTATTTTAGCAAAAACTATGAATTTACCACCCAAAAATGACGATATTTAAAAAATCATAAAAAAAATTGTCGCGTTTCTTTGCGAAATTTTTAGTTGCATTGTGTTTGTAGTCACTAAAACTACCACCCGGCTTCGTTTTCGGTAGCAGTCTTGAGATACCCGGTATTTACAATCATCAACAATACCAATATTCTATATGATACACATTACCTGTACGCTTCAACCTCTCCGACCCAGCCAGATCAACAAAATGGAACTTGGCGGTCAGCGTTTCGTATTGCTCCGGCGCGTCTCCTTCGGCCTCCTTTTCTGTTTGGTCCTGATCAGCTGCCAGCCTCCTCTGCCTCAGCAGTAAAGTGAACACAGCGTGAGACCTGAAACAAAATAAATAAATACACATACATAAGCTCACGCCTTTTTCGCGGAAAGGACAGGCAGAGGTATCTCCTTATATGTTTTGTGCCAATATGTAATACGGGCGAGTTTATCGCCATAAAATAAAAATTATTAAGGATCCACATACAGTAGAATAACAAAAACAATATACAATAATTGACAACGGCCATGTCACAGATGGTTAGACGCCGGCAGTGAAACGAGAGACTGCGGTATCCTCACACAGGTAAATGTTTGTGAGTTAAGTCAAGTCAGTCCAAAAATATGTATTTCGGGTCTGGGTGTTTGTTAGACCTAAAAGTGTCTCTTAGTTTCTGATACCTTGGACACAAGACTTATTTTTTATTTCAATGAATGGCGAGACGAACATGCCTTTCGCCTGATGGTACGCGATACGACCGCTCATAAATAGTAGCAAAACCAAACAGTACCTTCAATTACAAAGACACATATGTATATGACTGTTGGGTGTATTTATTAATTAATTACCTTGATGAAGTGGAGTTCATGTTTGTAGCCGCTGTGGTCCTTGCTAATGCCCCTGCCCTTAAAGCTCCCAGGGCCTCCCTCACGCCCCTTACAGCTCGCATCGACGCCCCGACAATCTTTACTCCGCCGCAACCGTCTTCTGTTATTCGGAGTGCACCCTGAAATGTTTCGTTTGTTAGTTTATGATATGGCACCTTTAGAATTAAAGTGAACTAATTTAAAAAAGCATCGATCTCAAAATTACTATCTCCATCAACCCGTTATTAAAGAAGGACCTATCGACGCGTAATAAACAAAGAGATGTATACTTCGGTCTTCTCGATGTATCTTCCTTAAGTACAACATTTCTTATGTTACAAATCTTTAATGAACGTTTCCCAAAAAATATTTTATTTAAGTAAGGTCTCTATAATTCTAAAGGTGCGATATATTGTAGCGAACATATTCATAGACAGTCTTAAAACTTATTTCAGTTATCGAATCTTTTGTGTGTGAAAGAAGAAGCTGTTTGAAAGTAAAAATTTTTTTTTTCTCTTATAACCATCAAATGGTTCTGTCAGAAAATCTGGTGTACAATAAAGCTTTAAATAATAATAAACTGCATAAAATGTTCATGGACAAAAATCGGGTTCATGTGGCAAAATGGTTTCGTTGTTACAGCGAGTATTTCTATAGCTGCAATTATTGAATGTACTGTATCAGCCCATATACGTCCCACTGCAGGGCACGGGCCTCCTCTACAATCGAAAGTAAGATTGAGAGTAGTTAGGCCATATAGTCCACCACGCTGGCCTAGTGCGGGTTGGCGGAATTATTGAATGTAACGTGAGATAATTTATTTTGAAAGACATAGCGGTAATGCTGTTTGAATTTTTGTCAAAAAGCAAAATAAATGTGATCCCGAATTGACGGAAGCAATATGAAAGTCAGTTTAATTTGAGAAACCTTTGTGCTTGCACTCACACAGTTTGAGCCGAAAAATATAACAAAATAATGATAGTGATAAAAATAACGGCTGTTTGTTTCTTTAATGCAATCGGTATGTATATTTTTACACGTTAAAGTCCTTCATTTTAAGCTGAAATGACGATGGGTGGTCCGCCTCTTAAAAATCTGGTCGGTAAGTATAAAGTCATACTATACTTTATTTTTACCGACTCTCTCCGAATAAGGAGTTGCCACTTTCAAGCTCTTTAAAATTATCAGTTTCAATTCCATATTAAACTCATAAAAAATCTTATTCTGCAAACAGACAGGTGCATTAATTGCATCCGCAATCAGTTGTTTATCTTAAGAGTGCAAATTATAAGCGCATTAACGAAATGTCTTTACGCTCCAGTGGATCAACGTAGGAAAAATCACAGGCAATTATTGCGATAAGCTTAATGAGAAATACCGGCGCGTTGGGTGAATAATACAATTACACGCTAGGGTTGTCAATGGGAATGACTTTTTTCAAGTTATTACGACAAGTATTGGGGGGCTTTGATTATTATTTCCGTTTCGATACAGAAACACAGCAAAACGCTGTAATTTTAAACAAAATAATCTCGTCTATCAAGCAAGTTAATCTACGGATTACTATAACCAATCAGAAAACTGTGAGCTGAAGAGAGATAGACAGAGACTCGAAAAACATAATTGTCATTTTTCCAAAGCATTTGTTGACTCTTCAATTCTGCTCTGGAAGTGAGCATTTTATCATTGCATAATAAAGGTACCTTAGCGAACGGATCCTTAGCCGGATCAAGCAGGTCGACAATATCTTCATTATATAGCTCGATGAACTGCGCCTGCACAGAGAACTCGGGCGGCAGTTCGCCCTGTTCCCGAGCATGATGCGCGCGCGCGTCTGCGCCCGCGAACAGGTCCCGGATGGCGCGCGGAATGATGCCGCGACGGTCGTCCGCGCACTCGCCCTCGCCCTCCCAGCCGCTGCCCATCGTGTAGGTTTTGCCTGATCCAGTCTGGTGACAAAGATATTATATGATTAGTCTATGCAGTGATTTGATCTAGTATCTTCATACTATATATAGCTATCTTCATAGCATACGAGGATATGTCGGTTTAATAGGCACAAAATTAAATTTAGAGACAGAATTTTAGAAGAAGCGTTGTTCCACGGTGCCATCAACAGTTCCTACGAAACACATTTTATAACCCCTCGTTTAAGCGGTTATGAATTATCATAAAGTTATTACAGTTCTTAAGTCCCTTTATTTATTTATGTTTCAAAATGTATTTTTATTATTAAGTACATTGTGTATTCAGATCATATTTATTCATTTACCAGTAAAAATATCAAGTTGCTGTAATGACACCAACCACGAAGAAATCATTATAATATTTTTTGTAATTGCAAAAAATACCCACATTCTGCAAATCTGTACTGCAATGTTGTATTTTAATTGAGTTAATTATTTTTTGCCGACTCAGTGGGCCCGCAGAATGTTATTTTTGCTGATAGTTTAGTGTTCCTTAGCAACGAGTTTTTCTTCATCATGGACACTGGAAGTCTGCAATCTTTTTTGTAGCTTTATGAGTAAATATTCACGCCTCGGAGAGCGCCAAGCCAACTGGTTTTTGCCATCTGGCAATATCGGTAAGGTGCGTCGGAAACTCCGTGGGTGGCTTGACTCTGGGCACTGTCAGTTTGATTAAAAAGTTTCCTTGGGTCACCGAGGTATATAATAATAATATATAGGTCGAGTTATTTGATATGAGGAGTTACATACAGCTGTTGGATGTAAACTGGTTGGAATTGTAAAAAGAAAAAATCCTATTGAACTAAAAATCATGTCGCCAGCGGCGAACTGTGAATGACAGTAGTAACAGCTTTGTCAACCCTATAAGCATGTCCTATATTTACATACATATGTCAACAGAACAGAATTATAAACGTAAACACCTTCAACATCAACAAAACTATATTTACAGTTAAGCATTCCTGCATTAAAAGTGCGAATTCATTAATCACACGAAGCAGATATTAATTTTCGGTCACAGCGCGTTCGGCGTGCTAAAGAGCGATTACCATAATCGGCATCAGTCAACATGTGTCATACAAATGGCTCATTACGCGATTGTGCCGGAAGCTCGGACGATCTTAATTAGCGTCGAGGGGCGTTCACAGTTCTCACGGCCGCAAGCACCCAGCACCCACTCACTTTCTAAACTCGTGACTACGGATCAAACTCATCGCTTATTCGCGTCGGGTTCTTACTTGATCCGTGCGTTGACGGTACTATTTGTGAAACTGAGAGTGTTTTCATGTTTTTGTTTTGGATTTTTGCTACTATTTCGGGTGTTGAAGATTTTGATGAGACATCTTAGTTTTAAAAAATAGGTATACCTGAAAAAAAAGTCTGAACTTCTTCGAATACATACATCATTAAGTTTATGTACATTTTAATATGGTCATTGACACATTCATTATTTTTAAAGACACTTTCTGTATGAGGATAATTCTGTTTTTGATCCTTCAAGCCGGATGTTTCGATTAGAATCAGTCTGCCTATTATTTGTCGTAAATGTTTGTGTACCTATTGATACCATCATTAAAGGAAGTTTGACGTCAAAACAATGGTTGGATTGTAGTCAATAGGATTGCTGAGTGTAAAGCGATTCTTGTTGATGATAAATAAATCGATACCTATATTAGTAGTACAAAGACATTTCTTATTGTTCCAAAAATATTAGTTTGTATTTAATTTCCTATAAAGCTTAGTAGTAACAAAATCTCTTATATGGTCGTTAAAACACCTGTTTTAACGACCATATGTATGTTTAATGTAATAAACACAGTCCTTACTCTACACATACAAATCCAAAACAAAAAGAAACAAAGTCCCATCCAATGCGTAACAGTAATGGAGTCGCCAACCCGACTGCGAGAACGTGAACAGGCGTCCGCTAGTCTGGCGTTACGAGCGCGCGTGACCGCAATGCTTATTGAGAACGCCCGTCGCCGTGCGAAATTTCTGTTACTACCAAATACGATTTTCGATATACCGTGCGATTCTTTTATTTTAGTTACTTCATTTTTACTATCATAGCAATGAGTCTTCCCTATAAATATTTTCCGACACTAAATAATTCAATCTATAACTATACTAATATTTTATGCTGAAGAGTTAGTTTTAATGTCCTTAGAGCAAGAACTTCTGCCTGGAATTGAAATAAAATAGTGTTGAAAAGTAGATTTATCGAAGATGGCTGTAGGGTACTTTTTAACCCAGAAAAATATATAGCGGGACTTTAATTCCGTTTTTTTTAAAAATACTAGTTATGGATATCAGAAACGAAATCACTAAGACTAGGTGAACACGAGAAATGGCACGATATATCAAATATCGTTTCTTGAAGTAGCCAGCCAAGTCAACAAACGCCCACTACTATTACATAAGTTTATCCATGGAGGAAATCTCCATACACGCTTCACGATCGCTCAGATAGTGATAGCCATCCGTAACAAAACGGTGAAAGTAGTAATCGTCTTTGCGCCATTATTTTCGTTGATATGTTTTGCCTTTGAGAGAATACGTGAATTCATATTTTAAACTAAATGTCAATAGTGTTTGGATTCTTTATGGCTTGGCTTCAAATAGTTCAAGTTCACAGAGATCTTTGCTCTACTGTATGTGACCTAAACAAATAAATGCCAATATATTAATTTACATTTATTTTATTACAAGATCGTAAAGGCTAAACATTTATGGAGCCTCCACACTGCTATTGCATGATTGCAGACATGGTTTTGCGTGAAATAACATTTCCAGTGTTTTTGCCAACGCATGCCATAAAATAATAGTATGGCGATGGTATAAGGGTAGGGGGGAAAGAAAGGGCTGTGCGTCCCAAAAGGAATGACATCGAAAGAGTCACTATGATTCTTATTAGTTATTTGCATCGAGTTACAAATATTACAAAACAAACGTTGCAATTCATTTTATTGTTTGTTTACATTACGCAATCACATCGGGTACATCAGACTACCGTTAATTGAAATGAATATTACGTTCTTTTATGGCTATGTAAGAACATGCAATACTGAGTATATCTTATGTATTGAGTCTTAAAAAAAACTCATACAATATAAATTGCCTGGCGGAGTAATGCAAACCTTACAGTTCGCATTTTCATGTTACGTTGATGGAAGGATAATTAGAACTAATTTTACTGTCTCAGTCATTAATGTCTCAATAAACTAAGTAACATGCACTATCTCTCTTCAGTTACAGAATTGAACTTCGCATAGTCACCCTCCTCTATACAATTTCAACATCTTGGCCATCTTGTATGGTTGAAAGATGATTGACGTTTTAAAGAATACCTGAGTCGACTAATTGGAGCCAGGGATTATTGGGTTTGCAGTCATTTCAATTATTGGTGGCAGGTCTCTCATATGTGAAACGCCGCGCGTGTATGTGCCACTGCACCGTCTATTACTCCCGCAAAATAGCAGTTTAAATGCACTATTGTATTACGGTTTGAAGGACATTGTAGCCAGAGCAACTAGTGGACATATTACTTAACATCTTATGTCTCAGGATGTGCGAGCGCAATGGAATGCCAAGCATCACTTTGTAATGGTACGGGAGCTAGCAACGTTTGAAAAGTAAGAATTTTAGGTCAGCTGATTTTGTGATATGTCGTCCTTCTTGCACTTTCGGTTAGAGTCTGGGCTATCTGGCTGGCGGTAGTGGTTGCGTTCATTAGTGCGCATCCTACCTGTCCAGGTAATAATCTTGGATTTTAAAAGCATTTTAGAAGGCGTAATTTTTGATTTTTTGTTTTTAAATAAGTCTCCCTGACATACTTTTTTTATTGCCAGACATCATTGACAATGCTAACTATGTGCCATACACAATTTTATATTTTTTTTTTATAAAAATTTCAAAGTATTTTATAATGTCTGTAATTTTAATATTATGTTATTTAAAGATAAGAAATCTTAAAATAAATTTGCCAGACATTAATTCGATTGTTAAGTCTTGAATTAAAATGAAAAAGTCATGAAAAGTATTGCAGTATGATGCTAGTAGTCTGACAGAGACAGCTGAAGGTGCGAGAGAGATAGACAACGACAGTGGCGCGACAGGCAAGTTTGCGAGATGATGTCAGTCTAATGTCACATGTTTGTTTTGGGTTTGATTATAATGTTTATTATTTTATTTTGGTTACAATGACCAGTGATAGAATAAAATGTGTTTTTTGTAAAGGACATAACGATAACATAATACTTTTCGTGGGTGATAAACTAAAAAAATGTCAGCAAGTTTTAAGTGTACGTGTGAAATATAAATTAAAGTACAGTGACATTGAGCTGCCCACGCAAATAAATAAGACAGATGGATATCATAGACAATGTTATGGTAGTTTTACTGCTTTAATGGCAAAATACCGTGATTCATCATCAGAACCAGATTATGCCAGTAACTCCACTTCACTCACTTTGTCACCGAGTACTCCAGTAGATTTTAGTGAAACTGTTCCAAGAAACGTAACTCAAAGCTCCTACAGTGAGGTTGCTTCTTCAAGTTTAAATATTCAGACAAAATCAGGAGATTTTGAACTGAATTTGAACAGTAAAATAACACCAGAAGATGTTGCTCCTAGTTCAAATAACCAGAGCATATCAAGACATCCTGATTTAGATTCTAACCGTGAGATATCATCAGAAAATGTTGCTTCAAATTTAGATAATCAGACAACGTTAGAAGATGTTGCTTCCAGCTCAACTTGTGATTTAAGTATCAATGAAACTAACGTTTTTAATGAAATTCCTGGTACTAATATTGAAGATATTGGAAAAAAACGACAACTCAAAAATGTTTGCTTTTTTTGTGATAAAGATCGTAAACACAATAAGGGTAAACAACAAAATATTTATTCCTCAAACGATGCAAAGCTTTATGATAAAATCATTGAGTGGATGGAAAAACTTAATAAGGAAGAATTATTACAGAAAATTAATCGTCTGAAATCTGAAAATAAAACAATTTTTTATCATCATTTATGTGAATTAAATTATTTAAATGATTATAATAAAATAGTTTCAGACATTCCACATACTTCTTGGCATAAAAATCGTAATATTCATAAATATATTTTTAATCATATTGTGTCAACGGTAGAAGAAGAAGTTTTGCAAAAAAAAAAATGTGTATTGTTATCATCTCTCTGTGAAACGTACAATCATTATTTGGAATATGAGCAGAAACTAGAGCCTCAGTCAGTTATTAGTTTAATAACTAATCATTATCTAGAAGAAAAAATACAAAAACATTTTAAGAAAAGTATTAAATTTATATCGAAGCAAAAGAAAAAAATTATCATTCATAAAGATTGCAGCTTACTAGAAAATGATTTTACAAAACTTGAAGAAGACAACTTAATTGATAAAGTTGCATTAACCTTGCGAAATGCTATTTTAAAAATTGAAAAATCAAAATTACCATCGAAAATTAAAACAAACGACTTAATTACTGGTGAATGCGTGATTCCTGATAAATTAAATCGATTCTTCAAAGTATTGATGGGGGGTAAAGATATAAGACGCAGAGATAGTCTAAATTGTAGTAGATTGAGTTCCTCTCTGGCTGCTGATGCCATTTTTTGTGTAAGTAATGGTACTGTTAAACCATCTAAACATATCACTCTTGGTATGACTATAAAAAGTCTAACAAGCAGCAAAAAAATAATAAATATTTTAAATAGATTTGGACATTGCTGTAACTATACCACTCTAGAAGAATTAGAAACAGAAGCAACTATCTCATCAGTACGTCAATCCCAAGTTTGTCCTCCAGACATTATTTTAAATCCTTCGCTATGCACCGGTGTAGCGTTCGATAATTTCGATAGATATGTTGACACGTTGAATGGAAAAGAAACTTTACATGACACTGTGGGGATTATATACCAAAATATTGATACTAATTCCTGTAGTGGATTAAACCAAGATGATGGTAATGCAAACTCCGCATCCGCAAAAAATGTTTCACCAACAAGACCGCCTCAAAAAAGAAGAAGAACTTTGACAGAAATTACTCCAGATATTATTCCTTATAGCAAGCGATTAAAGATGTTGGGTCGCTTAACGCCAGTTCAAATCGATCAAACATCACCTTTACCCAAAAATTTCTCTTCTATACAAACAATTGATCTGTTGCATTTGCTTTCATATGTTTTTCACCTGCCGAACACACCATCGTGGACAGGATTCAATAGCAGAATTATAGAAGACAATAGTCCAACACAGAAAGTATCTTATCTCACTCCTATTAATTTATCACCTACAAATGTGTCAGTAGTAGCCTACACAATGGAACAAGCACAAAATGTTGGTAAAGAATGTGGTCAAACTTATGTACAAGTTA
Source organism: Hyles vespertilio (assembly GCA_009982885.2). Lineage (NCBI taxonomy): Eukaryota > Metazoa > Arthropoda > Insecta > Lepidoptera > Sphingidae > Hyles > Hyles vespertilio. Next base: position 21,462,124 of record CM042808.1, on the reverse strand, counting down.
CCTATGACTTAGCGATTGCTAAAATAGCTTATAAAATTCAAGCAACAGAAGGTTTAAAGTTTAGTAATCTTTTCATACATCTTGGCTCGTTTCATTTAATGATGGCTTTTTTTAAAGCTGTTGGTACTTTCATCAATGAGTGCGGGTTATCTCACATGATGATTGAGAGTAAAATTATTGCTTCGGGATCTGTAAATGGAATACTTGAAGGTAAACATTTTAACCGTTGCAAACGTCTACACCCGTTAATGGCATTAGGCTTACAAATATTGCATTTCGATGAATTTTTAAAGAGTAAGAATGCTGAACATGATTTTGTGAAAGGACAAATTTATGAAGATCTGCTAGAATATCAAAACAAAAAAATTTCGTTACCATCATCAGCGAGCACAGATTTAATACCAAATGAAGTGTTATCGGAACTGCTCAATTCTTATAAAAGGTACGTAGAAAATTCCAGACAAGGCAACCACGGAAAAACAGCACAATTTTATATGATCTACATCGAGTTAATTAGTCACTACATAAACCTGTCGAGAAGCATACGTATGAGTGACTTTGAAATGTTTAAGTACGTGATTCCGAAAATGGCAAATTTATTTTTTATTGTTAATCAGCCTAACTACGCTCGATATTGTGTAAAATATTCGGAAAATTTGAATAATGTCAATAAAACCCACCCTGGACTAGAAGATGAATTTTATAAAGGATGTTTCGGAGTTAAAAGAACCGATAAACCATTCTCACGAATACCGATAGATCTCACTCTGGAACAAACAATAAATGCTGATGCAGCTAAACGATTGAGTGGTATTGCTCACTTTACTAATTCTATAGCTGCACGACAACGCTGGTCAAAAAGTCACAGCATAAGAGCAACATTGATATCACATGTCTTAGATGTTTGTGGCTTAAGGTACTTACAAGATGTAACAGCAGAATTACAATCGAACAGAATTAAAATATATGGAAAACAAATTTCTGATTTTATTGAAATTCTCAAAGCAAATTGCAATCCATTCGATCCACAGTTAGATAAAGAAAATCTGTACAACATTGCTACTTCAAAGCCTGCTTCTCCGGAAGTTGCTGACTTTTTATTGAATATTCAAGAAAATGGTGAGAATTTAAGGAACCAATTTATCAATGAATGCGCAGATGATGAGAGTAGATTTGATAAAGCAATAAAAAAAAATAAAGGTTTTAATTTTGCTGAAGCGCCAAAAAAAAAGAAATTGACGCTAGGGAATAAAGTTGTTGAGCTGCGAATGCAGAGAGATCTATTTGGTAGAATGCTGGGAATTTCTCTCACTCACAAGGTTGACATTGAAAAAGTTTTGGCATTTCCACTTACCCCGATGCCAACGTCAATGTGTCATCCAGATGGTTCAATATGTAAAACCGACAAATCGCAATTAGCAAAGCTAATAGAGAAGAAATTGGACAACACTATAGATCGACAACCGTCAACTTTTGATGTTTGTCTTGTTGATGGTTTTTTTTTGTTGCATCTGATGAAAGATGTGCCACAAACTTATGACGGTATTTCTAAGAAGTTTCTAAGTACTATCTCCAAAATGAAATCTGTTCGAATTGATATTGTCTTCGACCAATATTTTTCGCCTTCTATCAAAGATTGTGAATGTTTACGGCGAGAAGAAGCAACCAGCCCTGTCTCAATCGGTCCTAACCAAATTCGGCCCCATCATTTCGCAGCTGAACTTAAAAATGTGCAATTTAAAGAAGCTTTGGTTAACTTTTTCATTGATCACTGGGGTAGTGAAGACATGTTGCCTTTTATTGGTAATAAAAACATTTACGTAAGTTTTAATAAATGTTATTTATTCAAAGTGATAAATAACAAAGTAATTAAAACTATTGAAGAATCATTATCGTGTGAAGAACACGAAGAAGCTGATTCTAGGATTATTTTTCATATTTGCCAAATCGATTTTGACGCAGACGTTGTTATACGCTGTTCTGATTCTGATATTTTAATTATACTTCTGGGAAATATGGATCAGCTGAAAGCATCTTTGAAAATTTGGATAAATATGGGTGTTGGAAATCATCAGCGTTACATAAACATCAATGAATTACACCGAATTCTTGGTGAATCTTTATGCAAAGCTTTACCATGCTTCCACGCAATAACTGGATGTGATTACACGCCAGCTTTTTTTAGAAAAGGCAAAGTTAAGCCTTTTAAAATATTAGAAAATTCTAAAGAATACCAGTTAGCTTTTGATAATATAATTACGGATGACGAAAAAGTACTTGAAACTACGTTTCTAACCCTGGAGAAATTTATTTGTCAAATGTATGGAGTTAAAAATTGTTCCAATGTTAATGATGTTCGATTTCATTTATTTTCAAGTACGTTTAAGTCTAAAAAATCAGATGAGAACTTCGAAAAAAAATTTCGAAACTTTGACTCATCCAGTTTGCCACCCTGTAAAGCGGAATTGCAACAGCATTTATTGAGGGTTCGTTACGTGACGAAAATTTGGAAAAATGCTCACTCAAAACATCCAACATCTTTATCTCCAATGGCTTTCGGTTGGACCATTAACGGTGACAAATATGATTTTGTCTGGTTTTTGGGAGATCAATTACCATCCTCAGTTGCAGATATTATTGTTCAAAGTAAGTGTAAAATGGAATATTTATCAATAATAACTAAAATGTTTTATAACGAACAAGAAGAATTACACTGTTTATTTTTTTTCTGTTGCAGATGATAGAGTTTTAGAAGATAACGAAAGTTCCCAAGAAGATGATATGAATGACACTGACAAAGACAGCGACGATGATGATGATGATTATGAAGATGCCTCTTTTTTGTGTGACGACACTATGGGCTGAAACAATAAAAATTTACTTTTGTAATGGTTCTCTGTATCATTCTCAACTTATTCTGCAACTGTCTCTCTCCGACTACTAGCATTATACTGCAATACTTTTCATGACTTTTTCATTTTAATTCAAGACTTAACAATCGAATTAATGTCTGGCAAATTTATTTTAAGATTTCTTATCTTTAAATAACATAATATTAAAATTACAGACATTATAAAATACTTTGAAATTTTTATAAAAAAAAAATATAAAATTGTGTATGGCACATAGTTAGCATTGTCAATGATGTCTGGCAATAAAAAAAGTATGTCAGGGAGACTTATTTAAAAACAAAAAATCAAAAATTACGCCTTCTAAAATGCTTTTAAAATCCAAGATTATTACCTGGACAGGTAGGATGCGCACTAATGAACGCAACCACTACCGCCAGCCAGATAGCCCAGACTCTAACCGAAAGTGCAAGAAGGACGACATATCACATAATCAGCTGACTTAAAATTCTTTCTCGAAAACGTTGCTACCTCCTATACTATAATTCAAGATGTTGTTTGATTTTGCTAGTCTTCAAGAGCGGTCGTATGGCTTACCATCAGGCGAAGGACATTCTCGTCTCGCCATTGATTGCAATAGAAAAAACAAAATAATATAATCGAAATGTGATGGCAAAATTGTTATTTCACGACGATTTTCTGTCAGATACCAGTACCACAGCGGTTCCTGTAGTGTAAATTGGTAGTAAGTAAAGCAAGGTTTTATCATTTATTCAAAATATGATGAGCACGTCTGTTGCCATGCATAAAAGCACAAGTTAAAATGTGACTAGTAAAACTTATTCGATACTGCTTAGTCATATTCAGTAATTTGATGCAATAAAAAATAAGTCCGTGTTCACTTAACATGTCAATGTAGTTTATTTACATTGAAATTTTACTTGGCAGCAGTGTCTCTAGAGCAAACATTCTGTTTGTTGAAGTGTGAAAATAAAAGTTGGCTATGGAGTTACTTTCATTGAAATTTAACGATGACATTACATTTAACGTCATCATGATTTCTCAGCCACAGTATATCCACTATTGAATAAAGGTCTAGCTAAGGATTGCCACAGTGGCATCTCGGAAACCTGCCTACATCAGATAGCAATACACCGTTTTTTAATGCTTTTATAGGCAGATGAGCTAGCGCCTGATGGTAAGCGGCTACCACAGGTCATAGACTTCTGCAGTGCTAGGAGACCAGCATAACAAAGTCGATGCCTACCATAAGGAGAGTAGATCTCTCTTTAAGCTCTCGTTTGGGGGTGGACAGATAACACCGATGCAGGGAGTTCATTCCAGAGGTTACATGTGCGTGGTAGGAAAGAACGCTGGAAACGTACTGTTCGGGAACGGTACGCTTCCAAGTGGTGTGTATAAACTCTGCTGTGGTGTTCTGATACAGATGAAATATCCACACTCCAAATTCTAGAAAGTAACATATCACCTGTCTGAGATCGCGAAGTATCAGTAACTCTAGTAAACATATCGTGCTAACTACTTCAAGTCTCGCGTATGCAAATGCAAACACTAAGAACAAACAGAGGGCGGCGTGGATGTTTGTCCGTCAATTACCGTGCACGCACAACATTCGCCATTTTGTATTTGCTAAACAGACACGGGACGACGGTGAAATTTTAATTTAGCGTGAAAGGAACGGGAGGTAATTAGCTAGATTAACATTACAACGACCCTTTTCAAGTGTATTTAGCACGAAACTAAATGCAGAGAGCAGTTTAGAGGTAGAAGGGCAACGTAGCATTAGTTGTATATAGGTGATGCATCATGTTGTATGGCAAAAACTTGTTAAATTCGCCTGTCCTAATTGTTATGGTATACGTATAGATAGTCATGAAGGCATGGAATCTTATAAACAGCGTCGAATATACGAGAGGATTTAAGATTGATTTGGAGTGATGCATCAAAACTTAGGATCGCATTATTTCAGATTTTATTGCAGGTATAAACCAGTAATAGGAGGCATAATTTCGGGTATAAATATAAAATTCTTGTGTTTTTTTTTGGTATGCTTTTGAATTTGGTATGTACTGTAACTGTATCAGCCCATATACGTCTCACTGCAGGGCACGGGCCTACTCTACAATCGAGAATACGATTGAGAGTGGTTAGGCCATATAGTCCACCACGCTGGCCTAGTGCGTGTTGGCGGACTTACATACCATAGGAATTCTTATAAATCGCTATGGTATGCATTTGGTATGTATTGACTCATAATTACTAGCCAAATTTTCATCTGTTAACAAAGTCTGAGATGTCGCAGTTGTCAGTTACAATGAACTCGAAATATGTATGTATACGGATATAATGTTTTACTAAGATGTTCTTTGTCTGTAAGTACGACTTTAAGCTTAAATTAGTTTGACAAAACCACAGGACGTAAACCCTTAAAATCGTGTTAACTTCCTTAGTCGTACGGCTTCAGGTATGTAAGTTGACACCGGGAACATAATATTACGATGTTTTACAAGACAAATCTACATAGCGTTTTGAGGAAATGTTCTCCAAGTAACAACGGCTATACCTAATCGTTATACATACAACAACAAAAATGGTTACATTCGTCACTTTAAACAGCCGAAGATTCTTTAATTGAAACAGTTAATTTATTTATTTGAAAGATGTAGGGAATAATCTACGAGAAAAGGCGAGTGTAATGTTTGTGCTTATTAGAAACTAGTGTTACTGAGTGAAAGACACTGCATTATCAACAATTTAACTTTTTATCTCATTTTTTATTTTTATGTTCCAAGGTATAAAAGTGCTTAGTGCATTTTCTTGTACCCACATCTTAATACAGCTTTTATTATGCATTCAGAGGTTTTTACCAATGGTTTACTTAAGTTATACGGTTTAAAAATTAATGTTTCGAGGCATTTGGCTTATGGCTTTACAACCGACTTTACTCATACATTCGGCTTAGGCTTTATCCCGGTCAGTGCCAGGGTCCGTCTTCCAATTAAGTCTTTTTCTATTTCGTCCGATCATCGGCAACCTCAATAGTAAGGTCATTGGCTCCCATGTCTTCTTTGATGTCCTCAAGCCAGCGCTTATCCAAATAACTACCTAGTCTTTGGTCTACCCCTTTACTAGCTAAACTAAACTTTTCGAGATACATCCATTGTTTGGAATGTCTTTGAAATCGAAAACTAAAAATAAATACATACATGAACTCACCCTTTTTTCCAGAAGGGTAGGCACATATTCACCTAGCAGTTACTAACCAGGGTACACACGTTTCGCCTTGTATGTCCCGTACCACGACATGATAGGAGGCGAGCCGTCTATCACCACATCAGACACAAACAAATAATAATCTATTTTCTAACACGGGAATGTATCTACTATGTACACTCACTATGTACACTCTTATTTTTTACGCTCAATAAGGCACAACAATATTCTAATACATTTTATAAACAGTAAAGAGCCATGATATGTTTACAAACAGTCATATTTAAATTTATTGCATGTATATTATTTAAATACACGTGTTGTAAATAAAACGGACATATGGCAATAAACATGTAATTAGCATTACTCGCCACTGGCAATATCAATATACAATACCAGTATCGTAATTAAATTTAAATGGATGTAACTTATTTACCAGATCCTTGTCTTTGAGGGTTGCCTTTTTCCTATAATATCACAAGTTGTTTACTATTGTGCACAGATCTCTTTCCTACATTATTATAGCTTTACTGTACTTATTGGGCTTTAGACTCTAAGGTCGTTAATGGAAGTTACCTATCGATATTACTACGGAAGTGGAAGGCAAAGGATGCTGCTATATCTCTTTCAGCCTCATCAGGGTTACCACAAAGTGAATTTAATAGCTTTTCTTACGTCAAAATCAGGTTGAGCGTAGTTAAATTCTATTAACAATGCATAAAATACATAAAAAAAGAACATACAGTCGCCTTGAAAACCTCTTCCATTTTGTGAAGTTGGTTAAAATAATTCCAGATCACGTGATCCGTTGTGAAATAATCGACTTTTAATACGGGTCATTATACTGCCTTCAACATGTATGCAAATGAGTTGTAAAGTTCGGCTCGATCCTATAACGCTTAGCAATCCCTTTACAAGGTCGAGCGCTGATGGTTTCACAATATGTGAAATTAGCGGTTACATTGATGTTGATGTGATCATATTTGTAATGAAGTCAAATATGGAGATTCTATATTCATGGTATTGAATTGTATGAGTTCTTTTACGTTTCACTGTATTGAACGGGTTTCCTCCACCATCAAACTACGATTGAGAGGGGTTGGGCCATATGTCCACCAGGCTGGTCTAGTGCGGGTTGCCGGATTTTCCATACCATATACATTATAACTAATCGCTACGGCAGGCAGGTTTCCTTAATCCGTTATAGTGCGTGGTGATTGACTATCAATACACAGATGAATCCGAAGTCAGAGGTATGTGCCCTGGGATTTGAACCCGCGACCGCTGTGAACTTTTTGGCAGCTGTTACTAACAGGTCACCACGCACTTCATTCATACGTCATATAAAATCTCATGAACTATCCTTGCAGAGATAAACAGAAAGCAAGAATATTCGAAAGTAGATTATGATTTAATCATAAATTTTTTCACATAGGTAAATAAAATCACACAAAATAAAACACAGGAACTTGCGATTCACAAGTTCACAATCCATTCAAGCACTGATCAACAAAGCGATTAAACACTATTTATACTCAATCTTTACGTCGATTCCATTTATGGCTTCCTTCATCCTTGTCATTTGCATATAAAAATCACTCGTTGCATACTTTTATACGTCCTTACAAGCACTCTATTACCTTAAAAGCTTTTATATAGCTTTTAAAATTTAGTCAAAACTTAGGAGACTAAAGGGTTTTATTTTCATGAAACTTTGGAAAAGTAGTTTAACCCCTAGTCGATATTATGGGAGGCTCCCATGGGATGGCCATGGATGATGAGGCCAGGGGATGGGAGTTGACTTGCAATAGCTGAAGAGAGAGAACGAGAGAGAGAGAGTGAGAGTCGATATTATAACCATCGTAAACATATCATAGAAGTATCCCTCATATTATATTCAAGTTTTTTCACGTACATACGCAGGAAAAATTATATTAATTGATATTTCTAATCAATTTTATTAAATATGTTGAGAATGAAGTTGTCCAAGGTAAAAAACGACGTATTCAACAACCGGTCTTTTATTTCATTAGTTCAGTTACAATTACATAACATTGGTGATGTTGCAAGTTATACGCTTGAAGCGATATTCATGTCCTTAAAACAAATGTAAATGTATGGTTGATTTATAAGAAAAAAGTTGACAGCTGGATCGCCACAAGGGTAGGTTTTACTACTGCTATCCCTAAGCTTATGTTTGCCCAAAGATTTGATTTGGAGCAAGCCTACCGCCATCGCATTATTGTAACATTCGCTATGGACACGATATTACGACGATATCAGAAACTACGACAGATTTTTCGGTCTCACAAACACCCAGACCCGAAACAAACATCTGTTGAAATTTGTTTTTCGGGACGGGAACGAATCTGCGAGCTCTCGTTTCATAGCCGGCGTCTAACCAACCGTGCCACGGCGGCTGTCAAATAACAAGCAATTATCTTTTGGCGGTTGAGTTTAGGTATTTTTTTAAATTACTAAATTAAAAATACGTCTCAGCTTACATTCTGAACCACAACATACACGATGTAAGAATTATTATGTGTGAGCGCACGACTGTTGTGAATCGTGTTTAGTGTGATGTCATACACGCGAAATGAGGCGCCACCTCAGGGCGCCACGCACAGAAACATCATTGTGTAAATGTACTCTATACATGTATACCGCAACTGCGCAGAAAATTTGGCAAAAATATTATACTCGTAATGGGAATAAAGTCACGGAATGCAGGCCATTTTCAACACGACACTATGGAAATTTTTGTGAAAGGCCTATATACGACATAAGGCAAGAAAATAGGGTATTTATTTATAATGTAACACTTGTATCCCGAAATAGGAAGCTAGAGATGCTAGCGCTACTTAGTCGGGTTCTTTCTGCCCCACAAAGTGATAGGGACGAATCTGTAGCCACCCTACGACAATATTTTGTCCTGTGCAGCTTACATGTTTAAGTATACTCTTGACAGAAGGTAATTTTATTATATGTTCGGGACCATTGGGCATATTATAATTCATAACGAAATAAATATATTATGTCATAGCAAAGATACTTTGATTTATTATCGAGTTCAATGAAAGTATCACGATCGAACTGTTTTTTTAATAACAAACACATAACAAGAAGCATTGCCTGAATATAAATTGACAAAAACGCGCGGCTCACCCACATCGTACAACAAGAATAACGTGACCATTTATTTTTTGTGCCAGAGCGGGACATCTATGGAATGAAATAATAATAATAAAGTTTTTACAAGTTTTTATATAAGTGAGAAACTCTAAATTGTCTGAAAAACTGAATTTTCGTAATCATTACTGTGGCGTTGAGTGCCACTTGTCCATATTTTGTGAAAATGAGAAAAAAACTCTTTCGATAGGTGCGTTACTTCTAGGCCCGTGGTTCCTAACCTGGGGGTAATTACCCCCGCGGGGGTAAAAGTTGTATTTTGCGGAGGTAACAATGAGCTTGTTTTTGTCTTAAGTGAAACAAAATCTAATATTACCAAAATTATACTTGGGAGGAGGGGTAAAATCAGTCACCCCAGTTAGACCACAGGGGTAACGGACCTAAAAGGTTAGGAATCACGGTTCTAGGCATACACATAACGTACTCAATAATTGTGGAGAAGTTTTATAAATCAAGATTGTATTTACGAAAGAGCTGGAATAATTCGACCCCACTGTTTTTAGCAGTAGTTCGGTAAAGCATTTCGAGCGGGAAATACATTTTAAATTATCGTTTGGTCTGTTTGCAAGAGCGGGACTATGTCGGCCTTGCTGGGGACACCGGGACAGACTGCCTGAAAGCGGGACTGTCCCGCCCAAAGCGGGACTGTCCCGCCCAAAGCGGGACGTATGGTCACGTTAAACAAGAAGCAAGTTTTAAAAATTTCATTGACTATTAACCGGTCCACGTTCAGGATTCCATAAACGTACAGAATATACATAACCAGATAATCTAGATTTATGGGGAATTTCACACGTAAAAAATATTTATGAGATAATACCAGTTTTAAGGTAAAATAAATAAATATTGTAGGAATACGCCAACGGTCATAGTATATATTTTGAGTATCGAATTATCAAATGCTAACTTATCGATTAACATTTGGACGCTTTTGCAGTGCTCACAAATGTTCTGTGTGCCCATATTAACATTTTATTATTCAAAACAAAATTTATAAGAGTCTGGCAGTTTGAAAGATCGCTTCCGATTTGATATTCTGTGTTTGCAAATTGTGAAATGTGGGTGCCAATGACCATAATGAATAGTATCTATCATTTGCGTAACATCATCTGTTCAATAACTTCCTTATATATTTTTTACTTAGACTCGTGAAAAATTACTTGTAATTTTACTTTCCATTATGTAACGCGATGATTCTTATAAATTTTTAAAACTAAAAATATATTAGAATTGAACAAAATATTAAACAACAGTGTTTACATTATTTGATTGGAATTACGTATACAGTATTAGAAACGTAAAATTTTAAAATAATTTCTAATAATATTCGTAGCTAACACTCTCTTTATCATCATCATCAATTTTTCTGGTAAATAAGCCTCGCTATATACATATTTTCCCCATATAAAAACGTATTCTATAGCCTTCTTCGATAGGAACTAGGAGTTCCTGAGATTATAGCGTTCAAATAAACAAGCAAAATTCGTCAGCTCTTTATCATAGTATACATACATACGTACATCGAAGGTATAGACGAAGTTTCAGTCCCTTCCGTTAAAGTATATAACGCAATCAACACTTAAACATCAGGAAATCCATATAAAAGTAACAACTAGACTGCCGTACATACAGAGAGCATTGGAGGAGGTTCAACATAATTGTACATTCATATTTGGTATTCCAAGGTGAGCGATGGAATCGATATGTGATAATGCGCGGGGCATGTAAGGCGTCATTTATTTACTCTGCATTTATAAGCTGTTTATTACGGGTGGTCTGTTAACGAAGCCTTGAAGAGAATGGTTCATGAGCGGGAGAAAGTGTAATGAGAAGATCATATGTCGGAGGCTATTCCGAACACATCAAACTATAAGCCAGGATAAAAAATAAATAATAAACTGTAAGCCATGATCGATGGTGACAAGTAATGTAATGAGACAGAATACGGAAGTCGAAGAGCCAAGAGCAAAAAAGTTAACATTAAGGTCAAATAGTAAATATTATGTAAATTTGCCAGGTAACCCAGGCTGTGGGTATTTTATGGTTGGATAAACCATTATTCCTCTCGGAATGGGTAATTTCGGAACACAATCAATGATAGACTTCAGCCGTAAAATTATAATCAAAATCATGAAATCACTGAAAACAGGCTCTTTGATACAGCTAAGTGGATGCTGGGCACCAGAAAGATTAACGTCTCATTGCTTCGATCAAATATACACTAGAAACACAGTTCCCTGTAAAAGTTCTGTTAAAAAGTGGCACCGATGCATGACATGAAAAAAAGTAAACAAAAAGATCACATATTCCAAATATATTAACACAAATTCCACCTTATTCCTGGAGCTTAAAGTAGCTTTTCACATAATATTGTCTAAATTTCTGCGAAGTTTTAGAAGCAACGGTCGGTGCGCGACTGAAGGCGAAAGAAAAAGAGAAAAGAAGATTACAAAACAAATAACTCATCCATACAGTCAAGCATCACAAACACGACTCTACAACGGCTTGCAATTATGACGTCCAATTTAACATGAATGGATGGTATTTGTGCCAGTATTGCTGCGTCGTGTGTCGGAAGGCTGTCGTTTATGGCGGCGGCATGACACTGCGTCTTATAAGGACGGCGGTTTCTGTGATCTGCGCGTGCGCACGTCACGAAGCTTCCTATATATCTATATATATTTATGTATATGTGTAGAGTACACGACTACGATAAAACTTTTGCAATCATCTATTAGATTACATTGCAACAGTGTTTGCGGTAAAACGCATTTTATTTTGTATCCACGCGGTGAGATCTTGTGTCTCGGCTTGGGTATCGCCTTTCTGATAGTGTGCATTAATGGGAAGTATAGTGTGCACGAATAAAGGAAGGTTGAAGTTCGAATTTGAATTATATTTTAGGTAATTAACTCATCATTATCAATCGCAATATACTTGCTGCTGAGTATTGATGCGCCCCCAATTAATTTCACAGCGAAGTTTAGGAAACGGACTATTTTAATATAAACATTATACTTGGACTCCCGTTCTAGAAAGGGGCAGTTTACAATGCTTGAGAATCGTCTAAAGCTCATTTACTCAAACGCTGATGACAAACTAATGATTAATGAGCAATATCTTGAAATATTAACAAACTTAGTAACGAATATTCATGCAATTTTACTTAACACAAAAGTCGTAAATCTGCATACAATTCGCACAGTTTTTGCTATATTAGCCAACACTTGGTCGTGCGAACCAGCGGCTTCGTCATACGCTCTTTGTTACCCGCAGCTTATTAGGGAAAGGAATGTCCCCACTTACCTACAAGGTCTGAATTAACGTTGACCATTTGTACAATTTACCTTTAAGGTAGTAGAATTTTCTCTATCTACTGTTAAGGTAAATGCGCGCTATTCGGGAAATCTGCATAATTATGTTGTTGTTGAGAATACAAAGGGCAAGGGGACAATTAATGTGTAATCTTTTATAACGAGTGATTTTTTGAACGTTGCGTACAGCTAACTATTCTAGTACAACAATGGTGCTGGCAGTTATATGAAGAAGAAAATAATATTTGAATACAGAACGAAGTAGTCAATGGCTGATGTGAAGGATGGTCAAGTAAGAAGAGTATTACGCTGCGATTGTTCAAGAGTAAACATTGTAGGTATCAGTGGCGGTACTTCCATACAAGCCCAAAAGCCCGGCTTGCCTTACTTAATACGCATATACTCAATCCTAAAGACAAATCAGTACTTTAAATAAAATATATTCGTTTAATGCAAAACGTCTATCATTTTTAAATTTACCGCGCTATAATGGACCCCGCGCCTGCGACGAAGCACCCGCGCCGCGCCCGGCAACTCGCCTAAGCGAGCGCCGCGCCGCGGTCTAAAACTAATATAAAATTATTTCATTCAAAATCAACGCGTGACGCAATATCTTAAAAAGATGGAACACACCAAAGTATTATCTATCTTTTTCTCTCTCGTGTGCTTTTACCTGGCTTCTGGCGTATATTGCCCTCTCAGTCGCACCTCTGGGTGAAATGCTATTATACTGTTTCCATTCGTTTATTTTATTTTTGACACATCGAGTACTGAATCAAATAGTGATGGCCTGATGCGTTATCGAATCAATTTTTTATAACAAACGATTTTATTTTTGAACAAGTTTTAATCGATTTAATACATATTTTATTTTTTGCTCCATGCATTGTTTTATAAAACTTCAGGGATATTTAAGTTACTTGATTTAATAATTATATTAAAATAAACCATTTACTCATGTTAAGTTAATATTCTTATCACTTCCGTCGGCAATAGTAATGTTGTTAAAAACAAATTGTGAAACGGCAACACTGGGCAGACAGGTGACGCGCGCCGCCATTTTGTGGTCACTCACAACGAGACGCCCGCGCCCGTGCTAGTGTTTTCCGTTCGCTGAATTTTAATTCACATTTTTCATACGTCGAGTTGAGTATTTATATTCCTCCGTATTGTTTTACCCGTGAATTCCTACATTTGGTTGAATTGAGAACATCGTACCTGCCTTCATCACTTTCAAAATGCCTAAAGGAAAGGTGCTTAAAGGACAAACAAGGGAGTTTGTGTTGCGACTTCATGAGTACTTTGAAAGGGAAAGCCGTAATGGTGGACCTCTTATACCAGTGACTCAAATCAGAGACCGTGTTTCAGCAGCATTAGGTATTACTGCTCCAACAGTTTCAAAAATAATTAAAGAAGGCTACGGCAGTAGTGGCATGGAACAAAACAAGCCATCTACACCTAAGAAAAAACGTCAGCCCTTTAAAGTGACAGCAATTGACAGTTTTGATGGTGATGATATTCGTCGTCATATATACGATTATTACCAAAGAAAAGAGATTCCTACTTTACATAACCTAGTACAATCTCTGAAAACTAGTGGCTTGTTCCGTGGTCAAAAGTCTTCTTTGGCGAAGGTATTGAATAGGATTGGATTCCAATACAAAAAATGTGACAAAAGAAAAATATTGATGGAACGCAATGATGTTGCTTTGTATCGATGCGAATTTTTAAGACAAGCTAAAAAAATAGAAGACTGGTCGAATGTTGTTTTCACCGATGAAACTTGGCTCAATGCGAATCACACGGTATCAAAAACTTGGACTGACAACACTGCTAGCTCCTCGACCGCAGTGCCAATGGGAAAAGGTGAAAGAATTATAATTTGTCATGCAGGAACCGCAAAAGGATTTGTGCAAGATGCTATGTTAGCTTTTAAATCAAAGAAAACAGGGGATTACCACGAAGAAATGAATTCCGAAGTATATGAAAAATGGTTTCGGGAAATGTTATTGTCACTCGAACAGCCATCAACAATATTTATAGATAATGCGTCCTATCACTCTCGGCAAATTAACAAAATGCCAACGCAAGCCAGTAAAAAAAATGAAATAATAAACTGGCTCCGTAACAATGGCGAGGAGGTGGACGAGTCCCTATTAAAAGTAGAGTTACTTAAAATATTAAAAATGAGGAAGCAGCCTAAACGATACGTTATAGATGAAATGGCTGCAGAACATGGGCACACCGTCCTTAGAATTCCTCCATATCATTGCCAGTATAATGCCATAGAGCTAATATGGGCGCAAGTGAAAGGATATGCTGCGAGAATAAATACAACTCCTCCTTTCACCGCAAACAAAATGCTGGAGTTGCTTAAAAATGCGTGTGAAAATGTGACGCCTCATAACTGGGCGAGTGTCGTAGATAAGACGAAGAAAGAAATAATGTCTGATTGGGATCGCGATGTCGCATTTGACAACTTACCCATGCACTCATTAATAATTAGTGTTACTGGGGATACGAGTGACGACGACGCCGATTCCGACGAAACAGACGATTGTTTATAAATAAAAATATTAACAAATTACCTTTTAGTTGTTTTAATTATTTAATCCTTAAAGTACTATGAATTCCAACATGGTTTAACTGTTTATTACAAGTAGGTACTAAACATTTATTTTCGTTGTAATCATTGTAATTATTTTAAATTAAACTCTTATTAAAAGTCACTTCAATACCTTTATTCATATTAATTAATTTGCAGCAAATACATTCGATCCTAATATTGGGTACTATATTACGTTTAACTGTTTTCATTAGCATTTTAATGTAATTTTATTTCAAATGATTCCGATTGATTGATTCTATTCAAAATCGTTTTTGTTATCTGTGGTCATTCGTTACGAATGGCACAACTCTAAGTGGGCGTTACCCGTCAAGAAAGTATCTACTTTTATTTCAAAATATTGTTCTACTGTAATGTCGTACTTTATAGGCGTGAACTGTCAAAAATAAAATAAACGAATGGAAACAGTATACCATGACACTACGTACCTATACATATAATAGCTATTTTTTTATGCAATTTGTACCAAGCAAAATGCCCGGCTTCGCGGAGTGAAGTTGTGCACTTGACATGTCATATTAAGATCCAAATTTATCGAAAAATATTTATGTTTTGCTACAAGTTATACTGGATAATATATAAAATAAATAGATATTTTTTGAGACCGTATTATGATGTTTTAAATATTTTTATGAATATATTAGAATTAGAATACTTAATTTGGAATTGTCCATAATTTAGGACCTGTGGCTAGCTTCACGCTTATTATCATGTCTTTCGAGCGGACGATTAACCAGTAACAACTGAACATATACGTTTAGTTTTTGTTTCATTATAGTATTTTACGTTTATTATGTATAATAATGGGTGAAAATGTGCCTTGTGATGGTTTGAAGTATGTGCAAGTGTTGATCGGCGAGGAAAAGGCAAATTCATTACATTTCGTAGACAAACAACTACTCGTATCTGGTCGAAAACCTACGCCTGATTTGTTGTGTATTTCTCGAAAGTAGTGAAAACTATAGAATACAATTTTATAGATCAGTGCACATAACTAGATAGATTGCTGGATGTTCTCATACTAAGTTATACTGTCGGTGTTGTATATTTTTTTCCAACGATGTACTTAAATTTTTGGAATTGTCCAGCTATAGTGATTTAAATAATTTAACTGGTACTTTTATAGTAATTGACAAAAACATGTGAATGCATTAATATATTTTCATAATTCCGGTAAACAGCGTATAGAAACCTCTTTATGCGTCATATACATAATATGTGATGAGATTTCAAAACATGCTCGCGTAGACAGTAATCGTAGTTTTTTTCAGATATTCCTTAGCTTTCTTTCAGAGCTCATGATGAATCAAAAAATCACATGCATACACAAAAACATAACATGAATATATTAACAATAATTTGTGGCCGCGAAGTTAAACACGACGCCGTACTTGTGCTATTGTAGTGCCGTTTATTAATTTATAAAATAAATACAATATTACGTATGCATGCCCAAAAGTAATTTAACTTACACATTTGTTTTATTCATCTATTTAAAACTAATGATGGGCCCTTCAGTATTTTGGCAATATTAAATAGATGGCCGTGGAAATCGCGCCATCTATTAGATTTTTTTGAAACAACTTGTTGTAATAGATTTTTTCATAACGGTGATAAAGTCTAAAGATAGTTATTATTTTATTGGTTTTTATCCTAATCTTATATAGATCGTGTGGTAGGTCTGGGACTGCCTCGATGGCGCAAAGTTGATGTCTCGGATTCGAATCTGGGGTCTATTTTTATTTAATTACATCGCATAGGCTCGCCCTCTATCGCATGATGAACACGTTCTTCTTTCTTAATACCATTTTGCTCTTGGACCAATAAAAATATTGGGCTTGCCCTAGTCCACAACCCTAGGCACGCCACTGGTAGGTATTTAAATATGTGACTTGTATGTTGCAGAGAGCCTTGTGTTAATGTACATGCTGGAAAAGAACAGACGAAATATGACTCCACCACCAACCGTCATATTATTTCGAGTTTCATACTACAATATTTATTTAGTGTAGTTATTCCCCATAAGAGCTGTGACATGTCATGTACTGCACCTGAGACCTACATTGGGTAATGCTTTATTCGTTTTTTTAATGTGATTCACTCGTGATGATTTGCGGTATCGTATAAATTACCTCTTGTAACTTAAGCTGTGTCTTTTTGTACAAAAGAAACCCCCATATCACCTAGAGTAATTTAATAAGATTACGTTCAATTCAATTCAATTTAAATATTCCTTCCTTATTTATTGTTATTCTACCTATATGTGTAAAGTTTAATATTTTTTGTTTTGTAAATAATAGTAATTTTTATTTTGTTGCTTCGCTTTTTGTTCTGTATTTACTATGTTCCTATTATATTTTGGTTTTCTTGATTTAAGTTTTCCGATGTAATTACGCCATTAATTAACTATACTAACTCCCTTACACGACCACAGAGATAGGGGTGACTGAAAACCAGCGCTGATCTCAACTCTAGTTTCGGACAGCATTATATGCTGAGTCATTTCCTTTTGTCTTGCAATAATATTGTTTGCTTAAATTTGTTGCATTATTTGTTAATTTTAAGGCAATAAACATTTTTTATTTTATTTTTTATTTTTATGATGTCGAATAATAATTTTCATGCTGGTGAATATTATGACTGCAAATGCATTTGTATTGACAGCCTCCGTGGCGCAGTTGGTCAGACGCTGTCTGTGAAACGAGAAGCCGGGGGTTTGACCCCCACCATTTTTTGTCATGTATCTAGGTGTTTGTGAGACCGAAAAGTCTCTCGCAGGTTCTGATACCCACGACAAAAGACTCAAACTAATTTCCATGTCAGGGTCAGGGCTATGCATGTGACAGTTGGGTGTATTAATTTATTTCCCATTAGTTACGGTAACCATTTAATTATGCCATTTTCAAAATATGCTTTTACTATTCAAACCTTCCACCGCAAGAGAAAAATTAGGGCAGTAACGGTGTCGTATACAAAATATTTCTTACAATAACTCACGCATAGCAATCAACACAATTAATTAATGAATTCAGCACACAGTACGGCGGTACACGAAAATCAACGTGCGCCATCAGACAGGCATTAATTTGAATTTAGGTCGGACAGGCCGCCTCAACTGAATGCCTAATGTCTAGACCCGGATAATTGCCTTACGTCTTTATGCACCAGACCACCTAGGGTTGACGTAACGGGATCTTATCGAGTGTAAATTAGAATGGGAGAGTACTGGAAGAGAGACGTTGGAGATGAATAAATATCATCATCATCATCATCATCATCTCAGCCACTGGAAGTCCACTGCTGAACATATCCACATCGACCTGTTATGAGCGGCCTGTATCCAGCGACTTCCTGCACCTTAGCCAGAAATTTTAAAAATAAATACCGGAATGTTATGACTGCGTGATATGCGTGTTTTTTTGTCTATCAGAAGCTACGTTGGACTTCATATACCCACAATATACACATCAGATTATATGGTTATCGATTATACACACGATTGTAATTCAACAAATCATAATTTTAAAACAATTCTTCAAGTTCGTGAAGTCCATAGTAAATTTTTTAAACATTATGCTATAGTTTACATCTTAAATTGTTTACTAAATTACATGACTGAAATATCGAGAAAATCTGTATATCTTAATCTTAAGAATTACCAACATAATATTACAATTTGACACCAATTTAAGGAATGATACAAATCAATAATAATACAACGCATGTGGTAGTAATAATTTACGTAAAACGCATTGCACAAGTCCGATATCTACAATAATATTTCAAATTTGCGATCGGCGATTCCTGTAAACTTATCAAACATTCTATTGTGTCAGATTAACTCGATTATTTATCCGATAAGGCCGTCGTGCGATATTCATGTACTGTTACGTATATTTTTAAATCAAGGAGTTGCACAATATGCAAAACGAGCTGTTAGTATTTCTTGATAAAGCTTATGTATTTATGGATAAATCGCGTAATGTATCGCATTTGTATATGTCGCCAGTGGATGCTCTATTTGAAATGCATTGCATATACCTAATTATGTGTAATTATGATGTATACTATATCAATAAAGAAAAGGGCGCTTAGATGGTTAATGTATAAAATTTGATGACTAGTCTCATAACCTCATGTATCCAATTACATGAGAACTAGCGGTCGGCAGTGGGACGTGCGCTACCATACTAGGTCCGGTGGTGACCGTTATCAGTTACCTGCGAACTGACGGTGACAATGCGATGGTGAGATACGATGGTATCTGCACGCGGCGCCACGACTGACTCACACCTCGAGATGTGATCAATGCCATTTTTGGTCAATTGTGCAAACGTTACTAGGTGGTTTGGTGGTGTATTTTTTGTTTTAGATTACTTAGTGTTTGAGAAAATAGAACCAAAAGTTTAAGAGACGACGGCAATATAAAAGATGATGGTACCAAAAAAAAAAACTAAATACGAAACCTGATTGTTGCAACTAGAAAAACTTCGTAAAAATGTTTAGTTCGATATGAAAACTATTTTAGTAATTTCATACGAATAAATAACTTATCAAGCGACTGATACTTATAGATATTTTAATTTAGAGATGTCCAATGCTGAAATTCCCTATGTTGCTTGACCAATAAGTAGGTATAATTGCATAGGTTAGCAGAGAGTGAGATTGGAGCAAAAAAGAAAATTTGCGGCAAAAAAGTTAGATAGCGTTGTAAACTGTTGAGACAAGATTAATGAGACAAAGTTTAATTTAAGTTCCGTAAACTAACCGTCACAAAGGAACTAAAAATAGAACGTCTGTATCGCTCTTACTAGGTTTTTTTATGGCACGGCATATTGCCTTCACTGTAGCTGTTGGTAAATTTAAATACGGGGTTATCGACGGGCCGTAGACTCTTCAAATATACATACATAAACTCACGCCTTTTTTCTAGAAGGGGTAGGAAAAGCAGCAACCAGGCCACACACGTTTCGCCTTGTATGTTCCGTCCCACGATGTGTTAGGTGGCCCCCTATCGCCATATTGACTATCCATACGATGCCCATTTGACTGTATTATAACATTTTCTTCGTGCCCGGCTTATAGGCAATTCTATCTCATTATGTGATAGGAGATGTAGTCACAGTCAAAACTTGGTACGTTTAGCCGTTCAATTATTGTATCGAATGGTGAGAAATAATCGGTTATTTATAATTGCTATTATATAAAATCTGAAAGACCCGGTACTGCACCGATCAGAGGAGATTCTTGCGAAACTACAATCAATAAAAAATAACATAGTTGTCAGTTTACGCACTTAAACAGAAAACCAATAAAGCGAATCCACTTCAAAAGTTAATTCCGCAAAGTGAAGATTGCGATAAAGGGCTCTACGAAGTGCCGGATATCCACCGATAGTTGGGCCGATAACAAAACCTATTCTGTTTGGAACAATAGACATTGACGCTAAGACAACGGCGGGACGGGTTGACCCACTTGTTACTATCGAATCCTTGGATTAAAACTACGGGGACGTGAAGGGACAAATTGCCCTGAATATGCGGTAAGGTTGGAACAATAAGAAGCGAATGTATCAGGAATAACAAATTAGTAAAAAGGTTTGGTAGGTCCCTATTGCTTATTTACAATTTTCAAACCGCTGTTAATGACAGTTTACAAGTAAATTTTAGATCACTATTTCGACTTCGAAAGCGTATACTCTTTGTTAATTCATAAACACTGCTAAAATTATAAATTGAAAGTTAATTGTTTTTGTTATGGGGCCCTACTATATTAATCCGAAACGAAGTTCGAAACTTCGGATGATCGAAGTTTATAAAGGATACGAATGTACCTACATATACTTATGGTCGTTATTGACTTATGGTCGTAACCATGGACTTATAGTTACGATGTACGTTATACAAATTCGAACTTTTACAAAGTAGATACATTCTTATCGTATATAAACTTCGATCGTCCGAAGTTTCGAACTTCGTTTCGGATTAATATAGAAGGGCCCATGGTTAGCCCATTCTCGTCAACATCTAAGTATATGACTATTAGATTAATATGGCAGAGTTCATCGCAAGGCCATCGTCCTCGTATTTCGATGCAATTTGTGTAATAGCGTACAGTCGTAGCCACGCTGGACTAGATTTAGTACAGCGTTAGTCATAGCAACGGGACCCGAGGAAATTATTTACGAACCGTCCCACTTGCGTGTAATAATAGGAGAGATGACACAAGACGTTTGTACAGAATCGCTCGATTTATCGCATCGGCCTTTGATGTTTATAATTTATGTGATTTATTGTTTTTATTCATCATTGTGAGCATCAGCAGGTATGCAATGAAATGGGGGCTCGATACTACGCGTAGATCTGCAGATGGAATTTATGCCTGTATAGCAACCATACTTCACAAAACTAAAACCTTCGATGGTTAATAAAGCATCTTTGTCGTGCTCCGAAATAATCTAAGATATAATCAGTTTCCAAGAAGACTGCATAGTTCTATAGGAGGTTGGAAAATCACCATCTACGATTGCTGTGTTGTCTATCTTAACTATGCTGAACTTTAAATGCATTAGACACTTTAAAAATATACCAAAAAAATCGATCACTTTAAGTCTGGTTGCGATGATCTATTGACCTCTTGCAGACAGGTTTTACCCTTTTTGACCCCTAAGCTTCTTAGATACAACTTGAAAGCGAACAGGCGGTTAGTACCAGTAATCATCGAATATCAGCAA
Source organism: Hyles vespertilio (assembly GCA_009982885.2). Classification (NCBI taxonomy): domain Eukaryota; kingdom Metazoa; phylum Arthropoda; class Insecta; order Lepidoptera; family Sphingidae; genus Hyles; species Hyles vespertilio. The sequence continues at coordinate 21,440,179 of CM042808.1, read as the reverse complement.
GCCATGCGACCAACACTTCGGTGCGATAATTTTAGTTGCGTGCGGATTAGAAACGTAAGTTTATTTAAAGCTTATTAACGAGTTTAGTTCCGTCTATATTTATTAGGCAATTAGTCACCCGGGAATATATAGATCATGACTCCGACTTCCGATATTAGCAGTACATCGACATCTACCAACTCATGTGTGTCGTGTTGGGGTAGGCAAACTAGGAAGTGTCAAATGGTGATTCGAAATACACCTTTCACTTCCTAGAGGTATTTATCATGCAACATGATGATGTTTCCTATCACGTCTTGGGACGAAAAGATATTGGTGAACTTTAGTGCCGCCTCTGCCTATTTCTGCAGAGGTATTGGTGTAAGCTTATGTATCGAAGGCTTTAACTGTACATTATGGAACACATCCAGTCAACAATTAATTTTAGTTACGCCTATAACGTTATAAATCATTTTTGCATATGTAGGTAATTTTTTTAGATTTCCTCATCCACCTTTTCAATTGGGTCTGACTCAACGAAGATATGTAAGTCATGTAAGTACTAAAAATATTTGCTTGTTATAAAAACGACGAAGTTTAATTTAACAGCCCATTCAATATTTTTATCTCCTGCATCATCTTTATTCCACAACTCCGAAAAGTGTCTTGACTCATATTTTTTAGAAATATTTTTTGAGCACACACTTCCTCAGATTTGGAACAAAGCAGAGCGTCATTTAGCTTTTTGAAGAATTAATGTTAAAAGGTATAATTAAGCACTCATCACTGTGGTCTTTGATGTGTTGTTACGGAACTCTTGTATGTGTCACACATGTTTCGTAAAGTGCTTTAATAACTCAGATCTCTATTTTAAAAACAAAGGTAGGATATTGAACACTACACACTTCAACATTATTAATAATTCTGATTGCGTAATATTGCAGGGTATTGATATCATCCACTATAAGAAGTATTTTATTCCACACAAAGGTTTGTTAAGTACGAAACGATCTGTACGTGCTGGATCACAAATAACCATCTTCGCTCAACTTTATACACGAAAATATTCTAGTATGTAAACCAACTTTCATCATTATATCCATAACAGTTAACCACAGAAAGCCCACTACTGAAAATACCTCGCAGAAAATGTCAACAGCGACCTGACCAAAACAGCCTGCTTCCTACAACTTCATTTCTATTCTAAAAGATAATAAAGCTACAATCTGTATTTACCAGTCGTTAAATAAGGGTTTCCCACAAGAGTCGGACAATGCAAACAATAATACAGACGCAGTCGGCACGACGCTGAATTTCTATTGTTTTACGTACAAATATTAGTCCAGCCGCACTGCTCCGGACATTTACCGATTTTTACATCGCTTCTAAGGTAGGAGGTCCAGACATACAAGCAAACATGTGATATTTCCTGCAGGCCGTTTATAAGGGACAGCAATGGAACACAATCTAGATTCATGTCATAATGTTTTGACTTTGGCCGTTTGTCCACCGCCGCCGTCACCGGACCGTCACCGAGAACGAGATTATTTCAGGCCGAGTTTAAAATGACGTGACGGCGATCGAATGTCCACCGCGCCGATAAATCGGTGGCTCAGTTCCACTCAGTTCTAGAGCTTTGTCATACGCGGTAGCCGCGTTTTCCTTTTTGATAGAAATAAAACCAACTAGGAGGATGGCTAGTTTTAACCGCCGACATTTGCTTCTTCTGCTTTTGTACGATTGAAGGCGTAGTCGATTAAAATAATTTTAGACTCTGCTACTCCAATTAATGTATAAATATCGTATTTGAATTTCATTAGCCCTTTTGTTTACAACTTTTATGATATACATAACAAAAACCGGGCGAACGGCCCGGTGCGACGGTACTGTGTGGACAAGAACAAACGTGTTTTGTATTGCCGGCATATCGGCCCGTCATAAAACCGTGCCGAGTTCTAGCGGTCACGCCGAAGTACTCGAAACATCGGCGGCCGGGATGACGGTTCTCGGGTGACGGGCGTGCGGTGGACACATGGCCATAGTAAATGTATGTACCGCTAAATCGGCGCCGTCATCTCGCTCTTGGTGACGGTCCGGTGACGGTGGCGGTGGACAAACGGCCTTTGGGAGAAACACGACATTCTGAATACCTTTAGCGAATAATTTTTGAATTTCTATAGAAGACCTATACACGCTTTTAAAATGGTTTTGTTTATTTCGATACCAGAATACAAAAACCCTTTGAAACATATTTTCCACGCAAGACGGTTTACAAAATAAATGGATAGTGGTATATCAATTCAATTTGCTAAGATGAAAGAGACGGATGGAGGAACACTTAAACAGCTCGGAGTTTAATCATTAATGCATTAGCCGACTTTGCATAATATAGAAATGAGCAGTTTATTCTGAGTGGACTCGACCATAACATTGTTTTGTTCCATAAGTACGCAGCTGTTTTTATATCGTATCTCGAATAGGAAAAGATAGAAGCATTATGAGAGTAACGATTCGCCCCGTGACCACGAATGCTGTAAAGTAATCGAAACGTCACGTCGCGTCGGGAAGATGAAAAATATTTAAAAGTAAATCAAATTCGAGATAACATTTCGAAAATAATAGTTTTATTTAAAAAGTTTTGAAATTTAAATATGATCATAGCAAGAACACTTGGTAAAATATACTTAGATTAGGGTGTTAAATAATACCCCGAGACTATGGAACTTAATACTTTACCCACAGCAATGATCTAATGCGGATTGGTAGATCCAACAATTTTTGAAAGAATCCTGTGATTATCATCCGACATGACATTTCTAGCCAAATTAGAGGCTAATTCCCAACATCAAATATTCCCAAGCTACAACTCACAAATGTAATTAACGCAGTGCATAATTATCATAGCGGCGCGCAAGCTCGCACAAACGAAGAGGTCGGCGTGACGTGGGAGGGCGGCAAGGACCTCCGCCCGCGCCCACCACGCACCGCTTTTACTAGTGATGTAACTCGTGATACATTTGAACCTGAGTAGTAATTAACTATATTAATCGATAAAATGATGCTGATTTTTTATTTAATTGATATATCGATAGAATATTTGTTAATGATGATGAGCGTAAATATAGATATGATAAAGTGGATAATATCTAAAGGAATCCAAAAGACACAGCTACATGAATTCAAAGCAAGTCATGCAACCTTCAGTACTCTGCTAAGTAAATATTTGGTTAGCTCCGATTATGAACAAGCAAATATCATCATGTTACAAAATAAATGTTAGATCATTTAAGAGCTGTTGTGCAGATATTTTCTGCAGTATGATGTTCTAAATTGCCATAGAAATTCGCAAAGTATTGCTTAAGAACAATTACGAGAGTAAACATTATCTGTTACAAAAGCGGGAACCAAAGGAACAAAAGAAGCCATTGCGTTATCAAAGCAAGAAATAACAGCACCGGTTGATTGACAGCATCTGCTCCTACTTCCCTCACATCAATTACAAAATCGTAATCAGAAGAATATCGATCAATTGCACAACGATTTGAAGACTCGTGACTACACTTCCGTTTTTATGACATACTTCATAATGCTCGCTTGTCATTAGTTTTTATGCTAACACGGGTGGTGTGGGCGGCAAAGAATTTGAACAACGATATCTGATTAACTAGGTTGTGATTTAATATGGATAATTAATTCTGTTCCCTTTGTGTAGTGTACCGTGTGCATATCGCATGGCTTTATGACTTTATTAAACGCTGCTGCATTCCTTTGCATATCAATATTGCTTGAGTGATATCGCAGAGGAGTTTTAGATGACTATTAAACATTTATAAGGGTGAATATCTATTCTTTCTGTTTGGTCCGCTTGCCTATTTATACAGTTGTCAAGTTTTTATGCCCATTAACTCTTTGAATATTGTTTGCCCATATGAAACTCTAGGCCTAGTACTCTCTACTACTAGGGTGTATCCGAGGATCAGATATTTGGCTTCAAAAAGTCCAGACATAATTTTGAATACTGTACTTCATACAAAAGAGTCCAAAACGTAAGATCCCTAATATGACAATTACACATAAAAACCCTCTTATACCGGGTATCTCAAGGCGGCTACCGAAAACGAAGCCGGGTGGTAGTTTTAGTGACTACAAACACAATGCAACCAAAAATTTCGAAAAGAAACGCGATAGTTATTTTTTATGATTTTTTAAATATCTTCAGTTTTGGGTGGTACATCCATAGTTTTTGCTAAAATAATAATTTAAACACTTTTATACCTTAGATTATTTATAAATAAAAGGGTATACACTATTATTTTAGGAAAAAATGTATTTACCACCCAAATATGGTCATAAGAAAAATATTACAAAAAAAAAATCGTCGCTATTTTTTGCAACTTTTTCTGTTGCATTGTGTCTGAAGTCGCTTAAACTACCACCCAGCTTCGTTTTCGGTAGCAGTCTTGATATACCCTGTAGAATAAAAAAATATTTTCCTTTTATCTATTTTTGTATCTGTATCAGCCCATATACGTCCCACTGCAGGGCACGGGCCTCCTCTACAATCGACAGTACGATTGAGAGTGGTTAGGCCATATAGTCCACCACGCTGGCCTAGTGCGGGTTGGCGGACTTACATACCATAGAAATTATTTTATCTATTTTTACCAACAAGATTTGTACAAAAATTTAGCCGAACTCTTCAAATTGAACAACAAATTGCATCCAACAACAGTTTTCGCGGCACTGATTTGGATGTGTTAAGTGCTAACACAATTGACACTTCGCTATTTCGTCGAGGTGGATCAGTTTTTACAACCTTGTGAAATGTTATTTAAATCGTGCGAATTTGTTCGCCTTTTTCCGAGTGAAAGTACTTGGTTTGTTAAAAGTTAATGTATTTTTTTATTATTGTCGTAAGCTGGCGTGGGAATTTTTTCCGTCAACCTACCATCAATTATTACGGTATACTTGTTATGACCAAATCCGTGAATATGCCGTTTCTATTTCATACCAAATTGCTACCGCTAGAAATCGGATCCAGTACAGGTATAGCATTTACTATGATTCCTTTAAGAAGCAATCTTTAATGTGCCTCATTGTAAATTAAGGTGACTTCAAATTCAAAAATACAAGTCCCTCTTGGAGTCGGGCACTCTTTTATTTAGGACTTTTGCGCTAACGTCCAAACCCCTAAATAAAGTACGTAGAAGCTACGCTGACATAATATGAATGGGTAGGCCACAACGAAATCAATTAACAACTATGTCAAGCATGTCATCCAGCATTTACAAAATTACGGACATTTATAGCATTTACATTATTCACACCTATGATATAATTTGTGTGCCACGTACTCTAAACATTTTAAATGGAACTTGACAATCACGAAAGTCTATAGGTACAATCTTAGCCACCATTGTTACTTAAGTACTGTGTTTAGTTAATTTGCGTAATGATTTTTTCGTAAGATCTCTTTGGTCACTTTCTGGCGATTTTCCTGCTTTATACTTGTATTCAAGTTTGTTATCGCCAGTATTCTTTGTAGAACCTAATTTCTGTAGACGGGTAATTAAAATATGGAAACTTGGGAAATGTTTCCATATGTACTGAGCATAATTATAGCAAAAATGCCCAACATCAATATCACCGAAGCCAACGTCGTTCACTTACAAAACTATGCGTACGAAAAATCTCAAGATCATGAGGTATTTCATCTGTCTGTATGATAATGGCGTGAATTGTTAGTAGCCGTTGTATCAATACATCCATATTTTGTGTAACATTGTTAACCAAAGCAAAAATTATACCAGCAATATCAAAAGTATAACCAGTAGCCACAGTGCTCAAACTAAAACAAGCATAAAATTACAATTCACGAGTGACATTCAAGCTGAATTTGCAAGAAATGGGTCGGAAGTGCGACGAATTGGCCGTGAGCCGGCGGGGCGGACCGTTTGCCTGTATAGCGACGTCAAACGATGGCAATTATTTCGGAATTAAACAGGCGTGAAACCTTGTCGCTAATTTGATATGAGCTGCAGGACGTATCACTAACTCTCCGGTTACAGTTTTGATGATATTGCAGATATTATTTAAATTTTACGTAACATTCGAACGGTGTCGGCGTCAATAAGTAAGTAATTTGGATCCGATCCGTTGCAGTCCATGTTACCGAAAACAGGATTTATTGGTCGGTTCAGTGAGCGAGCGCAGTGGGTCTCATAGGAAATTGACGTAAAGACATTTCACACCGTCATTGCAATTTCTAGAGACTCGACCATTATCCGCCGTAACTGTGCCTAAACTCCTTCCCGACATTAACAGAATTCGACAGCTGCCTTCTATTTAATTAGTATCTGTACTGTACTGTGTCTGCTCATATACATCCCACTGCAGGACACGGGCCTCCTCTACAAACGAGAGTACGATTAAAAGTGGTTAGGCCATATAGCTATATGGCATAATTAGTATCGATAATTAGTTATTACTGATCACCCATTAGCTCTTTTTTGGAACCCGTGTTTTATAAAATAGACCGTGTCAGGCATACCTTTCCCACCCTATGTCTTGTGAATTTTTGATAAGTCCAGAATATTTTTGGGCGAGTACTGATCGTAATAGATTAGAAAGGCGATAATGCCTAAGCATGCATTTATTACCATTAATGCAGCAATGTCAAGTAAAAAAGTAATATGAATATCTTTAAAATTCCAGACATAAAAGCAGTCACTATGGCCACCGAGCGCGGAAACATAGCATGGATTAATTCCCTAAGTTTTAAGTGCGCTATTAGTGTGTGTCAGTATGGAGGTGCACGCGACACCCTCATACATTCGTTGACACCGTAAACTTATTCATAGATATCTGTAGATTAATAGTACCGCTACGCTTTCACACGAATGTATGGTATAATACTATGATAGTTTGTTAAACTATTGTGTAACTATCTTTATTCTGTGGGTGATAATTTAGAATAGGGGATTGACAATGTTAGATGACAATTAAGCATTAGCAGGTTAGATAGGTTAGAAAAAGTTTGCATTTTTTCATGTTATAATGCGTGCGTTCGTAGTAAACGGACACGACATAACCCTTAATTGTATAAAATTTCTGGGTAGAAAGCATAAATGAGATATTGGTATTGACAGCTTCCGTGGCGCAGTTGGTTATACACCGGGTGTGAAACGCGAGGCCGCGGGTTCGATCCCCGCACCGACACAAATATTTGTGTGATCCGTAAGTATTGGTTTCGGGTCTGTGTACGTAGTTGTGTTCGCGTGTAATATAGACAAGTGACTATTACCGGTGACATATGCATTAGGCAACAAACTCCACCTTACAAAAGATCTTTTAAATTTAGGAAAATTTTAATTGTGTCCACCGGTAGAAAATAATTATCTCTTCTTCGATTGCATTTGCCATGACATGCATCGTTATTTGTTCCATTCTAGCCGCTGTACCATGTTATTATAAACATAAAGGAAAACGGTCGGAAGGCTCTGAAGATGAAACTAAGATGTGCAATATATAGTGTATTTGAAGTTGCATGTATGACGTGCACACTTGCGTAGTTTGATTGATGTGAGGTGTACGTTTGACCTTCACGGTGTTTTAATAGAATTGTTGAAGTAACTCTATACTTAGGCTCGGGTTGTGTGCACTCGCGGGGTTAAGGGTGCCCGCAAACTTGTATACTTAGCTATTTACAAGGACTTGGTATTTTATTTTATTCTTCTAAGGTATGTGACATGCACTAGCATGCATTACACCAACTTAGAACTGAATTGCTGTCAATAGTACATTATACTTGTCCCTTACAAAATATTACTACTTACTTAAGCCGCCTAGCTTACAAGAAGTGATCGGATTACCGCCGAATATGAAGATTTAAGAAATTGTATTGTTGCAGACATAGACATTGCGAGTAGTGGAACAGTCACAGACGAGGCAAGCCAGACAGATGGGAGTAAAGCCAAATAACAAATTGGTAAGAATGATGTTGCAAAATATAAAGCACCAACTAATGAGCGTGCATACAAAAGAGCACGTCTTGTATTCTCTACAGACCTAAACCGAAATAAAGACAAAGGCTTCTTGCAGCCACTGCTTGGTGTTCGAGCAGCCACTAACAAGAATAATACAATTGTACCGGCACAACAATCGCACTCGGCTCCCCTGCCGGAATATTTTTAGCAACTGGGTCAACACTTCCAATGGTAGTATCTAGTGTTGAGAAAGGCCTCAAAGGGCTTCAATTTGATAACCGCCTTTGTCTTGAGGGTAATTATTTTTGTTTGTTGTTCTCGGTCACGGTTACAGAAATTAATGTTTTTGTTTAAGTTAAACAGATACATATTATATGCGTACATATTACCTACAGATAATCCTCGTGTAAGGTATATTACGTGATAATTTATGTCCTATGATGTAATGAAGCTCAAATCCAAGTATACATTTTATAAAAACATTAAAAAACTTAAATTCAATCCATTTAAAGTCAGATTCTATTCATTATTTAAACAGATACAAGTTAGTTTCCGAGTTTTGTTATTTCGGGTATCATAACTTCCACCCACAGTATGACATTATGTTACAGTTGGGTGTTATTTATTTTATTTATTTATTTAATTATTGGATGTATTAAGTCAATAGTCCATTAATACCTATTGTAGTAATTGTCATCAAAATATCCTATGAACTTGCGATTAAATACAAGGACTCACCTGCCCATAAGCGAGTACAGTGGCGTTGTAGCCATCAAGCGCGGCGTCAACCAGCTTCCTAACACAGGTGTCATAGACATCCTGCTGTGAAGTGGAGGGTTCGAAGGCGTAGTCAAAGGTGAAGGCACGTTCTGTACCTAGCGCCACACCGCCGTCGCCCGCCAGCCCTCCTGCGCGTGCGCATATCCCGCACCCTTCCAGAACTTCTGCTGGGGTTTGCGGACGAATTCTGGAAAGAAAATATAGTATTACTACACCATGTCAAGTTTGACGGCTGTGTAATTTGTAGGCAGAGGTCTCATTAGTGCCTTAAAGATTGTGATAGTGTACGAGTCTATCACCAAGCCAAGGTCGAATTTCAATCTTATATTTTTCAAAGGGAAATATTCTCAGAATGGGAAATGCTCTACCGGAGACTAGAAGAATCACGATCCCAGCATTATCTAACTTCATATTAAACGATGGCAAACATAAGACAAGACAAATGACGCGAATATTACTATAGGTCTACCAGAATCTCATGGCATTTTGGGAAATTTGAATTTACGCATTGCAACACTGGGGTAATCGGATTAACATATTTTGATACTCAATAATTGTAATTAATTATAATTTCAAATTGACATTATTTTTTTAGTACAACTATGTAAATAAAGTACATAATGTTTTAAGTAAAATATATAGGTAATTTAAACATTAAAATTACTTCAAAATTGTACTTTTAGATTAATAGCCAATTAAAATAGGCAAATATAATTTTTTTCAGTTTTAAATTATAATATACATACGTGCCTTACGAGTATTTATAATATAGAGGGAGCGCTGGTACTTTCAAAACGTAGATGTAGATAAAAATGGTGGTACGGAGCCACCAGTTTCGTTTTAATTCTCTCTTCTTATTAGTTCTCACTTAATCAAACAACTTTCAATTTCCAAATTGTAAGTAGTTTGATTATGAGTCGGTTTTATTTAAATAATTATTAGATTCGATAAATGTTATACGAAAGATGCAAGATGTAAAATAAAAACGTATAATTTATTTTCAGTCTTCTTTATTTCATTAACACTTTAGTCAAAGCTTACTTCTAAATACTCTTCCTGTACATCTTCTGATGAAGACGATGAAGATAAAGGAATAATAATAAACCGTTCCTTATCTAAAATCTGTGGAAATTCCTGTAAATAAGTATTTAATGCATTACTGTTTAGTTTCAAAAAATGATATCAAAGTATATACGATAAAACACATGCACATATCTAACACTAACCAAAAAAAATGAAGTAACAAAACTATTCACTCCGACTTACATGTTAAAACGACGTCGATTTTAAAATCGACGATTTTGTTTAAATTGGACCAAATTATTCACGAATCTGGCGATAAACTTTGTAAACAATGTGTCGCACTTGTGATTGTAGAACTAATTTGTACATTTTCGCTAAGAACGGATAGAAATCTTAAAATATTCACATCGAATGACATAACTCAAGTTTTGAATCAGCTTGACCGATGGTATTGCCACATAAAAATCATTGTTTTTTTTTTTATTTTATGCCATGAGATTCTGGTAGACCTATAATACATTATTTCGTGCGAATATTTTTTGCTAATACCTGTCTTCCTTGCTACGATAACAGGCGTAATCATTATAGATACCTATTCACGATGCTGAATATCCTTTAGTTATATATACATTGTATATCAAAACAACATCTTTAATAAACTAAGGAATAAAAAAAAACGACGGATATAATTGTGTATATTAGCGAATATTAATTTATCTTATTGAAGTCTCCATTAACTGTATGAAATACCTCGAAACAGTATAATTATATTGTTTTTGTTCATAAGTAATTAGAAACGACAGACAAGTTGCCTCAGTGCTACAGATTGATTGTAGCATCTATCATGTTCAATTTTAATGTGTGCAATTATTTTCCCATTAGTTATTGTCACAGCCGAGTTTGCACACTGCATCACAGAGCAGGGAATCATAAAATCGTTAGCTTTGGTGAAGCGCAATTTATTATTGTAAGAAGGGTTGATATCGTCTAGGAAGATAAGAGACTCAATGTACTTTTTTATTGCAATTAATGGCCAGGCGAGCAAGTCATTTGCTTGATGGTAACCAATATGACCACTAATAGACGGTAGTAAAACCAAACAACACCATGAATTACAAAGCAATGCTTGGGCAACACTACGCTCGCCATCCTGACACATAAGACGTTAAGTCTCAATATGCCCAGTAGTTACTCTGGCTACAATGTCCTTTAAACCGGAACGCAACAGTGCATTCAAACTACTGTTTGCCAGACAGCCACTCACATATGAGAGACCTACCACCTACTATTAAGGAAGCTTAAAATGGAGAAGACTGCAAGAAAGCGGACCTTGTCAATCAATTTAAATTGAGAAAGTATTCAAATACAATATAAGGACAGAATCATCATCATCATCATTATATCATATTACAAGACGATGTTGTTGAATCCCCTCACAGAGCAAAAGATTGTGTGGTCCACAAAAGGCTATTTCTAATCTAGTTGTTGTGAATCCAAAAAGTCTTTCGTAATTTCTGATACCTACGGCATAACAGTTAGTGTTTCCCATTTATTTGTTAAACCACAAATATCAGGGAATAGTATACTAATCTCTCTCTGTCTCTTCCACAGGAAGTCCTCTGCTGAACATATGCTATTCACAAATCACTAACATCCTGCAAGTGTGGTTCCCATGCACATATGTTGACATTGCACCACAGTTCAATGAGGAGCGGAAGAGCCCAATCATTAGGTAAGGGCATTCGCGGCCATAGAGCGCGACCGACGCTGCATACTTAATTCATCCATCCATGCAACTTGCCTGTTTAATTGACACTTCCTATTGACATCTATTTGTTGATGTTTCAGCTTTATATATGTGTAAGCTTTGTAGAGATTAAGTAATGTGAGTATTGGGTTTTCATAAGAGCTATTTAATTCCCTACATGACCAATAAACTAAGTTCATTTCATTTCTTTGTATTTCGTTGATATTTATAATGGTCTCATAAAAGGAGTGCACGTGGGTTGTTGAAAGTAAACAAATAATATGACACCTATGGCTATTATAATACATTTTTGCTTTACTCTAATCATAGTTATACTGGCCCAGTGATATACTTCTTTACCCAGGTTGTAAGGATCCATGTATACATAAATGAAGTTATTATTCTTAGTCCGTGCGTTTACGCACTGTATGGTTGTTTGCGACCAAACTTTGGTTTGGTTTTTATGATAAATCGGAAATGGTTTAATTTCAAAAACCATAAACATCGAATATGTAACGGTATTACGCTATAAAATATGTAATATGACTGTTTTTTGCCAAAATAAAATAATAAAATGTGAAATATTAAATGGAGACAGGAGACAAGAAATTCGCTTCGTAAATTCATCTACAGGATTCAACTGTGTATATTTATTCCAAAAATATTTGTACTTGAGCAAAGCCTAGTCGGGCTATACATGTCCAAATATAAATAAGACATTATAATGGCTAATTTGAACAACCGTCGGAATCTGACCAGCGTGGTTCACAGAATTCACGAATTCCACGGAACGGCCGGAATCCGTCTAGACGCCAGACGGTAAATTACGCAATCGGCCATTTCAGCTCAAAATTGTCCATTCAAATCAATTTGCACAAGGAATGTAGATTAGGAAAATAGTTGCATGTTGCCTCCAGGTCCTAGTAACGCTTTCGGAATACTTAATATTTTTGGAGTGAAATCATTTTGTGCCTGCCCATGCCCATGTTAAGTCATGGTTGATGGTAGGAAAACATACTAGATGAAACAAAACCTCTAAGAATGTATACTGTGCAAATGCAAATGTTTATACCCAGAAGTCAATGCAAGACTAAGAAAATTTGCGCCTAAGAGTCACACAAGAAGTGTAGACTCCAGACTCTACAGTCTAGACTAAGTTATGAGTTGGTTAAGTTATGCGTTGGTATAATAAGATACTTTCCAGTCACACAGTTATATACAAAAATAAATAACAAAGGATTAATCTTGAAGTTTTCACACAAGTCGGAGCTAAATAAGAATTTAGTGGAAACAATGGCCGTTGTTCGTTCACCCTGTAGATTTCGAGTGGAGTATTGCAGGCGCGCACCGGCAAGCAATAATTGCACATAATATCCAGTTGCCGTATACCAAATATGTGTGGGACGGACTAGCTTCAGCAGTGTTTATTGCTGTTTGTTGATTTATGTTTTCATCAGGTGCATTGTAGAAGTAGTAATAAAAGTAACTTCACTTTTAAGTACAAAAGGAAGGTCTATAACGACATATAAAATATGTTTTGCATGCGCTATAACACATTTAAAATTATAACACATTTATGAAAGTCATGAAAATGATGTATGGCATGTTACGATATAAGTGATTTGTGGGATTTTTTGTTTGTTTTATTTATGAATATATTTCGACAGCTTAATGGGCTTAATAGGTATTGTTTACTTGTGTAGTCTATAAATTACTTATTCCAATGACATCAATCCACAATAAGGTATTTGACTCCTATTTTTTTATTGTATTTATCAAAACTTAAAGATAGCTATACTAGGCTAGGTCTAACAAATAAAGAAATATATAAATCCATTCAGAATGAAACAAGTTAGAAACGTTTTAAATCTTGTAGTGGGGGTAACAGAAAAGAAATGCAAAACCAAGATTGTGACGTCACTAGGGCTATTATACATTACAGCGTGCGCGTGTGAAAGACAGCAAGATGTCCTCACTACACTCCTACTTTTTAATTTTAAATATTAATATTTTTTCTTAAGTTACAAGCTACTTTGATACTTTTTTGACAGCAAGCCTTTATTTTGGACGTATTTGTGTTTGTAAGCGAAATAGTACCAAAAATCGATAACAATCAAATACCCTATTACGAGTATAATTCTTGACATAGTATATTTATAGAATTTATGAATCATTTTTTATAAAGATTTTTCTTAGTGTCGTATATCACGCAGTCATCAACAAAGTAACAACCTATTACAGAATTAAAAAAACGGCACAAATCAATTTGCCCCCCGTCACCTTGATTACGCCTCTGCCCGGGCGAGTATTGTAGCGCGTGTTGCATTACACAATGGTGCGCACGCGAGAGCCGAGCGCGCGTCCATGTGAAAACATCGCACCGGTCGACGCACGCGTACGCCTCGCCGCCCGTGTGACGCATCATGCACCACCACTTATATTGCTGAATACTTCTCTGACATTTTCATTTATTGCTTTGGTTTACTTGCTTAGTTAATAGCTAACCACCCAAGGAAGGATTTGCCGATGGATAGGCCAAAAATATTTACTTGGTGGATAAAGCTGCCAAAAAAGAGAGAATAGACACAGATATTGCAGTTTGCCTGGCCAAAACCAACGGATTGTGACAAAATTAGCAACACTACAGAAGGTTGAGAACGTATGTGGAGGATTCTATGCGGGTATGGCTGTATGTGCGTATCGACTGCACTACTATAGCCGAAACGTAGAATCCATAACGGTACCTTAATCATGTGCAAGACTATCCAACATAAAATGTTTAGGCTATCAGTTATCATTTCTACCAGACTCATCGCGTGGTTGTGCCATAAACGATTTCAATCAGCTGATGTACTTAAAGACATCATTATTTCCGTGATAATTGACTACATACCTGACAAATAATTAGTCCTTAATGTTTGTGGAAGTGGAAATTCTTCCTAGTGTCATCTTATATGGCGGAAATTTGATTTCACTGCAACATACTACTGGCTTGTAGCATTTAATGTAAATACTATAATGAGTAAAATAATTATGTGTCTTTCGTATTGTACATTTAATGTCATGTATGTACATGTGTACGTAGTAAATATCGGTTATAGTTACGAAATACTCAGAAACAGTCAAGTTATCACAAGATATTAACGCCTTCAATGATGTCATACATTTGACGTCCGAATACCGATTAACATGTTCTATACATTATTGATAACCCCTATAGGTACCCTAATTATGGGCCCATGTTGACTCCCACGTAAATATAAACTTACAAAATATAAAAAAGAACCTACTATAAACCAACATTACTTAAACATCAGTACTGGAGTCCTATATAACTGAATTTAAATAATCACATATCAGAGCACCTTCAATTTAGGATTGCGAGAGATTTCAAGTTACACCCATTCCGTTTTCCTTAATCGGTCCATTAATATGCCACTGGAAGTAAATCCGTCAGTATCGAGTGCGCCTTATCAACCTCTCAGAGATTACATTGTACCTGATATCAGAAATCCAGCATAACTCACTTCAACCGCCTTTTACCATTTATATGTATTTATTTTTGTCGAACGATTCTCGGTAAACGCTAGCACGGATCCTTCTAATGGAATATTTTGTGGGTCATTTCTGTGTCACATTTTTTGTTTCATGTGTTTTATTTGTTTACTAACACGTTGTTTCGTGGTTAAAAACTGGTTTGTAATTCAAATATTTTTAAATTCTATAAACATTAATGCAAAAATCATTAATGCTTGTAGAAATAATATAGTTTCCAATTCGGGATGAATTTAACTAGCGATTGGTGTAACTAACTCAAGCAATTTATTATATCTCAACTAAACATTGAAAGAAATACACAAAACTTTTCCCATATGAGGCCAATTGTCTTCAGAATGATTTAGCAGAATATATCAGACGAAAGACGAAAACTACAACTTTGCTGACATCTTTCGTTCGGTCAAAGTTATTTCTGAAGACGGACAACTTCGCAGCCCACTCCACCGCTTTATTTCTTAAATAACTAACATAATCACGATCCCATAGATAGTATAAATATTAATTACAGACACCAAGAATCACTTAACAAACGTCGTCACTAATGTAATGTCACAAATCCTATAAAAAAAAAAACACCAAAACCACTCCTTACAAAATAGTACAACGAGTCATTAAGCGGTGGGTGACACTGACCATTGAATGAAAATCGATAATGTGTGCAACGGGATTCCCTACATGTCGCACCGACCGTGGCATGCGAGTATGGGGCTAGTACGTTCCGGGAACATAAGCGGCCTGGCCATTACAGCTGATCGTTTACGAGTATCATACGAGTAAAAGGCACTTTTTGCCGGTAAAGAATCTAGTCGTCTTGATATGGTGCTGATGAATTATTGAATTGTTCGAGGCGGGAATTGGAGCAATATATTGTAGTTTTGGTGTGTGACAAGTTTTGTAGTTTTTTTTTCTGTTTTATCTTATGAATCCTTTAATCGCCAGATGCCGTTTTATTAATTTGGAATAATATAATTTTTTTATCTTTATTTAGATGATGCAAGCTAAAATTTATATGAGTATTCCATAGCCCACAATTTGTGGTATAGCATCACAAAGGCAAAACAAAAAAAAACATGACTACCTACTTCTAATTATCTTAATCTTTAAGTTTATCGTAATTCTTATAAACGTGCAAAATATGAACTCGCCAAGCTGTAAAATGATCTGAGAGTTCCATAAACCACAATTTACGGTACAACATTATAATTACGGCAAAACAACAAAAACATTACAAATTTTAATTATCCTAACACAAAAGTTAAAACATTTCACAGTCTCTGTGGCGCAGGCGGTTAGACGCCGCCTGTGAAACGAGAGGCCGCGGGTTCGATCCCCGCACCGAGAGAAATGTTTGTGCGGCCCACAAATATTTCTCTCGGGTCTGGGTGTTTGTGAGACCGAAAAGTCTCTCGTAGTTCCTGATACCCACGACACAAGACTCGATCTTAATGTGGGGTCAGGACTATGTATGTTATTGTTGGGTGTTATTTATTTATTTATTTAGCGCGAGTTGTACTATTAGGAGGTCACGGCCCCGCAAAACAACCTACATTACGCACCTGTAAGAACACATTGCTAAGTCATCGCTAGGACACTGGCTTGTAAAAAACACCGGATATTAGTACAAATTGCGCCAATCGTCAATAAAAGTGGGATTTTGTATCGCTGTCTTTATGACTGATGCGTTTTTTATACGTGCACAATAGTAATAGTTGGGTTCTGAGTTAATGCGAAGTCTTTTCAAATGTTAAAACATCCATTTAACCCAAATTGAAACCAACATTAGGAGGTCACGGCCACACTGAACAAGCTACATTACGCACCTGCTCTAAAGAACATTGGTACGTCTCATATTTATAATATAAACTCACGCCTTTATCTTAGAGGTGATACCAGGATACCCACATTTCGCCTTGTATGTTCCGTCAAAAATGTGATGCGGGGCGAGCGTATCACCACATTTCTAAATTCCTGACTCCGGGCTGGTAATTAAGAGAAATATCCAATATAACTTTGCCTGTCCCATGATTCAAACCCCAGACCTAAGCTTTGTAATCGTAATGTGGTACAACTACACCAGAGGTAGTCATCGTTTATAAAAACACCGGATATTAGTAGAAATTGCGCCAATCCTCTATAAAAGTGGGGCTTTGTATTGCTGTTTGTAAGACTTATGCGTTTTTAATATGTACACAATAGTAATGGCTGGATTGTAAGTGACGGCAATTTTTTTTGCATGAAGATATATGACCATGTTTAAATTGCTATACTGAATGTTGTACCGTTGGTCTGATATCGTTTATGGAGCATATTAAAAATATACAGCTTCTCATAGAGCATATGATCCATAAATATTAAAGTATTAGGAAAGTAAAACAATCAATTAAATCAGCCATCAAAATTGAGTTGTCTAAAACACAAATAATCTCCTTGATAATATCTAGGGGCTTTACTAATAAACTCGGATTAGTAAGGGATTAACTATAGACCACGGCTTTAGAATTGACGCGATTAAATTGGATAGAAAATACTGCCACGATGGCGTAGTAGTACTAGGGTACGGTTACAAAGCTGAGGCCCCGGGTTCGAATCCCGGGTCGGGCAAAGTGATATTGGATTTTTCTATTTATTATCAGCTCATTCATCAGGAATTTGTGCCCAATATGGCGATAGGCTCGCCACCTATCACATCCAGGCCAGTAGCATTATGTATAAATTGTAGGATACATTATGTTTTCATGCGATGGCCAAGTCGATCTATTTATTTACAACGTAAAGAATTTTTAATATTGATATGATAATAACTTACGCAATAACTTTATACAGAAGGTCCCTTAAGCAAGGACTAAATAAATTAATCGACTTGGTATTACATGGATCTCACAACTTTTTGCGGTAGAAAAACTGAGCTGCGAGACTTGGAATTTTTTTACAGGATGTTTTTAATGGGATCCTATATTACGACTGTATTAATAACATTCGTGTGTGTTAATTTAATTAAAACTGTGACTTAAAAACCAGTAAAAAAAATCACACAATATATTCGCAGACAATCCATTGAATATAATTAAATACAGCCCAGCTTCATATAATCCATATCACACAATGGGCGGGTAAGACTATAGTTTTTGTGAGACAGGATGGCGGAGGACAAAAAGCGTCGGAATGAAGCTTGCTACTTTCTATTGTGAATGGGTACAACTCCGTACTTGTGTGTACACTAGGCATTCTTACTGATGGACTTTTAATCTCTTGCGTATACTGTACAGCTGCGTATAATCACTTATGTGGAAACTCACAGTATCATTTGTTTACTAGGAGGAACAATGAATGTATAAAGGATTTTTTGCTAACTTATGGCTAACTATTTACTAACTATTATGAGAGTATGAATTAAAAAAACTACTTGATTGAAATAACCCTGGACGAAGCCTTAGGGGATATTATGAAAACATAAATCAATTCGGTATAGTATACCCATGGATTTTACTACAGTAAAAGCGACTGTCTTCGCTTTGATTAATGGCTTTCTGATGTTATTAAATGAACCTTAATTAATACAGGCCCGATAGCTATAACCAGGAACAACCACACCAGATTTGTACCTTCATTCATTAAAAAACAAATGAAAACAAAATCATTATAATACAAAAACCAATTTGAATGTGCATCGATAGACCACACTGCAATACGTGGGTAGATTTAACCCAAATGAAGGCAAATTGCTGATTGCATCACATGCGAAAAATCTCCACAAGACAAAAAAAAAAAACAATATTGTACATATTTGCATCTGCAAGCTGCATAAGGCGAAGTGGACTAATGTGGGCGAACAGAGCCCAAATGTTTTTCTATGGCCGCCCACGAACGACACCTTGATCATTGTGGGCGATCTGGTGTAAAAGTTGCATGGTATTTAATAGACAAGGCCTTTTAGACCCTGTGAACTGGATAACTGTTATTTGATTTGATTGTAACAGGTTACACAAGTGAGGTGTATTAAAGACTGAACATCTTATGTCTCAGGATGGCGAGCGCAGTGGAATGCCAAGCATTGCTTGCTAATTCAAGGTGTTGTTTGATTTTGCTACTGTCCATGAGCGGTCGTATCGTTTATTTATTTATTTATTTATTCTTTACTGCACACAAAAGGACAAAATAATACAATATTTAACAAACAAAATTAAAGAGTACAGTTGGCGGTCTTATCGCCCTAGGCGATTTCTTCCAGACAACCTTTGGATGGATATAAGAAAAGGATAAGAAGAGAGGGCAGTATAGAATTTAAAGGTAAACATGCTCTGAAAAGGAATAGATAAACAAATTATTTATAATTAATATATTATACACAATATTTGATACATATTTATATAATTATATTTATTATACATACAAATATGAATACTTCTGTAGATAAACATACATATATACATACTATAAATTACCTATTGAGACAAAAGTAGGAAATAAAACTTCTTCATGCAGCTGCTTATAGAGAAAGGTAATAATCTTTAACCATCTTTTTGAAAGATGTCAGTGTTTTCGCCTGTCTTATGACAACTGGTAGTGCATTCCACAGTCGAACGGCTTGGACTGTATACGACTTGCCCATAAAAGTCGTGGTATGCACAGTTTATCATTAGGCGAAGGGCATGATTGTCTCGCCATTCATTGAAAGGAAAAAAAGTTGATTGGTATCTTTATGCGGTTCTTTGTAGGTGAAAATTAGGTAGCGTTAGGCTTTGGTTAGGTAAATATGAACTGATTTGATTTTTCTCATAAATTTACTTGAAAAAGAAATTATTTTAATTAAAACTGCAATGAAATTAAATCCTTGATTGACATTTTTTTATGATTTTATACATTTAAAAGTTTATTGCGCATCCGTTAAACAAAAAAATGTTGGTACAAAGATCAAAGCAGACCCCACATCCTTTATCAAAGTGAAGTTTAATACGATATTTGGCTCAAACAGCCGACATAAACATTCGAAACAGCCCTACACCCGCAGCCATTCGCATGAATTCCGGTCCTTCCTACACCAAGGGAAGTGTTAACGTGAAATCCCGGATTTATTCCATTATTAATCGTCATATGCGCTGCGAGCGACGTCGACGAATACAAATACGAAATAATGCATCTCTCATTTGGTATGCCGAAAACCGGCGGTTACCATAAAAGTAGTGCCCGGGAATAAGGACTGCACCGCTTACAGCCGCGCGGTGAATGCATAATATTTTATGTAAATATCAGTTGTATAATAAACATATAACTTTATGATAATACCTAAGTGGAACTCTGTGTGATATATGGATTTGAGAACTGTGTATTTTTATATCAAATAAGAGAAAACGGCGAAAATAACAATCATATCACACACATACTATACACTTTTTAGCTTACACATAACTCGACTCGTCTTTACTATAGAATATGTATTTAATTGAAGTATATCTCAAGCAAGTGACCATCAAATTAAATGAATCTGTGTAATAGAAACATTGTGGCAATAGATCGGAAGAAGTCTCTGGATACATACTTTTTTTAGATATGTGTACATCTAGAAAATTGCTTACTATCATTGAGGATAATAATGATCTAAAATAAACTTAATGATCAACCGGGAATCGGTATTACCAGGTGGCAATATTCGTCATTAATACATAGCAAGAGGTTGTCGACCCTTTAGCAATCTCAAATATGATTCACTTTCGACATAAAACCCACTCGAATCAACCAGTAAATGTAAGTACTCCTGAATCGTTCGATTAAAAGAGGGTGCCGACCCTAGCTTTCACCCTAACGTTCACCATTAAAATTGTTATGTTACTACGACAATAAAACATCGAAACGTAACCTAAACATGAGCCCCTCTGTTAAAAGTTTTAACTTTTCCATATGTCCATCGATTTATGAATTATAAATACACCTGACACACACAAACTAGACCCCATAGAGAGATACGCGTAATTGAACGTATTAGAAAAAACGAAGATGTTTTAGGCCCGACAAATCAATACCTGCCTTTTTTATCACTCCAACTTACTAAACTTCGACATAGCAACTTTAGAATGCATTGCACCGGTACGAATAGCATGTATGTATACGGATATACTCGTATATACTTCGAATTATTGTCTCACAGAAAGCCCGTACGAGGTTTTTCATTATTACGGATTTGCTGTTGCATTATCATTGATTGATGAAGTGTGTAATGGCCCAACGATGCTTACTTCTTCTTTATTGCGCCCTCACTTTTATAAGGTCTTAGAACTCTTATACATCACAGTTATATGTATGTTTATCAGCAGTTGCTCATGCCTGACCTATTCCTTAATTAAACTTCATCGATTTTTCCAAACCAGCTGGCATTATTATACCGACCGGCCAGTCATAACTATCATTTGCTGACTCTGCACTGCATTAGTCACCGTATGATTAAAGTTATTTTGTCGTGCCGAAATTTCGAAAAACGTCAACAAAAAATTGTTTACCTATGCAATTATGCAAGCGTAAACAGTAAACACATCCATATTTTTGGTAACACGCGCCTTGAGTTACCAACGAGCGGATATGCCGGCACCAAGCGCGCTGCACACAAACTATCGAATTACGTCGCACACCAAATCACTACTGATTTCCAGTTTTTTTTTTTATTTCATTCATGCATACGCCATTCAACTTTCATGTTGAATGACCTACGTACGACTAAGCGATTCAGAAACAAGAATTGAGTTGAGACGTTGCATGGGGACAAATGTTTGTTTTGGCAAAACAATTTGGCTTGATTTAAATAAATTTAAATCAAGCCAAATTGTTTTTTAAGGGCTAAAATGATTTGAGCTCACAAAAACAAGGTTAATTTGGGTTAATTTGTATTTAATAATTTGTTTTAATTCACTCCTAATTCCATAAAGAACTGCAATTTGTATTATATGAGACGTCTTCTTCCAGAGACAATGATACCTTTTTACACACGAGTAGTGATTTTACGAGCGATACATTATGCAGCCACATTTTGTGTAGCCTATTACTATATATTTATTAAATAGCATTTATTTTGGGTTGTGTAAACGTGACTTTTGTTTGTTCAATGGGGACAACCGTACTTCACCACCTATCGTGGTCGGTAAGGCACAGAGGAATATATCCCCTTCTACCAACAGAGCACAGTCTAACTGAATTTGATATGGAATAAGCAACAACCGATTTTCATATCCATCCAAAATCAAACAATGCAGTATCTATAAATCATTAATCATAAAATTCGTAATATAAAATACATATTGCATAACTTATTCAAATGGAAAAAACGTCCTAAATACACTGAACATTGCTGTCCCATTTTCGTCAAATTCCAAAAACATACATCCTGAAATAATGGAGTGTCTAAGGTCGTCAGGGACAACAATATTCCAATTGATACGGGCTGTTTGTCAGCGAGTGAAGGCCAGACAGACATCAAATATTCAGTAAAAATATGTAAGGGGCGACGATAAACGGGTAGGTGGAATCCTTCTAGGGCTGGACTTTATAGTCGTTTGGCACGAGTTGAGGGGTAAAAATGGTCAGAGGTGGTAGGGATTGGGTCCCTGATTATAACGATACCACTCTTATTAAAAGGCAATGCGTAGTTTTCGAGAAATTAATAAAAATAGTTCTTAACCTCAAATCACATATTACGCAAAACGGAACGTTATTATAGGCGATTGACAACTATATCGCTATTACTAAATAATTTATATTATCTGTGGTTTAGAAATTACATGAAATGGAACGTAAAATAAAAGTAATTGCGTTAAGTGTCAATGTCATTCATTCATAAACTTCATTCCGTTTCCCCCGAGTTGCCTGAATGTGTTCTTTGAGCTCCGTGGTAATTATTGTGTGGATTTCTTCAACGACTTTGGCATATCTTCTGGACTTCGATTGTTTGCCTTCACGACCAATCTACGCTTTTACACTGGACACCTTTTACACTTTTTTTTGTTTTATTTGTTTTCAACAACACAACCCATTATGTCTGATGGTAGTTGTTAAACCGACTTTGGGTAAATTAGGTCGACTCTGTCACAAAACCGACATAGGGCACCCCGACTTCACCTAGACTTTTGGGTACCAACCCTAGAGTGTATATAAAAGCCGGAGGCGCGGAGGGAGAGCAGACCCCGCCCGCTGTAACAAAAGATAGGCATCCGTGCGAGCCGTAGCGGCTGAGGCTGGTCGCCGGAGGCGACCAGCAAGCCGAAGCTGCGCAGGCGAGCGTGGATGCCTATCCTTTGTTACGCAAGGGCGAAGGGGCTGCACTTCCCGCAGCGCCGGAGACGTTGCAGAAGCAACTTTGTTTTGAAAACAAGTGTTTTGAGGTTAGGTTACTTAAATTGCTATTTCTCAGGAATGGTGTATTGCCTTTTCACGAGAGTGGTATCGGGGGACAGTGGGGGAGGAGGGGCCCCCTCAACCCCTACTACCTCCCATTTCCTGCCAAACGATTCTAAAGTTTTCCCCCTTCTAGCCCTGTCCTTAGTCGTCACTTTCCTAGAACATGACAAGATTATACCCATTTCATCCTCATTTTGTTTATTTCTTCACTTCCAATATTAGGAGCCCGGCATCGTATTTATGATCCAAGAGTTGTAGTTGTTTATTATGACTAGGAAAATATGTAGGTTAATGGCCTTAAGCTTGCCGAAGATCGGGCATAATGGAGGAGAATTAGCCGGAAGGCAGACCTTGGCACTTGCTAGGATAAAACCAGGTGGAAGATAAAGAAGTTATAGATATTGGTTTGCGGGTTCCGAAACAAAAATTGTAAATACTGTAACTTATTACGCGAATTAATTAACAGTATCATGTCTATAATCGCTACTGATATGTTTCTGCATTCACGGTTTACTTCATTCTTTAACCACAAAAAGGTGGTTAAGTAGCTGCGATTTTATGCCTCAAACGCAACGTGTCCTCTAGACCTCATAAGGGTTACTTACCACTTAGGGGAGGCATATATTCAGCAGTAGTCTTCCTGTGGCTGAAGAGAGAGGGAAAGAGATAGAGAGCATGAGGGCACAAAAAGTTTAGGTACCCTCATTTGTGCTTCCTGCTAAGCCAGTCCTCAATTGGCAGGATTAGTGCAATCGCTTAGTCAATATAATTCAATTATCGTAATCCGTTCTGATCCTAAGCAGATTAAGTTAAATCAGACGGTGTGAGTGACTTTAAGTTATAATGCAATGGGAGAGCCACTTGTTAGCAATTTGTTTCAGCAAGAAGTAATTTCCAAAAGCTATATTGTATATACAACTTACCGATCGGTTTTATTTCTGTCAATGAGATTCTCAAAGTCCAAATTCTAGGTCTTTCATTATTTTTTTTCGCTATGGTGATTACGTTTTAATCTTAAAAACTTAACTCTTAACCGTTTGGTCACATTGGAAATATTTTGGCTGACGACGATAACCATAATAAACTAGACGGTAAATCTTAATTTCACAATATATGTAGGATTTGAATGTTATGAAGACAGATGAGTTGAGTGAAACGTTGGACGAACGTGTTGTGTGAAAGAGATGACGAATGGAAATATTAAAGAGGGAAAGAGTTGGAGAATTTAAGATAAAGATATGGAATTACGGAAGGGTTGTATAGAACAGAATGGAAGATGATGGAAGACGGACCACGAAATAAAGATAATTCATTAAGATTTTAATATAATATATATGATTATCTGAACAATCACTGTCTAATTTGACCTGAGACTGAACAATTCCCACATATAAAAAATAAAAATCATATTTGTAAACTATCACCGTTTTATGGTCTTCAGTACTAATATTAAGCCCATAAAAACAGTAAACACAGTTGACGAGTCCAAACAAGACTTGCGTGGTAAACAAGAGCGAGTTATCTTTAGTGCGCGCAGCGTGCGAGATTCCATAATGATTGATAAGTTTGCATTGATTGCGGCTCAAGGTCAAGAGCCGGCGTGTGACGGCGACAGTTCTGTAGCGCCGGGTAAGTGGATGTATACATAGCTACACGAAATAGATTGAAATGGTTGGAAATGGATGGAAGATGGAAATGGTTTGTAATTTAGAATGTATGAATATACTGCCCCGTTCCATATCTAGTTACAGATTTTATCTACGATTGTGAGAGATTAGGTTTGAGGCTAGTACGCAAGCTTAATGACTTAACACTTTTGACATTTGTATGACATAAAATTCCCAAAGAGCTAATGTTTTGTTTCAGTTTTTTTCCCCAATGCTAAGACCTTAAGCTTCTTTAATCTTCCTCGGCATTGGATGTTAACAACACGATAGATATCGACTTGGTTGTGCCCCTGACTTTGCAACAATCCTTGAACGTCTGTGACCACTTAATATCGAGCAAATCGCTAGCTAATATAAGTGCGAAACCTATGAATATATTTAAAGATATCTAAGATCTCGCACAAGCGCACAAACAGATAAACAGAAACACAGACAAAAATACTAATAATCATTGTTGTGGGTTCTATTTTATTCCCAGTCCTCCAATATAAGTTGTCAGACATAGATTGTTTACTAATTTATTATATGTATACATGTGATATTCACCCTGCAGCTTTAGGATCCGTTGGAAGCCTAGATAGAATCTAGGCTAGGTTAATGAGAAATTCGAAATTCAAAACATCGAATTAGGCAAGCCCGTGTTATCTCCTCCGATTGCTTATCAGCTCTGAGTCACACAATGCGCCGCATTACAGTTCTATTAATTAATTTGTTAGCGCCATATTTACAGCTTATTGCGGTCACTAAACTTCGTATCAGTGTTTGCTTAGTATCATAATTACAATGTGTATGTTATGAAAACATTATAATCATATTTTTATAAACGCAAAAGAGTACTGGTGGTAGGTCTCTCATATGTGAGAGGCCATCTGGGTAGGTACCACCGCAATGTCTATTTCTCCCGTGAACCAACACTGCGTAAATGCACTGTTGTGTTTCGGATTGAAGGACATTGTAGCCAGAGTAACTACTGGACATATTGAGACTTAACATCTTATGTCTCAGGATGACGAGCGCAGTGGAATGTTGCTACTGTTGATGAGCGGTCGTATCGCTTACCATCAGGCGAACGGCTTGCTCGTCTCGTCATTAATTGAAAAAAAAAAATACTTATTACATATTCGGTTGATCCATATTTTTAGGCAAAAATGAACGAACGATTTTTGTTTCATTAAGTTTATAATTAGCCTATTCTTGCACAAATATTCGCTGGTTCTATCTGGTATGTACGAAACGTAGAAGATTATAACAGAATGATTAATAAAATTAACAAATAAAATGGTTTGTAACATTATAGGTACATTACATTTCCACGTAACTTTTTTGTTACGATATCAAATAAATGCGGTATAGAAAACCTTAATAATTTAGAAGGTTCATAGTTAATTCCTCCTTAATAACAGCGATAGGAAACATAAACACCATACAGTTTAACCAATAACCCGCATTTCAAAGCGAATGTCAGTTCCTAGCTTCAGAGTAGCGTCAGCAAGAATGGCGAATCGTGACATGAATGGAAATAGAGCATACAGCGGAAAATAACCCAAGTTTACTTACAAAGGATTCGACTGAATAGAGGAATATTTGAAACGCGTAGTCAAAGGGTTTTTATGCTGTTTGTTACTCAATTACGTATATAATATACATGCTTATGTTAATTTGATTTATGAGACGCTTTTGAATTTAAGGAGTTTGTACTTCCCACCTCTGACATTTCAAAGCTATATTTACAGTTGTTTGAAACTTGCAGTTTGCGAGCGTTGTTGGTTAAGAAATCCTTTTTGATTGTGGTGGAAATGTGATCGTGCCAAACGTTGGACTCACATTATATTAATTATATTATATTAATTTTAATTTAACATACATTACAAAACACTAGTTTTATATCATTAAACAGATACGGGATATATCTGAGGTCATTAAAGATCGGATGATCTAAAATTTAAATTATAGAAAATACTGAGCATAAATGACCTGGCACATATCAAGATAACGGGTCTCGTAAAAAATAAAACACTTCTGAAAGATCAATTGATAAAACATATCAATTAAAAGAAAAATCTCATACATCCATTTGAGATGGCGATCTAAACGATCCGACAGTAGGCGCCACTTAATATCACTTAAACTTTTTCATCATTAATTGTCGAGAATTGGGCTTCGCTCTGATTGACCGACACATTTGATCTGTGATGTATAAATTAATTAAGAAACAATGGCTTTAAGATAAAGACTAGGGTTGCTACGAACATTCGGCTTAAGTATACTAAATAGTGATTTATTCAAGAGCAGAACTAAATACAAAAATACACTACATTATCGTTTCTTACGCTATTGAAAAATGGACTGACCCGCCGAAAGTCCGGCCTGTAACTACGGACACTGTAAAGCAATCGAAACGTCAGGAAGTTAAAAAATATAAAATTAAACCAAATCCGCGATAAACTCCCTAAAAATAGTTTTATTTCATGAAAACTACATTGTTTGACGTCATGTCTTAAAGCTACGTGCAACACAAACAAGTGTTGTTTATAGCATAGCCCTGGCGAATGACCTGAAGGCTTGCAGGTAAGCGATTACCGCCGCCCGTGGGGCGGAACATACATAGCAAAATGTGGGTGTCCTGGCACCTCAGCCGACCATTCTGGGAAAAAAGGCGTGGGTTTATGTATGTATGTATGTACGTCATCAGCTGGCCCCAAAATGAGGAGGGACAGGGAAAAAAGACGTGAGGTGAAAAGGGACTCTTACTTCCAACTATAGTGCGGCTCTACCGCTTTAAAGATTTGGTTAGTATTATAAGACTTTTCATAAATTTCATGAGAGAATATACTACTATATTCGGTGTTTTGCCAATTTACTATAAGTGGCATCTCTAATAAAAACGATTACGGTAACTGCAGTAGAAACTGGAGCAATCTAATAACACCGCTCTGATTAACTGGCCGGCTTTTTATCACACCGACGCGTAACATTCTTAGAACATGCAGCCTGTATGACCATATTCGACGGTACTGTTAGGTTTGTGAACTTATTGATAGTAAAGGATGATATGCCCGCTGTGAAACGATATCAATCCATAAGATTTTAAGCCATGGAAGTTTTTTTAGAATCCGAGAATTTCAAAATAATACAAATATTCGAACCTTATTGGCCATCAAACATGCAGAATTTAGAAATTGTATAATAATTGGGTACGAAATTCCTTAACTAGAAATATAGAATCTTTATCATCCCCTTCACTTTATAAATGCTTCAAGCTAGTAACGAAAAACAGCCTTTGTTGTTATTTAAATCAAACACTGTTTTTGCCCATGGGGAAAAGCTTCCTTTTCGGTACCCCGGGGAGGACGAAAGGAATATGTCAGTGTTTCTGTTCCTTCACCCCGGCACGCTACGGATTTTGGCCGAGCTGATTTAAGGAAGTCACTTTGGTTTTGTAAATGTGATTACAATATATTTATTTTAATATGAAAAGAATCCAGACAATTACTCCAGCTCTAATAGCATCTCGCTTTGCACGGAGGGAAGTGGACAATAATTTATTTCCAACTCCTCCTATTAATTTAACTTTCTGCTTAATTTCGTTGCGAGTTAAAGCCAAGTCAGCCGTTTTCGGAGACTCGCCGACCTTCAATGTCATTACATTGCGTGCCACTGTTGATCCTAGCTCACAGGAGTTACAGTGGTGGGTGTGAGGGTGGGACAGCTCTAATAGCATTTAACTGTAGCAGCATAAACTTATTAGCATTAACCACCATTACATAGTAAATGACCCAATACATAATTTGCGCAGCAGAGATCGTTGAACTGAAAGTGCTAATAACGTAACCCGCGGACGAACTCACAAAACAGTTACTTTTGTAATAGGCATTTATTTTTAGCACAAATTCGTTGCCAAAACAGATATAGTCCATTTGTAATTTGACGTACTTCAACCGTGAAATGTGGGACAGGAGTATAACATACTCATACATACAGTGTTCAATGAATGTACCTTTGATGTTATTCATTATATTTATTCAATTAGATCATATACGTATACTATTCCATGCTAGGAATTGGCCTTCTGTGTTGAGAGGAGTTAGACATTAGCTAATCACACTGACCAATCGCCAAATTTATTATTTACTAGCGGCCCGGCCCAGCTTCGCCCGGGTACAAATAGATTTCTGTACAATAATATGTACGTATTATCTACAGGGTATCTCAAGACTGCTACCGAAAACGAAGCCGGGTGGTAGTTTTAGTGGCTACAAACACAATGCAATTAAAAATTTCGCATAGAAACGCGACAATTATTTTTTATGATTTTTTAAATATCGTCAATGTTGGGTGGTAAATCCATAGTTTTTGCTAAAATAATAATTTAAACTCTTTTATACCTTAGAGTATTTATAAACAAAAGGATATACACTATTATTTTAGGAAAAAATGTATTTACCACCCCAATATGGCCATAGGAAAAAAATAACAAAAAAAATATTGTCGCTTTTTTTGCAACTTTTTCTGTTGCATTGTGTCTGAAGTCGCTTAAACTATCACCCGGCTTCGTTTTCGGTAGCAGTCTTGATATACCCGGTATATATTAATACGTGATGCAAAAACTTTGGACCCCTTTTTACGAAAATTGCGCGGACGCAGGAGCATAAAATTTGGCACACTTATAGTTGATGTGTAGGAGAAGTGCAGAACGCTAATATTTTTCGATAATAATGCTTATAAAGTACATTAAATCAAAAAATAGAACATTACACACACTAACATGCATTTCACACACACATACATACACAAGTATTTGTATACGCATACCATGACGCATACATACTCTGGTGTCAAATTGTTTCTTTTCTTTTTCATTTTGTTCTTCTGACATAGACATATCAAAAAAAAGGTTTTATTTGCCTCATTTAATATACAAAAAGATTTTAATAATAATGCATAAAAAGTACATTAAATCATAATGGTTTCTTATATTTACGCGAATGTTACACATTGAAATAAAACTATTATTTACGGATTTTATCGCGGATTTGGTTTAATTTTACATTTTTTGAGTTCCCGACGTTTCGATTACTTTACAGCTTTCGTAGTCACGGGGCGGACTGAGGTATTAGACGTCCGCTCTGTGACTGTTACAATTCACAGTACAAATGTAAAATTAAACCAAATCCGCGATAAAATCCGTAAATAATAGTTTTATTTCAAAGTACATTAAATCAATAAATAAAACATTACACAAACCAGCATGCATTTGATACACGCATTTGTACACGTATACATACTCTTTGGTCAAATTGTTTCTTTTGTTTATTATAGACATAGTTGAATGTCAAACAGAAAAGTTTGTTTACTGTGGTTTTATTTAATGTCAAACAGAAAAGTTTTATTCCACGAATACTACGTGAAATACTGAGCGCTTATACAATTAATTGTGTAGCAGTAAGATACATTGAAATGGATACGGGCTATCATTATATGCATAATGAAAGTTCTGTAGCTGCAGCAGCAATCTGCAATAACAACATTCAGGTACAAAAAAAAATATAATTTGCTATTGCTGGTTCAAAGCAATTATTGTAGTTTACGATTTCAGTAATTGCATATACTTCAGGATAAATAAGCGATTTTGAGAGATACGTACATTTAAATGTGCACGAATTATCAGAATAACAACATCATTATACAGGTCAAAACTTTTTCTCTTCTTGATTTGGTCGAATTTCGACCACTAGGCGACCACTAGTATATATAAACCTTCCTCTTGAATCACTCTATCTATTAAAAAAAACCGCATCAAAATCCGTTGCGTAGTTTTAAAAATTTAAGCATTCAAAGGGACACATATGAGAGACCTACTGGTGGTAGGTCTCTCATATGTGAGCGGCCATCTGGGTAGGTACCACCGCAATGTCTATTTCTCCCGTGAAACAACACTGCTTAATGCATTGTTGTGTTTCGGATTGAAGGACATTGTAGCCAGAGCAACTACTGGACATATTGAGACTTAACATCTTATGTCTCAGGATGGCGAGCGCAGTGGAATGTTGCTGTTTATGAGCGCTCGTATCGCTTACCATCAGGTGAACAGCTTGCTCGTCTCGCCATTCATTGCAATAAACAAAAAAAAACATATGGACATAGGGACAGAGAAAGCGACTTTGTTTTTATACTATGTAGTGATGAAAAGAACTACTGTCAAGCAAAGATTGGGATACAAAGTTAGAGACAACCTAAAGATAACTAGGTAAGCATAGCAGTATTTTTCGCTTTCAATTTGGAAAATAATAATCTTATCTCATAAATCAAATTGTAGAAATTTTAAATATAAATACGTTGGTTTGGACACTTTTAATCCATTCATTTCGTTCTTTAATTATGCTTGTCGATATTGAAAAATACGCAAAGTTAACACGTAATGCTCACACGTTCTAATATGATGTCATAATACAAAGTACTTCAGCCGTTTCCAACGTCCTTCAAAGGCATGTAGGCGTCAGTTACGAAAAAAATCTAATGACAACAGGTTGCAAATCACATAACCGATTTAGAATTCGAGACGAACGTGTAAACATCTCGTAAGTGTTACGCAACGGTGTGACATGAGGACCCAACTATGAGGATAATTTAAAATAAACTTTAGCGCATCTTTCTTAACCGTCTAAAGACAGTAGTTGTGTTTATTCTTCCTCCGTCCAATATGATTATAGAAACTTTCCTTCGCAATATAATATGTATCACGCATGCTGAAGATTTATTTGGCTTACCATTCTATAATCAGTATACTTGCTAGATTTCAACACTATCGAATATTGTTTTAAATGTTAATAGAAGTACGCTTTTTTCAATTGAATATATTCACACAAATTGTATTGCTAGAACCCATACATAACGTATGGTTTATCAATGAAGCGACAGGGATTACATACAAATATAAAAGTCATAAGAGGCAAATTACAAAAGGAATCATTTTAATTAATTTGCAAAGTTATTATTCCTTTAGCTCATAAACAATAATTCTTATGTGTAAAAGTTGTAAATTGAAAAACTTGTACTCTCCAAATAAGCCACAATTTATTTATGACATAATTACCATTTATAAAATATTATTATAGGCACTTGAAAGACATGTAAATCACGATACGTTATATTTATACCAGTCCACGTCACTTTTAGGTATAGGCCTTCTGATTTGCATGAGATATAAATGTACAAGAGTTAATACACACATAGTATACTTCAGAGAACTAATTTTCTGTAGTATTTTAAGTAGACTGCCTCGGTAGTGTACCTACTTGTACTAGGGTACGATTACAAAGCTGGGGCCCTACTATATAAATCCGAAACGAAGTTCGAAACTTCGTGACGTTTTTGGTTTCGAAACCTACTCTGTAACATGAAATTCGAATCTTGAATGAATTATTCCAATATATCGGCAATACGAACATTTACAGAGTAGGTTTGTACCTACTCTGTAAATGTTCGTATGTTCGTATCGTCATAAACTTCGTTCGTCCGAAGTTTCGAACTTCGTTTCGGATGAATATAGTAAATAAAAATGTAATTGCCGATATATTCGAATCATTCATTATTCGATCCGAAGTTTCGAATTTCGTGCTACAGAGTAGGTTTCGAAACGAAAAACATCACGAAGATTCGAACTTCGGATTTATATAGTAGGGCCCCTGAGGTCTCGATCGGGGGCAAAGTGATTTTTTGATTCATTATCATAAAAAGGTGTGAGTTTATGTATGTATGTTAAGTCCGCCCATCTGCACTGGGCTAGCATGGTGGACTATAGTCTAACCTCTATTAATCAAACTCTATGATGTAGAGAAGACTTATAAGCATAAGTGTAGGCCATTGCGGACTGGTACTAAAGTAAATATATTTTAGTGATTCCCAGGTTGATTTGGGTCAGAGTGTTTGTGAGACCGAAAAGTCTCGTAGTTTCTGATACCTACGACAATAGACTCAATGTTATGGGGCAAGGAGTATATATGTTTTGTTGGGGTGAATTTATTATCTTATTCTTATTCTAGTATACCGGGTATCTCAAGACTGCTACCGAAAACAAAGCCGGGTGGTAGTTTTAATGACTACAAACACAATGCAATTAAAAATTTCGCCTAGAAACGCGACAATTTTTTTTTATGATTTTTTAAATATCGTCATTTTTGGGTGGTAAATCCATAGTTTTTGCTAAAATAATAATTTAAACTCTTTTATACCTTAGAGTATTTATAAATAAAAGGGTATATACTATTATTGTAGGAAAAAATGTATTTACCACCCAAATATGGCCATAGGAAAAAAATAACAAAAAAAAATTGTCGCTTTTTTTTGCAACTTTTTCTGTTGCATTGTGTCTGAAGTCGCTTAAACTACCACCCGGCTTCGTTTTCGGTAGCAGTCTTGATATACCCTGTATATACATGTCTTTGGAAATGTTACACAACGGTGTGACAAGCGGAGAGAATCCACTATGCGAGGATTTGCGCGTGTCCTTTTGTGTATGATTAGACGCGGCACAAATAAGACGCCGCACCACGGATGCTGCGTGCTAGAGATTACTTCAGATGCCTCGTGTAATGAGCGACCATTGTGTTTGCAGGTGCTGTGATTAAGATTTCTTTACTCAAGCATAATTATAGTACCTCATTCATTCAACTAGTAATTATTTTAGCAACAGGTGTATCAGAGTTGCTAACATGGTTGATATCATGTCGTGATTGACTATAACTGTAGCTATTTTTATTGAATTCAATGTATTACTCACAATTTTATTACGCTGGCGATCGTAATAAAATTAAATTAAATAAATATATGTTGGGACCATAAGTTTATAGGATATAGCGAATGAAGTAATAATCACTCAAAATTACAACGCACGATCATGGTTCAATCAAGATGTTGAAATTGTCCTACATAATGATGACGTGAGACACATGATCTTTGCTGTCGCATTCCATTTGGTTATTAAAACTGCAGATTCTAAGCCTCAAAAGGACAGCCATGAATCTACAAACTACTTGAGTTATATAGGTTCCATTTGGTTCTTAAAATAACTGTATCTGTATCTGTATCAGCCCATATACGTCCCGCTGCAGGGCACGGGTCTACTCTACAATCGAAAGTACGATTGAGAGTGGCCATATAGTCAACCACGCTGGCCTAGTGCGGGTTGGCGGACTTACATACCATAGAAATTCTTATAAATCGCTATGGTATGCAGGTTTCCTCACGATGTTTTCCTTCACCGTTTTAGTGCGTGGTGATTGACTATCAATACACACATGACTCCGAAAAGTCAGAGGTGTGCCCTGGGATTCGAACCCGCGACCACCGTCATCATGTGGGCAGCCGCGTCTAGTCCGTTTACCAACAGGCCACCACGCACTTTTGAATTAAAATAACTGCAGATTCTAAAACCTTGAAAGTACAGCCCTGAATCTACAAATTAATATAGGTTGGTGGACGATGATGATGTATCATAGACATTATGAATTCAGTCATGTTTGAATTTACACGCAGAAATGGGTACCAGACGGCCATTCAATTCAAACCTTATAAAAAGGAAAACAAAGTTCCATTTAAAAATCATATAAAAGATCAATTCCTTCAAAATATTTACCCGAGACTACAATATAATCAAAATAATACCTATCTAATAATGTAATAGAACATTTTGACAGTAATATTTATGTGGTAGGCTTACACAGATAATCTAACTCCCACACAATCGTGTCACAAGTAAGAATAGTAGCAAAAACACGATCGAAACGTTGACTCAATTACGTGGCGGGAGATTTATATCCATTCTCAACTATCACAAAAAATAAATAAAGTACTTTTTGTATTCAATACTCACTTATTTTATGTAACGCATCTTTCTGTCTTACTATGCCACGTGGGGGAAAATTTGTACAGTAAAAAATGGCTTTCTCTTTCTATCTGATTATTGTGAAAGATAAAAACCAAACTTGATAACTTTATTCGACATATTAGATCTTACTGTGATATTATTTTATTTTTATTCAGATTTAGCTGATTGTTTTACTACAATAAACCTTTTAATTATAATTGAGAGGATGGGCTTTCAGAATTATTCGCTACACTTCTCGTAAAGCCAGCCTCACAGGAGCCGAACATCTGTGTCAAGGACACACGCCTACTCCTCAAGGTCCCTTACCTACAAAGTGTGTGAGAACAGTTAGGTACTAGCAAGATTGGGCAAAACATTATTTTTAAGTATCATCCAAGGTTGTCATGACATAACGTAGATAAGGTGTGTTATAATCGCTGTGAGGTGAATAATATTTGTCTATATTGTTAATTATGTAATTGGTGTCACTTTTTTAGAGATACTACAAAGTACCAATAGTGGGTTCCTGTGGCTAAATATCTATGAGATTTATAATATCTGCGTAGCTCTGGAAATACAAGTCTGCATATGTAGGAAGCACATTAAGCACACGGTACACTCCAGTAATAATAAATTCATCGTGAAATATAGTAATATTATTCGTGTCACTCATCCAGGCCAATAATAAAAAATATGGAATACTCTATCATTTTCAGTATCAAATCGATCGTATCGCAAGCATAGAACTTTGACAAATATGAAAAATCAATGTATGCACTAAAATTTTTGGCTCATAGCCAGAAGTCATCTTTGATCAATGTTAGGTAATATCTACAATATAGGAACACGTCACTAACATTGTTAGATTTGCAAGCCCACTGTTACGTTTTGATAAAGTAATAAACTATAAATCAAGTAAGACACATTCATGCTCCCAGAATCACGCAATATAAACATAAAGTGACATTTGCGTGCTAACGAAATAAGTTTGTTTCATTCTGACTCCTCATGCCTTCGTGGAGAATTTCTATATTTTATGCAATACTAGCGGCCCAGCCCAGCTTCGCCCGGGTACAAATAGATTTCTGTACAATAATATGTACGTATTATAAACCTTCCTCTTGAATCATTCTATCTATTAAAAAAACCGCATCAAAATCCGTTGCGTAGTTTTAAAGATTTAAGCTTACAAAGGGATGTAGGGACAGAGAAAGCGACTTTGATTTATACTATGTAGTGATTTGAAGCTTCAATGTGATTGAAATTTTGGCATGGACTGAACAATAATTAAAATTGGTCCTATGAGATAGAATAACGCAAGTGCCCTATGTTCTCACAACGACACGTCTAGAATAACGAATGTCGTCGAGGGGCGGTAACAAAATATCAATTTATAAAATAGAAAAATAATATTTCTCAAGAAATCACCAAACTCGTAGGCCATAATGTTTGCCTTCAACGCGAATTGAAGTCTGAAGTGTCTTCTCTGGGTCATTTCGCCGTGATAGCAGAACAGCCTTTGCGAATTAACCTCCAACAGCCTTATTCAATTACGTGCACAAAATAACTAGCGCCTCCAAAATTTGCATTAAAAGTGTGGGTTTTAGAGTTCCGTAGTTCGTGGAGCTAAGTGAACCGTTTGCAACTATCTTGTGTGTTTGTGTGGTGGTTCTGTTGGTAGAATTAACAAACAATGTTTAATATGTGTATAGCGTAGTAGATTGTACGCTTATAAAATTAATCTGAACAAGTATTCTTGATGATTATTTATAGACAACAACGCTTGTACAGTAATTTCAGTGTAAGTATACCTGATTTTAAGTAAGGAATACGATACGGCACGACAAATTGACCTGACTGACCTCTCTCTCTCTATATATATAGCAGGGACCGAAACCCATTCGACATAACGGTACCGGTATCGACGAATTTCGGTTACCTTTAAGATTTCGGTAACCGCTATGACGCAATATAAAGGTTACCCTTATATACGGGAACCGTTTTAATACCGGTAACCTAAAAAGACCTTGAATGCAAAAGAAAATGCGTTGTTGTTGCATAACAAATAAAAATAATACTTGTCGTGTAGTTTACACAATATCGCTGGATACGGTTCATTTCAATTTTGGTGGGTAATTCTGTTGAAAAATTCATGAAATGAGTAAAGATAATTGTGTGGTATAGTGCCATAATGTTTAGTAAAGACAAACGGCGGTATAACCACACACAGGCACTGCCCCCGCTTTGACTTATAAGGAACTTCGCATGAAACATAAAGGTAACCCTTATTTCGGTTACCGGTATGATACCGGTTAAATTCTAGGAATCGAATAAAATTGGCGGATACCGGTTACCATTAAAAATACCGGTATTATTTTTTTCGGTTGATACCAAAAAATACCGGTATTTTTGATACCGGTTTCGGTCCCTGATATATAGGATATACCCAAACTTTATCTAAAACTCTACCAACTATGACGGGATTTTCACCATCATACGGACAATCGCTTTCTTTAACTCTCCGACTATCTCACTCAGCGAATTCAAGTCTTAATTTTAGCCTTTTGTTTATCCTTTGCAAAACAATCGCGGTTACATCAGGCTGCAGAAGACCGACAGACAACCGTTTGTGATTTATTATTTACGTCACGTGCCTGCAGCGCGGTGCATGGATATAGCGTTTAATTGATACCTTATGAACGAGCTATTGTCTCTGGGCGCTGTATGCGTGATGTAATTCGTACAGTTTCTTGGAATTGACACCTGTTTGCTTGTCAATTGAATGGTGCGAAAGGTCAAAGCAGATTGGTTGTATGATAGTGATGGTGCAGTCTAAAGTATTTTGAAGACGTATGTACATACATAAGCTCCAGTTTGTACGTCCGAAGAGGTAGGCAGTGGTATTAATATTGACACCTAACTTAACTCAGGACCACTCGTTTCACACTCCTATTACGCTACCACTCATGTGCCGTGACTTAGTTATTAATATATTTTTATAGTTATTTATCTTTTACGGAACTACAAGTTTAAATAAACAAGTCAACCGCACGCAAAGCAAACACGATCAGGCGAATTTTCTAGGGCATTATAAAAACCATTTGCCAAATCACTTGACCGCATATTTTATTTAACAGACAATTAGAAGTTGCGCATATTCTCTACTTATGCCTTCTATTGCGTTAAAATATTTTCACAATAGCCACTGGCCAGTGTATATGCAAACACAAGTCTAGCACCTCCGAAATCAAACAAAGATTGCCCACTCACTGGGTCTTTGGGTCAAATATTTGCATATATGCAGATAAATTAGTTTGTTTTATGTAATGCTTGAGAAACGAACGTCCTTGCAATAAGAAACTAAAATACGCGTTGTGTTGGCTTAAGAAGATAGGTAACTTATACGTGTTGTTTCAGTGTTTGCAACAAGTAAATAGAATATACTCGTATATAGCCATATACTACATATAACAGACACAGACAATCCCTACAGAAAGATAACGTCTGGTATGGATATCAAAAACGTCAAGAGACTTTTAAGAAGCAGTACAAATATTTGTTGACCACACGAATAATAACATAGGTTTGGTGAACAAAAGCCTATTTCATACAATTTTAACAACACAACTAAAATATTATATTAAATATTTTAAAACTAGTATGATTGAGGAATCCACGGCACATTACAGTCCCGGACAAATAGTATGATATTTCAAATTGAAAAACACGAAGTGGATTACGGGACCTAGGAAACAAATGCAGGACCTTACAAATGCAGGACCTTAGGTAATGTACATTCATACGTATATTCGTATCTGTCAGTTTACTGACTCCTTGTTAAAAGGATATAAAAGCTCATATAATAGACGGCAAACAGCTTATAGGTATACATCCGGTTTTGAATAGTCCAGAATAATAATTAATTATGTCTTATTATGATTTCTTTTTCCGTGTGTCTATGAAGCTTAAATTACGAGCGAATACGCATAAAATTAATTTATTCTCATTATCATTCGAATAAACGGAAATGATATTTAAAATATGCCATAACTCACGATGTGATCATAAATAACCCAATCAAACACACAATGCATTAAATTGAAAATAATAAAATACAAATTTACATCCAATTCGTGAGACAATAATATTATGCCATCACACAGAAATTAGCAGAATGTATTGATAAATGTAAACAAATATTACAACTGATGACTTTACAATTGTATTCATTTGTTTATGACTTGCACATATTTTTTTTTTATTGTGAATGTAACAAGTACATACTTGCTTACTTTGTTGTTGTAGTTTAGATATTTTTATTATATTTACTTGTATTTAGTGATTTATTTAGGTATAATGTCAAATCCACCCACTTTCCAGCTCTGCCTGCTAATATATGGTTAGTCTTAGTTAGAGGTCAAGGTCATACTTGTCCGGCATATTATAGATATAAAGTATGTTTACAAAGTATTCGTTCTTTTTTAGGAAATTCATGGAATTATTAATACACTACTGTACAATATTTTTTGTCTGTATGTCAATAATGACTGGGTAAATAGTCTCTCCAACTAACAACAAACAACAATAGTCCGTACCACAATCACTCCTCAGAAACATTTTTAAAAAAATAATCATAATATAAAAAATTGTTTCTTAATCTTTGTTAGTCATCAAGAATTTCTTAAATGGTATAGAAGAATGGTATCAACAAACCTGACTGCAACGCGAACACTGGACTCATCTCCGGCCATGGTTGCTTCTGCCCACCTGCACAAATAATTCAATGCCACCGTAAAGCAGAACACTAAAATGTAGCCTTGTAATACATTTGATAACAATTGATATGCATAAACAAACATTATTGATAAAAATATTTCAGTTTTTTGCACTTGTATTTATCAGTTAGTACAAAAAATTGCCCAAGCACAGTGCAACTATGCCTCCTAATTAATTTAAATTATGGTTGTTTAGGTAACTGAGAAATATGAATCCACCTAGGAATTAAAATTAGCTCAATCAACAATGTGTATTAAATATTCAGAAAGAATGTGATTGGTTTATTATTTTCACTTTGGTCACTGATTATTGTAATATTGCTTAGTTTTCATTTTATGTTCAAAGGTATGAATAGATCATCTCTCACATCTACATAAATAATAGTTGGTACAAATTATTATAAGAGAGAGTAAAAAACATATTCTATAGTAATATCATATGTTACATCTATCATAATTATCAGCAAGAATATTTAAAATAATAGATAATGTTTATTTGTTATAAGGGATGAATAGAAAGATTGACATGAAATATATTTACTAATATCAGAAGAGAAAAATCTTTATATTTACATAAGTTTTAAATTTAAAATATTGCTTATAATATTATCAAAGACACAATTATTAACATTTCTATTTATCTAATGTGTCTTGTATTTCCTTATTTGATTAGTTTATAAAACATGTTACATGACACACATAATGAACTAAAAACTGAGAACTGTCTTTATCAATTGACCTGCCTTACAGTATCAAAGAAGTTGCATAAAAATAACAGGTTCAAAGTTCAATAAACTATGAACAAACTTTGTGTATATTTTAGATAGTAATACATTTAAATCTGTTATGAAAATTAAACAGATTCATATGAATGATAAGAATATACAAAACTCAACTATCTTCGAATTCTCATGTAAATTTCATTTTTCATCTTTACTGTTATTTTCATAATAACAAAACCCAAAGTATTACTTTGTTTTACTAAGATCTATTCTGGAAACTTTTACCATGATGATACCAATAACCGTAACACCTATAAACAATGTTAAAATTCGAAATCATAAACGATCTGTGTAACACACTTTTAAATCGTAATAAAAAAAACTCGGTTGCATTCAGACATTGTATCCCAGAGTAATAAAAAGAAAGTCATCGGTGATCAGCGCATTGCGGAAGTGTTAGCACCAGCTGGACGCGAAAATTTGACAGAAATTAGATAACGGTGTCTTATCAGCAGTATGAAAATAAACGTTCTCTACATTCGTATAGGAAAAATAATCAATACTACTCACTAAGGACTCCGAAAACTGAATCTCCCGAAAACTAGATTACATTTCACTAAGCATCCGCGTCATTGAGACTCGCTAGACCGACAAACACTTATATTTACGTTTTCTTTTACCATTTTTTCCGATATTTCTTTGATAATACGATCGTTTAAAAACTATTTACAACTTTGTTCGAGTTTAATACTTTTTCTCATTGCAATACACGCATCAAAATAATATATCACGTATTAATTGCGACGATATTATTTTTAATTAAAACGGCAATTAGACCGCACGACGCCGTTCCCGGGCGGCAGTGGCCATTCACAAAAATCCGTTTGACAACTGACTGACAAAACAACGATCAGATTGTTTGGTGTCATTTTGACAGCACTTGGCGGTATTGTTAGTCGTGTAAAATAGTAGAATTTTATGGTACAAAATATTTTGTTGGAAAATTGTTTAACAAGTCTTTGATATTGATTATTGTATAACACACAATAATAATATTAAATTAATTAATAATGAATGCTGTCCAATAAAAATGTATATTATGGCAATATAATATTATTATGGCAATGTTAAATGGATTTTTTATAGCGCCATCTACATTGTATAATCAAAAGCAATACAATGTCAAGCTAGATATCAGATTATCAGGTATCTTATTTTTTAAAATAGATGACGCTAAATACATTTCAAGAGATCTCAGCTTTCATAAAAAAATAACAGGTGGCGCAGCCCACTCTTTAGATCTTGTATTTTTATTATAATAACTTAGTATATTCGTATCTACAGGGTATATCAAGACTGCTACCGAAAACGAAGCCGGGTGGTAGTTTAAGCGACTTCAGACACCATGCAAAAGAAAATTTTGGAAAAAAAAGCGACATATATTTTTTTGTATTTTTTTTCCTATTGCCATATTTGGGTGGTAAATACATTTTTTCCTAAAATAACAGTGTATACCCTTTTATTTATAAATTCTCTAAGGTATAAAACAGTTAAAATTATTATTTTAGCAAAAACTATGGATTTACCACCCAAAAATTACGATATTTAAAAAATCATTAAAAATTAATGTCGCGTTTCTTTGCGAAATTTTTAGTTGCATTGTGTTTGTTGTCACTAAATCTACCACTTGGCTTCGTTTTCGGTAGCAGTCTTGATATACCCGGTATTTAAATTATGTGCATTATCAATGGTAATCATATTTTCAATTCATTTTTGAAGTTTAATCTTACATCTTAGTTTGACTTAAAACGATTAGTGAGGTTGACTGTCCGTTGATTTCCGTTGTCGTGTTAAATCTAACGGGTAAACCGGTGAATGGTATTAGTCCTTTAAAGATTCTACTCTATAAATTGATCAACGTAGAATAACGTTCCGAGATGTGTGAGTCACCGGGATCGATCTGCCTACGTTGAAATAACCATTCAAATTAATATATACAAAAGTTATTTATGGAAACAAGTTTGTGAGAGCTTTTTGCGAAGCCAGTTCTTATATTTACGTCATAGTCTGTATAAAATGTGATGTGATATTATTGTATTTGCGAAACTATTCTACATAGATCTGTGTAAGTTGAGTTTCTACAGAGAGATCAATGACATGCAAATAACTTTTAAGCTTGTCTGCGCTAGTACGTTAACGGCCTTATCCATAGAGAGTTTTATCACCTATTTAAGGCATCGAATGTTGTGTCTTATTCGCTCAAACTGAATTCTAAACTCATTTCAAAAATGTTTTAAATGTGTC
Source organism: Hyles vespertilio (assembly GCA_009982885.2). Classification (NCBI taxonomy): domain Eukaryota; kingdom Metazoa; phylum Arthropoda; class Insecta; order Lepidoptera; family Sphingidae; genus Hyles; species Hyles vespertilio. The sequence continues at coordinate 21,397,395 of CM042808.1, read as the reverse complement.
TATGATTAAGGCCGTAAGTAACCACGGACTGATTAACAAATCTTGCTAGCCTTCAATGTTCGGTGGTCAAAGGCCGGCCCACTCGCACAGCGCTCCATATATCAGATTTTAATAAAGCTTTATTGGTTATTCTTGTAACACACGAATGGACTTAGTTTTTGATCAAATTGGGTTTTGCGAAACGATAGCCTATATCTCGCAAAAAAATTAGTTTTTAGCTTATTTGGATGGTTTTTAATTGCAAGTTCAGACTGTTTTTATATTCGTATTTGTGACTAACAATATAATAAGATCTTCTAGTTTTTATTTACCTATCGTTTTTCCCGTTTTATTCTCCACAATCTCTAGCATTCCGCCTGTCATCCTCTGTCCATGAGACCATTAGGTTTTATATTGTCTTTAATGACATCACGCCAGCGATTTTTATACCTTGTTATTATTTTTCTTCAGTCACAGAAAGTCTACAGGTGAATAAAAGCCTTCTCTAAGGATCTCCACATTTACCTGTTGAAAGTGACCTGCATCCAGCGTCTTCCTGCAACCCTAACCATATAAGGTGGACGGACAACCGTCCGTCCACGTTATATTATACAGGGTATATCAAGACTGCTACCGAAAACAAAGCCGGGTGGAAGTTTAAGCGACTTCAGACACAATGCAACAGAAAAAGTTGCAAAAAAGCGACAATTTTTTTTTTGTTATTTTTATTCTATGGCCATATTTGGGTGGTAAATACATTTTTTCCTAAAATAATAGTGTATACCCTTTTATTTATAAATAATCTAAGGTATGAAAGAGTTTAAATTATTATTTTAGCAAAAACTATGGATTTACCACCCAAAAATGACGATATTTAAAAAATCATAAAAAATAATTGTCGCGTTTCTTTGCGAAATTTTTACTTGCATTGTGTTTGTAGTCACTAAAACTACAACCCGGCTTCGTTTTCGGTAGCAGTCTTGAGAGACCCAGTATACCTATTATGCTTAAAATATTTTAATCTCAATCTATAACTCCGTACGTTAGCTGCCACCCATTTAGTCGTGCATTCAATATTTACCTATTCTAAGCAAGCTTTTGGTAAATTCATAGTAGATACCTAATTAAAAAACTAACTACCTAAAATAAAAACTGTCCTTCAAACGAGGTTGAAAGAGAGCACTCTCCTTAAGGTATGCAGCGACTTTGTTGTGCGGGTCCCCTGGCACTGCAAGGTCCATGAGCAGCGGTGGTCGATTACCATCAGGCCGGCTGTTAACTCGTCTGCCTACAAGATAATAAAAAAAAAGTACAAACGGCCAATATCGCATTATTTCTAGAAGTAAGGTAATATAAAAAAATCTTCCAGGTCTATATAATCCTGCCCTAAGTATAATTTTTGGGTTGCTAATCCGCGTCACGCTTGGGACGTGAGTTGACGAGCGCAGAATGATGATTTTTGTACTGATGACGTTATTTGACAGCCTCCGTGGCGCAGTTAGTTAGACACCTGGTATGAGACGAGAGGCCGTGGGTCTGACCCCCGCACCGAGACAAAAATTTGTTAGGTGCACAAATATTTGACTCGGGTCTGGGTGTACCTATATGAGACCGAAAAGTCTCTCGTAGTTTTTAATACTCACGGCATAAGACGTCAGTAATGTCAATTCTTCAATTATTCTTCATTATTTATTTATTTACCGCCTGTCATCAGCCAATCAATTGGTTGTATCTTATCTACGTTTGTTATTCTGCTATCACCACGTGCCTTCACAAATTAAATTTCCAAATGCACATCTAAATGTTGAGACCAAAATTTGCTTATCACTGTTATTGATAACATCACGTCTGTTGCTATTGCTAACGTCAATTTTAATATCCTTCCTAACCCAAACTAATTAAAGAGTACAATAACAATTTACCCTTTAAACTACAGGAACAGTATATTAAAGATAGATTAAGGTGCGACGGGACGAGATCAGTTATCCGAGATAACGGGAACTTCTAACAACAAAGTATCTAACTACCTAATTTCTCGGACGATTTGTTTCCTTGGCCAGACGTTGTGATACCAAGATTATTAGTAATAAATTAACTTATTCGTAACTATCTACTCGTATTATATGAACCTTAACAAACTGAAATTATTCACAATAAAACCTTTAACTTTACAGTTATGTAAATTTTCGATGGAAGCATATTTTTATAAGTACCTACTGCTATTATCTTGGAATATTCTAGATATGGTCCAGAATGACCTAGGTGGAACCTTCATAGAAAACATATACCTAAAAAACGAGTGGGAGTGAGAGAGCAAAAAATTGACAGTAACATAGATTTGACACCGAGCAATCAATCTCAAAGAGCCTCTGGGAATTTGTTATTATCAGCTTCTTTTTACACAATCTTTGCTTGTAGTATCAGTACCAGAATGTTTTTGTATTATGCTAAGCCGAAAGTCTTTGTAAATGTGTATTACAAAGCCGTTGATACTATGCGAAGGCGAATCTCCGCAATAGAAAGGGTATCTCGGCTCTCAGTGCGTCGCAGAATCTTTCCTGAGACCAATCGATAGTGATGTTACGAGACTTTTATCGATTTATAATATCGAGAAGTTTGTTTTTAAGTGAACGATTTTTCTTTCTGTAATTCAATCATACCTACTCTACCCTACTCTCTTATATAGCAAGAAAAAAATATGAAAATAAGATAGATACCTACTGTACAAAAATATTTTTTATTAAATCTTAATTGCGCCAAACGAAGTCTATCGTACAAACTTCAGTATATATTACCTATGTTTGTACGCAAAATAATTTCCAGAGCTTTTTAAAATATTATTGCATCATATTTAACTGCATAATTTCACTCAAAGCATCTATGGATTATCCTAATTTTCTTTTAAACCTCTGGCTAATGTAATAATCGAATAGATAAACGGATCCATAATTAATGTGGTTTACAAGGAAACAAAATATACTACATTTTATAACAAAGACTGTAATATACCTATGCATAACTAGAGCAGATCTTTCTTCGAAATACCATCCATGTTTAATCAGTGGGAAATATTTTATCCATAAGCCTGGCAACTTTGTCCACAGCGAAGCCACCGATATTGCATTAATTAAAACATAATTCATAGCAGGAAGCACGGCACGAGAATACTTTTCCGGGAATTTGACAATAAAGACCTTTAGCGTCGAGCTCGAAACGTGAGTCGGGTATTTTGGTAACTTTGTCTATTCATGCAGTGACAAAAGTTATCCTACAAAATGTAAGTACCAAATGTGAATACAATATTAATGGTTAATTAATTTAAAGCTATTTGTTTGTTTCAATCTAAATAACTATCTAATGGCTGTCTCGATGGCATTACAACTAATAGTAGGTACACTTCATTATGACTAGAACGCTGAGGGCTCGGGTTCAAACCCGGGGTCAGGCAATGTAGTATTGGATTTTTTTATAAATTGTCACCCTGGAGTCAGGAATTTGTAACCGATATGGTTATGGGCACGCTCTTTATCACGTCGTGGGACGGAGCACACAAGGCGAATCATGGGTGTCCTGGCTGCTATCAAGGGAAGCTGCTTACTTCTGGCCAGACTAGCCAGACCAGATAAAACAAATACTTGTGGTTCACACAAATATTAGTTTTGGTACGGGGATCGAACCCGCGGTCTCTCAGTTCACAGTCAGCATCTAACCTACACCGCTATGGAGGCCGTCCAACATAATAATTTTCCTATTTATTTTTCTAAAATGAATAGATCGCTTCCTTACACATTCCCATCACTAGTTGGAAGCTCTTACGATCACATCGACGACACCAGACAAAGGCCTTAGAGTCCATTCAACGTCATCGGACTCAATTGCCAATTCACAATAGGTTTCTCGCATGAATATTCGACTGAAGCCGTTTCTTAGTTAAAGCTACATTCCCCATATTGCGTGTTAGAGGGAAATAAATGCTGTAATGTTGTGGTGTGGACTTTAATTATATAACTTAAGGGTAGATAATCTCTAAACTAACATTAAATGTACTACCGAGTAAGTAGGTGCAAATATTGTATCTTAAAGTTTGTATGTTGCAATAAAAAAAAGGAATTATTACCGACTTCAAAAATGAATTGTACCGATTTTTTCTCAGCCGCAAATATTTTTAGCCGTTTTAGTCGTGTTTATTCCTTCTCAGATCGTTGCGACAGATTGTGAACATTACAATCCAGTTATTTAGGCATAAAGTATTACTACTAATAACATAATGTACCAAATACCTAACACCATAAGTACCTTACACCATACTTACACGTACAATGAAAACATTAACATATTCAGCAATTAAAACGTTATAACATGACGGAAAACGAACCAATTATTTATGCAATTTAACTTATATTATCCGCCGACACACCCATATTTTGGAATAAATCGCTAGTCAATATGAGTGACATGTGGCGCTCACAGTGGCGCACTAAAATCTTACTAATATTATAAACGCGAAAGTATGTAAGTAGGGATAGATGGATGTTTGTTACTCTTTCACGTACACACTACTGGAAGGATTTAAATGAAATTTGGTATAGTGACAGCTTACACCCTGGATTCAAATAGGCTACACATTATCCCGAAAAAATGTAGTGTTCCCGTGGGATTCCTCAGGAATCTAAATATAGGTATATAGACCCATTTGGATGTTTGGTATGGAGATAGCTGAAACCCTGGTCTAACACATAGGCTACATTATATGCCAAAAAAAGTAGTGTTTCCGTGGGATGGCTCAGGAATCTAAATATACAGGGTATCTCAAGACTGCTACCGAAAACGAAGCCGGGTGGTAGTTAAAGCGACTTCAGACACAATGCAACAGAAAAAGTTGCAAAAAAAAAGCGACAAATTTTTTTTTGTTATTTTTTTCCTATGACCATATTTGGGTGGTAAATACATTTTTTCCTAAAATAATAGTGAATACCCTTTTATTTATAAATAATCTAAGGTATAAACGTGTTTAAATTATTATTCTATCAAAAACTATGGATTTACCACCCAAAAAAGACGATATTTAAAAAATCATAAAAAATAATTGTCGCGTTTCTATGCGAAATTTTTAGTTGCATAGTGTTTGTAGTCACTAAAACTATCACCCGGCTTCGTTTTCGGTAGCGGTCTTGAGATACCCGGTATATGTTATATTTGCTCCACGGCCCGACGAGATGAGAAGGAACATATACCGGATGTAACGGGACGGGAAATATAGTAGACAGCGCACGAGAAATATAGTTAGTACGCGAAATAATATATTATTGATCTGGACTGGACTCAAAAGCTATCTGCACCCGGGCGAAGCCAGGCCCGACCGCTAGTATAATATACTTGTCGTAGAATATTTATATTTGGAGATGTTACGCGTCATCCCATCGGACGTCATATTAAGAATTCCAATGAGAGGATGTGGAACGCCAGTCATACTTCACGTTGTATGATTTAGTAGATTTATAGCTTACTGATAAAATTGGAACTTATAAAACCACTTTTTTGTTATTGTACATGGAACAATGGAATTTATTTTATAATCAGAAATCCCACCAGGTTCATAGTCAATTTGAGTATTTACGGGAAGAGTATAGCATCAAATGAATGGAAAAAGATGATTTAATTTTTATAAATAACTAGCGATCAGCTCCGCCCGGGTGCTGGGTTCAAAATGGCAACCAAAATGTTCAATTCCGACTATCAATTGAGAATATCGACCAATTGGACCACGAAAAACGAATAAAATTTCCTCGTATCTGCTTAACTTTTCACTACTGCTTCCCTCCTATAGGTCCTAGCGTGATTATATATAGCCCATAGCATTCCTCGATAAACGACTGATGAATTTTACAATCGAACCAGTAGTTCCTGAGATTAGAGGTTAAAAACAAAAAATCTCTTCAGCTTTATAAACTAGTAGGTATAGATTTTATACATTTGGTGCTGGAAAGGAACTGTTTATAAAGATGTATGTACTTATATGCCTTTAGAGAATAATATACTTATCGTTCTCATTGGCTAAGTAAGCTAGCCAGGTGCGTGGAGCGACGAAAAAGAAAAATAAGTCATACACATAACTGAACTAACCTGTGATGTTTTAACATGTACCTATCTTGAAGTCGATTCGAATTAATTTAAATAAATTAGACATTTATTGAATCGATTTTTTTATTGTATTTATAAAGGCTGTACAACTAATTAGCCAGCTACAATTATTTTAATGACAATCGCCGACACTCGACCGTGTAGAATGTTCAGATACAGTTATTCAAGAACTTGAAAATAATCGCAAAATTTATGATAATAAGACGCCCGGCAAAAAAACTTGATAGTTACATAAATAACACGATTCTAATGATATGACAGAACCCCGAAAACATTAAAATAATATTGGATATTGAGTAAAGTTGGAAACACATTATTGTTTGGGTACAGTTAGCTTAATTTTACCGAAATATGTTCGTCTTCAGTTAAAGCAGTGCCTCTCAAACTGTATAATAAAATCATGCGTGTGGGGCGATGAATCGAAAGAAAGTAGAGGGCTTTGAAACTTTGATGGAAGAAACTTGTCATGTTTGAATATACGTAAATATTTTACTACATTTATCGGAACATAAGAAAAGGATTATGCTCGATTAACAATCAGGGCCGCTATAATAGACGGCTGTTTGTTTTGGAATACCAACATTTCTTGATATCTTCAGCGTAAAGGTATTTAAATAAATATTTGAATACGCTGTATTTTAAATCAAAAATATAAGGTACCTCCTTTAAATTATATGGCATTGGAACTTGAGGGCACTAGTCATTTTTAAAATCAACGGGCGAAGGGCAAAGTTTGAGAAGCTACAACATAAAGAAAAGATATTCAATCGACGCATTATACATAATGAGCATTGACTCGCAGGTCTTACACCGGCTGTAATATATTTTATTTTCTCACTCATTTCTCTTGAGGTTATTGGCGATGAATAATTCAATGAGCTATTTGCTAAAGCAGATTTTATTCCTATTGCAGAGGGAAGGGGACAGTTAGGACCCTTCCTAGTGACATTGTTTCATGGTTCCTGCGTTTATTTATTTTGTCTTTTTTATTTTAAATATTTTCAAAATATAATTCTCAACCATCTCTTTCTCTCTCAGTCTCTTTCTAACTTTTTAGCCACAAAAAGTCCGTATTTTTATTTTTTTTTTGCAATGAAAGGCGAGACTAGCAAGCCGTTTACCTGATGGTAAGTGTATCGACCGCTCATAAACAGTAGCAACATTCAACTGCGCTCGCCATCCTGCGACATAAGATGTTAAGTCTCAATCTGTCCAGTAGTTAGGTACTCTAGCTACAATATTCTTCAATCTGAAACACAACAGTTCATTTACGCAGTGTTGTTTCACGGGAGAAAAAGACATTGCGGTGGTACCTACCCAGATGGCCTCTCACATATGAGAGACCTACCACCAGTGAAAAACATTGTCATGTGTCCATTGTTGAACACATGCCTCAACCAACAAGCTCCACCACAACCTCATCTCAACCATACTTTAAAAAATATGTCAATGGTGTATTTATTGTTTAATTACAAGATAAGCTATAAGGTGAATATGGTTCACTTTGAATAGAAAAAAATTTTTGGAAAAGAATACTGTTACTATTTAATACTTCTTTTTCTTCTTCTTTGGATGCCTCTGCAGTGTTAAAGGCCATCAAAGTTTAGCTTCAACTTAATATTTATTACATTTAATAATTTCCAATTAATTTTAACTTTAATAACTTGGGGATGTCATATAATAATGGAGCTAAATAGCGTCTTCAAGATAGTTATATTATGCGTTGGCAAATCTTCAACATATATCAAGCTTCTAATCACTTTTTTAACTAAGTTTGCACTGTATTATGGGAAAGTCTTTTGTATATTCAGGCACCCACACAATTTGACTATGCGGTCCAAATTTCCCCGTTTCCATGAATAAGACTTTGTTTCCGTCGTCGGTCCGTTATTGTCCTTTGAAAATCGATGGGGAAATAGGGCGGGGAAGATAAAATGGAACAGAAAGAAACACCATAGCCAAACGTCGTAACCAATCTTTTGTATCATACCTTCAATATTGTAGTTTAAACTCTAAACTAAAGTTTGTACCAACATACATACTACAAAATTAATTAACAAATTCCGTAGAAGTTAACCGAATTTCATATTCCATACTAAACAGCTATTAATAATTTGAAATATGTGTGCATTTTGATTTCACTCCAGTAAATATCTGCGAGCGAATCAGTCCCGGTAGAATTCATGCAATTTTCACCGCAACCTATTTCAAAACTAAATGCGGTGCAGGCTTCGTAAATCACTCTCTCGTTAAAATATATTCCGTCGGATTAAACACACTTCTCATTTAATAATTATTAACATTTCAAAAGTATTCATATTCAATAGGATTCAAATTATAAATATTTAACTCGTTTTATATTTTATTTTCATCTGAGATTTGTTAACAGTCTCCGTGGCGCAGTTGGATAGACGCCATTTGTGAAACAGATGCCTCGGGTTTGATTCCCGCACGTAGACAAATGTTTGTGAGGCCCAGAAGTATTTGTCTAGGGTCTGGTTGTTTGTGAGACTGAAACTTTTCTCCTAGTTTCTGATACACGACACAAGACTTACATAATTGATATTAATGTCAGGACTATGTATGTAAAAGTTGGATGTATTTATTTATTTTCATATGTAAAATAATCAAAAATACGCCAGATAAGGATAGGCAGAGACTATCGAATCTTTATAATATATACAATGGAATTTAGTTTATACAGGGTATATCAAGACTGCTACCGAAAACGAAGCTGGGTTGTAGTTTTGTTGACTCCAGATACAATGCAACTAAATTTTGTTTGATATTTAAAAAAAATTGTCGCGTTTCTTTGCGAAATTTTTAGTTACATTGTGTTTGTAGTCACTCAAACTACAACCCGTGACCCGGCTTCGTTTTCGGTAGCACTCTTGATATACCCGGTATACAATGTACTCTGTGCTAATGAACTTTACAAAATAGGTACTATCCTGAGATACCTTTTCGCCTATTACGCATTTATACATTTTTTCATATGCGTCGGTTATGGATGAGTTATACTCAAACACCCTGTTCCTGTCATATAAATATGCTATATATCTTCTTTACGATCAATATCGATATGATTTAATACAGGCTAATATCCTCGAAAAATTCGCCTAATTTTGTTATTTGATGTAATTTCTTTGCGTCTCTTACTCGATTCTGGTTCAATATAGTTGCTAGGTGGCTGAATGGGTTGAATATTTTAAATTAACAAAATTTTGTATTTTTGTTGAAACTAGCTTAAGTATGAATCCTATACATATTCAAAATATATAGATTTATTCCTCAATATCTCTACCGCATATACAACGAATGTTTGAACACTTTTAAAAAAATACTCGTGGATTTTTGGCAAAGCCGGGCAATGCTTTTTGGAAGTTTTCATTAGCTAATTGCATCATTGGTGTGATTGCATTGGCATGATAAATGTGGAACCTTACACTCTGGTGTAATTTTGCCTGATTTAACGCCTTGATTACCTACATGATTTTTGTTCAAAATCTTCGATCAAAACTATATACTAGATACAGGTTCCGCAACAAAATCATACGCCAAAAATTGCCAAGGTTGCTTATATTTGAATTTCGAACTAAAAAATATAGCAAAAAGTCTTAAATTATAATCAACTTCACGTAACAATTAATTTTATTCCTTTAAATTAAGATTTATTATGTTTTTGGACAGTAATAAAATCAAAGAAAACCACACGCTTATTTGTGCTGTTATTTCTCTTGCTTCCATTTTTAGGCCGTTACTTATGCAGAAGCTTAAAGGCAGGCGTCCATATGTCCGCATCGTACGTATCAGACGTATTGAATATCGACCTTTGTATATGAATACATAGATTCGTGCGATCCGTACGATGCGCATCAGTGGACGCACTTGTATGAATTCCTATGCAAATAATACTATGATCCGTATGATGCGATGCTTCCGATACGTACGATGCGAATATGTGGACGTCTGCCTTAATGCAGAAGAGCTTACGACTTACATCAAATGTCTTCAAAACAGCAGTATAGGTGGGTTAGTTCGATTGTGGTGATATCACAATATCATTGAAGTAAAAAGAGCTACGTATCTTTCAGTAACTGAGATTATTGTAGTATATTCGTATCCACCTTGATAAGGATTACCGTACGCGTTAGTGGAAAATTCGTCATAGTAATTCAAGCAAGTGTGCAATTATGCGTTCGAAAATGACGGCATAATATTGTTGACTGGCAAAATACAATCAGTGGCCAGTGGATATACATTTAAAATGTAATGCATTTACCACCACAATAAGAAGCTGCAATAATAACAGTTACTATATGTGTATAATTCAAGTAGTATTTGGAGACTTCCATTTCTATATATTAACAAAAGCCACTCTGAGACGTTAACGGCGAGGGCTAGATAATGACGTGTTAGTTATAAAACGGCTCCGACGAAGGCGTGACAAATAGGGGGAGGCTTGTCGGTGACAGCGACTCAGCGACTAACAATATTACTTCTAGTCGGAGAGCTCCATTCAAACCACAAGACATGCTGCGTTATCAAAAAGACAACAGAATTATTGAAAATTCTAATAAATAAATAGTTAAATACATAACACCCAACAGTCACATACATAGTCCTGACCCCTAAGATCAAGTCTTATGTCGTGCGTATCAGGAAATACGAGAGACTTTTTGGTCTCACAAACACTCAGATCGCGAAGAAATATTTCTTGGACTCACAAACATTTGTCTTGGTACCGGGGATCGAAGTCGCTGCCTCTCGTTCCACAGCCGGCGTCTAACCCACTGCGCCACGAAGGCTGTGCAATATAACACGGGGATATACCATTGGCCGAAATGTTTATTTATTCTTAACGGCGCCCAAAAATTAAAAATTGAAAACTTAAAGAAACTACAATAAACAAAAAGGTTCAGATGACAGTCTTATTCATCCATCAGCCAAAGGAAGTCCACTGCTGAACATAGGCCTCCCCCAACAGTCTTATCGCCCTAGGCGATTTCTTACGGACAATCTTGGGAGGGATTTATAAAAAGGAAAAAAAAAGGCCGATCAGTCCTAAATAAGTCGTCTGAGCTAATGTATTTCGTGAATACTGTCTTATTCCACTGACAGCCTCGGTGGCGCAGTTGGTTGGGCGCCGACTGAGAACCGAGAGATCGCGGGTTCGATCCCCGCACCGACACAAATGTTTGTGTGGCCCACAAATATTTGGGTCTGGGTGTTTCTGAGACCGCAAAGTATCTCGTAATTTCTGATACCCACGACACAGGACTTAATTGATCTTAATGTGGGTCAGAACTATGTAAGTGACTGTTGGGTATACAGGGTATCTCAAGACTGCTACCGAAAACGAAGCCGGGTGGTAGTTTTAGTGGCTACAAACACAATGCAATTAAAAATTTCGCATAGAAACGCGACAATTATTTTTTATGATTTTTTAAATATCGTCAATTTTGGGTGGTAAATCCATAGTTTTTGCTAAAATAATAATTTAAACTCTTTTATACCTTAGAGTATTTATAAATAAAAGAATATACACTATTATTTTAGGAAAAAATGTATTTACCACCCAAATATGGCCATAGAAAAAAAATAACAAAAAAAATTTGTCGCTTTTTTTTGCAACTTTTTCTGTTGCATTGTGTCTGAAGTCGCTTAAACTATCACCCGGCTTCGTTTTCGGTAGCAGTCTTGATATACCCGGTATTTAATTATTTTTATTATTTATTATTCCCATTCTCCCCATACGTGTTTGCAGTCCCCGCGGGTTCTCAATTCACAGCTAGTTTCTTAAACAACCACATGAAGCCTGTCATTGGCAAAGCAATCGACACAATCGAAAATAACTCGTCCAAGGTATAAATAAACACGGTATGATGTGTACGTAATTCATGTAATTTTGAAACGTAGCGGTTCGCTATGTCGCCTGTAGGAAGTAAACTGTAAGTGACAAGGTGTGTTTATACTACGAGTGATGAGGGGCCGCATTGTTCGGATAATAAGTTTATATAGGGTACATCACGACTGACCGAAAACGAAGTGGAGTGGTAGTATAAGTGATAACACACACAAAGCAAAAAAAATTGCAGAAAACGCGACAAGATTTTTTGGGTGGTAATTAATTATAATTTAAGTATTTCTGTATAATGGAGTCTTTAAAAATAGAAAGGTAAACCTACATTATTATTTAAGGAAATACTATGAATTTAACAACCAAATACGACGAAATAACTTTTTTTCTACGGCGTTTTCCTTCGCAGTCTAGATATACCTTGTATTAAATGTCAACTTTATTTAAATCTATCCGTTGATGAAATTGAAGGAATTATGCTGGTATTTTACTGGTACATTTCTCACGTATGAGAGGCCTCCTGGATAGGTATCACCGCAATATCTATTTTCCCGGCAGCAGTGTAAATGTACTGCTGTGTTCCGGTTTTAATTAGATTATAACAACTGGATATATTGAGACGTAAAATCTTATGAATCAGGTACGGGCGCAGCAGTGCTTTGTAATTCATGGTGTTGTATAGTTTTGCTACTACCCCTGAGCGGTCGTATCACTTACCATAAGGCGCATGACATACTGGTCTTGCACTTCAGGGCATTAAAAAAAATGCTGTGGTCGACATAAGTGTTAAAAACCACGTCAAAAATGATTATAGACACAATAAACAGGAACGGAATGTCAATAAATATACACAGCAGTTTCACGTAATAAACAAAAAGTAATTTAACGCTTCTGAAGTAGTTTCAGTATTTTTTGGTTTGTAAATCACATATAATGTGCTTAACGTCATAAGTATGGCGAAATGAATGGCGTCCATTCATTTTCCTTCGGGGAAACGGCTGTGCTTATAGATGTATTGTACTGTATGGTATAGATATATGAGTTTCATCAATTATTGAGAAGGCTGTGGAGTGGGATATATACAGACATTTAGATAGTTAAAATTACGAAAATTAAGTCAGATAACTTACCTACGTTTTCAAGAGAACAAGAGAAGAAAAGACAGTCTTAAGTGTAAAGGATTGAAGCTAAGACGAAAAATATATCAAATATAAATAATTGAATTACAACATTTACTTCTTTTTAGTAAGAAGAAATCCGACTCAATACCCTGGTAGGTTATAATATGAGAATATAAAAAAAACCATTCTTAACCCCGGAAAACCATTATGAATAAACAATAGCGAATTCAATAGTAAAACTAAGCCATAAGTTGTAAGTATGTGGGTAGTAAGGCGTCGGTCCCACGGTGTGCGGTAACGCGTGTCGGGGCGAATGGCCGCACTACGCAAGTTTTATTGCTGACCGCGACCCGGGAACGAACTGCCAACCACTGCACATGCGGGCATTACCACTTAATGCATAGGTATATTGAAGGTGCGAAGGCTTTTGTTTTATTTTGTGTGCAGGCTGCCTCCAACAGGTCACAGTGGAAATTATTGGGGAGGCCTATATTCAACAGTGGACTTCCTTTGGCTGAGGGATCGAGATAGATCTAGATCCTGCATGTCCCATTTTTAATTGGCGACAGGAAAATCAACGACATGAAATTTCGAATGCGAGAAACCTACAAGATTCTTCGTGTTTTTGGGATGACTTAAAAGATGGATACATTTTGGGCAGCCTCAAGAGGTAACGAGAGGCGAAAAGTCTGATCAGTGCACTGACACAAATGTTTATGCAGTTGTGTATTTATTTATGTGAACTTTGTTAAACACACAAAGAAAATACAAGACGAAAATTACATACATAATAAAGTACAATTGGTGGCCTTATTACTCAAAGGCAATGTCTTACAGACACGTACGGAAGGCCTTTAATTATCATTTTAGCAAAAACTATGGATTTACCAACCAAACTTTAACTTGATAAACCCGGTATATAGAACCCATTGACAAAATAGTACTAGATCTGACTGTTAACACCAAATACTCTCAATTCTATTAGGAATATTAGCTATTACAGAATGTTCTGCAGATTAAATTTAAATGTTGCATTATTAATATTTCGATTAGGGTTGAGTAACACAGCCTAAGGACCGATTATCCTCTTCAGTTTGCGAGCCGCCCTACATTTCCTTTTCCTTTTGTGCTACGTTCTTTGTAAACGACTAAGTATTCTATGTACTATATAATATTCTATACTATTTTAATACTTTATACTATTGTATTCTATACATTGTGTAATGTAAAATAATATGTTCTATAATAAAATGTAGATATACATACATACGCATGCCTTTTCCCAGAAGGTGTAAGCATAGGTGCAACCAAGACACCCACATTTCATGTATTATCCGTTCCACGATAAGGGTCGCGCCTATCGCCGTATCAAGCACAAATTTCTGACTCCGAGCTGATAATGAATAGGAAAATTTAATACCAATTTGACCGACCCGGGATTCGAACCCGAGACCACAGCTTTGCAAACGTAACTTAGTAACCCTGTGGCATCGATGCAGTCAATAATTTGTAGATTTAGTGGATTATGATGATAAAAAATACAATCTATAAAGTAGATTATAGCCTTCAAGATTTTATAATATACCGGGTATCTCAAGACTGCTACCGAAAACGAAGCCGGGTGGTAGTTTTGGTGGCTACAAACACAATGCAACTAAAATTTTCGCATAGAAACGTGACAATTATTTTTTATGATTTTTTAAATATCGTCATTTTGGGTGGTAAATCCATAGTTTTTGCTAAAATAATAATTTAAACTCTCTTATATCTTAGAGTATTTATAAATTAAAGGGTATACACTATTATTTTAGGAAAAAAATTATTTACCAACAAAATATGGCAATAGGAAAAAAAATTCAAAAAAAAATTGTCGCTTATTTTTGCAACTTTTTCTGTTGCATTGTGTCTGAAGTCGCTTAAACTACCACCCGGCTTCGTTTCGGTAGCAGTCTTGATATACCCTGTAGGTACCAAATTATCAATAGTTTTAACATATATACTACTAATATTAGATCCTACATTATCACTGACGAACACATGCGAATTGCGATAGAATATTTTCAAAAGTGTACTCGGTTGGAAGCGGGCCGCGCCGCTACTTTATGCAATAAAATACATGTGGAACTTATGATTTTGCAGTTTATTAAAAGTAACAAATTATAAGGCAACAACATCTTTTATTATTGGTAAAATGTACATAATTTTCAAAAATACTTCCTTTTAAGCTTGTAGGTTTATTAAAATAAACACTGAAGTAAGACTAAATACTCTAAGGCCTTCCTATAAAACTCCGCAAT
Source organism: Hyles vespertilio (assembly GCA_009982885.2). Lineage (NCBI taxonomy): Eukaryota > Metazoa > Arthropoda > Insecta > Lepidoptera > Sphingidae > Hyles > Hyles vespertilio. Next base: position 21,381,997 of record CM042808.1, on the reverse strand, counting down.
ACAAAACATATCAGATTGAAAGCACACTTACCTTGAGTTAACCTGCTTTCGATAAGGCCGGACATTATCAGCATTGCCCGTATCGCACACGTTGCGGCTGAAACAAAGCTACATTCAAACCAACTCACACGAACAGCACTGAAACACAGCCGAGGTTAATTAACCGAATAAAGATTTGTTTTGAATTCCCTTACCTTTGAACTTTTAAGTTGAAATACACCCAATAGTCACATGTTAAATTACTTAAATAAATAATAAAATAAAATAAAATAAATAAAAAACAATTTATTGCTGCAATTAAATTACAAAATGAATGATATAACTAATAATAATGCCAGTAGAGCAAAAGGAAGTGACTCAGCTTATGCTGATCGGCAACACAGTACCGAGCAGCGCTGATTTTCAGTCACCCCTATCTCCCTATGGTGTTATACGGGAGTTGTACAACACAGGTTCGCTTGATGACAAAATAAAACCTCTAATACAAAATTTGCTTCAGAAAAAAACGTAGCATTAAGAACGTCTATCACATAAAAAAAAGACAATGAAACACTAATAAACTATATAAACAGAGTAGAAAAGTAACGTTAAAATAACAGGCAATAACAATTTAAAAAAACAACAACACAAGGACATATTTATGGAACTCTAGTATGTGTTTGAATGTGCGTATGCCTGAGTGTGAATGTTCGTGTGTTATGTGAATGTGTATGTTTATGTTTATTCAATAGGGGTTGTGTCACATTCAGAGCTAATTCTGTTGGAACAGTTTACCCATGTTCAAAGTTGCCCATCGGGTGTGCTTCAAATTCTCTGCAGCATGTTGTCTTTTGAGAAGAGCCGATTTGTATTTGAATCTGAAACATTCTACAGTCATTTCCTCTCTCAGAGGTGGTGGCAGATCGTTCCAGATTCTTGCTGTAGAAAACTTGAAACATGTCCTGTACCTGGCTGATGCATGAGATAGCACTTTTAATAAATTTTGTGTGGCTGACCGAAGAGATTTTCCAGTAGTATCTTTGACCCAACAGAGTTTTTCAAATAGGTACTTCGGATTTTTATTCCAAATTACCCTCTGAACAGTGCATGCATATAATATATATATACATACATGCATATATATATACTCTCTTCTTGCAGACATGTTAAGAATGTTTTTTCTGTCGAGGTACTGTGTAATAAATTCTCTCCGAGGTATGTTAAAACAAAATCTCATGCATGCATTTTGAACTCGCTGGATGACTCTTTGTGTGTTAGAGTTTAATCTAGGCCCAAATACAGAACTGCAATAATTAAACTGTGAGAGAACAAGCAATTTTGTTAAGAGTACGCGTAAATCTTCATTAATATATGATCTAATTCTGTATAACGTTTTTAATCTAAAAAAGGCATTCCTAACTTTGGCGTTTACATGATCCATGTACTTTTGCTCTCCATCCATAACGAGACCCAGATTTCGTGCTGATGTTACATATTCAATTGAGGTGTTGTTAATTTTAATTTTCTCTTTACAGTTTAGAGTATTTTTAATTTGGTGCTTGGTCCCCAACACTAGCACTTGAGATTTAATCGGGTTTAATACCAGAGAATTTTCTTGTGACCAGATAGATATATTTTCTAAATCATTGTTAATTAATTCAATGGCTTTTGCAGTATCTTTACTGTCAAATGAGTAGTATAGCTGAGTATCATCGGCGTATAAATGATATTTACAAGATTTAATGCAATTAGGTAAATCTGCTGTGAATATTGTAAAAAGGATAGGACTTAGTAATGAACCTTGTGGGACGCCTCTCTTTAATGATTTGAGAGTGGAGAAGTTTTTTGTGCCGTCTTTACCATCTGTTACAACTATTACTTAAACATATAAGACAACATTGAAAATAATTAACGTCTACACCTTTACTGGGCATTATCCCTTATTACAATTGAGACCTAGGCTGTAATTTACCTCGACAGGCTTGTGTGAGTAGAGGGACAAAAAAGTAAAAAAAATAAATTCATGATAACCCATTATGGGGAAACGTGGATTAAAATTTCAATCAAACCCAAGATCCTCGACGTGTAGATTTATTTCGTTTTCAACTGATATTAATAAATATCGTGATACGTCGTATGCTTAATGATTTTATGAATAACGATAAACGTTTTTTGGCAATACTTATATTTTCGTTTTTAATGTAAATACGAGTATGCTGGCTTTTCCAATTGAACATTTTTTACACTAATTATTCTAATAGAAATAAACACGTCAATCTCTTATCTCTTAAAAATAGAACTACCAATTGACATTTATTAATAACTTTACCTATACTCGAAATACCTCGCATTCCTGAAAACCTAACCAAATGGAATTCAAAACAAAGCCCCTAGTTCAGTGTTCACAAGAGCGGATATTGGGCGTAGTCCACACTATGTGTATCGCCTACACATCGTGGCTATCGTAACACAATGCTACGAGTACACGTTCAATCTAATTTACACGATCCGACACTCGATAGCGTCTTGGCGAGGCTAGCCGGTGATTTGCACACGTTCTCCAAAGGGTGGCTTTGTGAATGTGCTGTATTGCAGTGGTTTGTTATTTCTAGCAATAGGGTATTTTATCATTTCTACATTTTCACATTAATTATCGCGTAAAATTCTCACGGCTTTATTCAGACAGTTTTGAACCCTAATGTAGTTATCGAATGTTCGCTCCTTTCGAATTATTTTTGAATTTAGTTTGAGTAAAGTAGATAAAACATTCGTTAGCTAAAGTAGGGTTTATAAAAAAAAAACTATGAATACGGCCGTTATTATATGTAAGCATATCCAATGCCAAGACGTATTGTTGGTACAATTAAGTTCGCAGGTCAAACCTGGATACAGCTGGAAAAAGATTGACCAAAGTGATGAACTACGAGTGAGGCTTTTACACAATGGGATTCTACCTAAGGATTCTACAGGCTGAGAGATGTAAATGGTGATAAATATTTAATTCACCCTTCGATGGCGAGCATAAATTAATCTGAGTCAACGTTACTAAAACTCCAGAATGCGTTATCCAGGTTAATGTCGTAGGATTTACTTACAGGAAGTTAGTCGCTTATATAGGCAAAGGCATAGGCCCACCCCAAGGATTTTCCTAGCGATACGTTGGAAGCGATCTGCCTCCAACGACCACCATTACCTTTATTAGGTCGATTACGTGTAGAAATTAGATGCTTGCATCTACTTGGCCTATACTCGGGGAAGTTTCAGCCCCATTAGCTATCCGGTCTCCGGACCATTTGCCATGTTCATTGCCACTTCATCTTACTACATTGTCTATGTGAAAAGCAAAATTCCTTGGGAATAGATAGGGCCCAGTGATTCATACGACTAAGAGGCTTCAAATCCTGAATTCTACTTCACGTGTGTACTGTATCAGCTCAAAATCTCTTACTCCTGAGCTCGGGGTGTCCTCTTCAACTGAGAGAGTTCGACTGATTAAGGTTAGGCTATCCATTATGCTGCCCAACTTTTGGTTGGCGGATTTCACGTATCTAAGAAAGAAAAGTCGTACAATTTCTTCATCTATTAAGCTACAAAACCCTTATAAAAATTCTATTCGTTTGTTATATTTGTACTCCTGCAAAGGTGTTACTTTTAATTTAATATTTTCCCTGCCGCTTTTCAGACCTTCCTTATATTACAATTCTTGGGGAAGATATAAATAAGATTTTTGTATATTCTTCAATAATGACAACCGTTGATATATGTATGTAGGTGTAAAAGCATGGTTAAATTCTATTCTGTGAATTGTGGTGCATTTTAAATCAGTTCAAATGATATAGGCAATATTCATTTATTTAATACGTTAGATTATTTTTCCGACCCAAATATCGACCAATAGAATTGCACCATTCGACGTCACGTGGTACAACCTACATGGTATTATACTGATAATTTTTTGAAAATTTTCTCTGGTAGTTGCTATATATAAAAAACAAAACATGATCCAGTCAATTAACCACACGTCAAACTGACAGGTTGAATTCAATTGTGAAAATTGGAGATTTTGCATGAAAATGAGTTTGAAATTAAAATTTGGGACGGAAAAATAATCCCCCGAATACCACACGAGCTTCAAAATTATCTGGCATTTCCCTCAAGGTTCCCTGCAAACAAATAAAGTCGTCAAGTTTTGACTCCTTCATTTGTTTGCAACGAACCTATCGGGAAATACCCGATAATTTTGAAGCTCTTGTGGTATTATAAGTGAGTGTTTATTAAGCGTGAAATATCAACATAATATTGCTTTTATTGGTTCAGTGTACATATTTGAATAGACCGCTTGAAATTCGTATATTATCACTGCTCATTACTATGTATTTACACGGAATGGGTTTTAATATTAAAACATTTTAAATAAATCCGCAAAACCGATACATTAATACCGAAATTATTTGTAATCAAAAATATTTTCATGTGAATTGCTTTGAAATATATTGAAACCACCATTTCATTTTCATTGACAGCCTCCGTAGTGCAGTTGGTTAGACGCCGCCTGTGAAACGAGAGGCCGCGGGTTCGATCCCCGCACCGAGAGAAATATTTGTGCGGCCCACAAATATTTCTTCCGGGTCTGGGTGTTTGTGAGACCGAAAAGTCTCTCGTAGTTCCTGATACCCACGACACAAGACTCGATCTTAGTGTGGGGTCAGGACTATGTATGTGATTGTTGGGTGTATTTATTTATTTCATTTCATGACCATTCATTTTCGCAAAATTGGAGATTAAAAATAAACTGGCGATTGCGTCAATCAGGAAATATCTATTCACATCGGGTATGCTTTGACTGTATCGCTGTGCGGTGTAATGCCGAAATGATGTTGATTTCCATGCGGCAGATATTGGACTGAAATACAAATCCGCTAGCCTCTAAGTCCTCGGTAATTGGCTCCGGGAACACTATTGCTTTGAATTTGCCCGGATTTCGCCCAAAATTGGGGGAGTGTGAGCTGTGAAACGTAAGTTTTAGGATTTGTCCAGATGTATTTTCACTGATTTCTATTGCACAAGTTTTGCAAAAGAGGAAAGGACTCATCTGATTTCAAGTGCTTATTGCTGTCCTGTCCGCTCTGTGATTAGGGGGAGTAAAGACTCCGCCTGTCTCTCCTCTCCGTTGTAAGAGGGGATTTTAATTATAATCGGAGTTACTGTGCAGCTTCATAGTCCATGTACGCTGGCATTATACAGCGAAGTGGTTAATATAGGGATGCAATAGGTCACTGGATGCAAGCCGCTTTTAATAGGTCCCAATGGCAATCTTGGAAGAGTAATGTACAGCAGTAGAATTTCTATTATTGTATAGCTAGATTGAGAGAAATATTCTAGTTCTGGGATTATTCGGATTCGATCAATTTACTATGAAAATCCTTGTGTTCAGCAGTGGACTTCCTGTGGCTGAAGATAGATAACATATTTTCTAATGCGAGAATATCCCTATCGAGAAGTCAGCTGGTGTCCATCCGATTCCGAGGAGGCTGTCATAATTTTGAATTCATACTTCCGTATAGAACTAGTATAAAGATTGAAACGAAGGAATGTGCCATAAAACCAGCTATATAACATAACCATGATTGATAATTTATTGAGGCATTTATCTGCAAAGTTTTACACGAAGGAATACACTGTGAATCCCATAGAACAGAACAATACCAATCCGCGCACGTCAACAATCTGAATAGCGAGCGATGTTGTCGAACCTGCTTTGCTTTGTGTTATCCACTAATTGATACTATATTTGCTAATTGGCGCCGAACACAACCGCACAAATACGTCACATTGTTGACGATGTTGTATGTATCGATACAAATAATATTAATTAATCAATATTACATTTTCAGCAAAACGCGGTTTAGAATTTGCTTCAAATCTTCTCAGGTATGGTTGTCTTCATGGTTGTAACGATGTACTATGTAGCTAGTTATGCGGGCTGTACCCACGTCCTCCATATACCCTAACATTCCTATGTAACAATGGTAATATATATAAACCATGTACATGACACATAAGTGCATGTACATAAGCACTGGACACCGATTCTGTTCCATGAATGTATAATTAAGATCAACTTGCTATCAATTACTAATGGTCTTCTACCTGGTGTTCTTAGCAGAAGCCATTATCCCCTCCAGTGTTTATTACCCATTGTTAACATACTATATAAGCCGATGCCTGCGGGGCATCCGGGTGATTCGCTTGACATCTCTCTGTCTACGAACAGCTAGTTTACGTTACTTATAAAAAATATCTTTGTATTAATTTATTAATAAAGTATTTTTTTAACAAATTCTCACAACTCCCAATTTAACTGGCGCAGTCGGGTCGGATAGTTAAAATTTACCAAAAGAAAGTCATATTTTGGGTAACTATTCCGTGAATCTACAAACAAATTCGTTGAATTTGGAGAAGAAAAACGTAAAGAGTGTCGCGATCTCCACAGAAGCATGAAGGCGTGGCTGTGAGTATCCTTTAATACATCCTTCCACTTCCTTTGTCTATATCAACTTGTGTAGTTAGGACAACATTGCCTACTGTCACAATTTGGACTGATAATTGCCAAACATTTTTTTAAATATCCGTAAAAATTTTGGACAAAAAAATTGCCAAATATTACGTTGTTTATTTACCCTAAAAGTGAAAGATTTTATAGTGTGCTATACTATAATTATATATATAACTATATAGTAGTTATTTTATATTTGTGTCAAAATGAACACAAAGTCGATTGTAAACATTATTCTAGGTGATTTTTTAAACACCATCCCACGTTTTGACGGAGATGAGTTGATGTTAAATTTTTTTATTGAGAAGTGTGAATATGTTATTGGAACATCCAAAACGGATGAAAATCCATTGCAGTTAGCGTATGTCTTACACTGCGTAACAAGTAGGTTAGTAGGAAAAGCCGCTAAGGCATGTGCTGGAAAAAAAATTAAGACCTGGGATGAGTTGAAACAACATTTAGTTCTTAAATTCGGGGATACGAGATCTGGAAGATGTATCGCTCTAGTATTAGAGAACATGAAAATAGGTTCAAATGAAAGCTATTTAGATTTTTATAATAGGATACAGGAAAAAAGAGATGCCCTGTTTGGAAAATTAAATACGATGCGAGAGCCTGCCCTCAAGGCAGTAAATATGATTATTTATACAGCTTTCGAAATATTTGTGTACAATTTACCAGACGAACTTATAAATAAGATTCGCGATAAGGATTGTAGTACGTTAGAAAAGGCACTCAGTATAGTGACTGAGGAAGTTCAGTTTAGAAGTCGCTTAGGAGCAAAACGACTTATGTTGAAAGCAAATGTTAAAAATAATGAGTCTAAACAAGAAGTGCTTAGTCAGCAAAAATTTGGGTCATTAAATAGACCACAAATTAATCATAATTTCAGACCGAACTTTAATCAAGGAAACCAAGGGACACAATTTAAATTTGGTATCCCACCACAAGGTTTCAAGATGCAGCCAACTTTTAGGCCTGCACCTTCTCAATTTCCGAGAACAATGAATAATTATAAAAACTCAGGGCTCTTTAAGGCAAACCCAAATAATCAATTTAAATTTGGTATGCCACAGTCTCAACGGCCATACTATAATGACGTGTCGATGAGAACTGTAAAGAACAATATGTTACATAACAGGCAAAATTCTTTACCAATAAGGGAGGATTTTCAAAACAAAGCCTCGGTAAAGAAAGAAATGTGATAAACATAAATATGCATAGTATATTCAAGTTACCTCACATTAAAATTCCTGAGATAAAGGGAAATTTTATGATAGATACTGGCAGTACGAAATCATTTAAAAGTCCAGAAAAAGCAAAATTTTTTTTTCAAGCATATAAGTTCAGGGAACCTTTTGAAGTAATTAGTACTCACGGTAGGAGTTGTCACAATGAGGCAATATTAATGCCGTTGACTAGAACGTTCAATACGAACATTCTACATAAATTTTATATCTATAACGTAGATAAACGTTACGATGGTCTGATAGGTTCAGATTTATTAAAAGAGTTTTTTTTTTTTTTTTTTTTTTTTTTTTTTTTTTTTTTTTTTTTATTTATTACAAACATTTACAAAATAAAAACAGTACAATTAAATATCTTGCCCCACAAAACTGCTGCTGCAATTTGCCTGTGGGATCCCCGTGAATCTTATAACTAACAGTACAGAATAAAATCTTATAACTAACAGTGTAAAAGAACAAAAATCAAAGAGTTTCCATTATCACTTTGCAAATATACTTTTGTAGTTGAAGGCGATGATCCCAGAGCTACTCAACTCCCTACTTTTGACATGAAGGAACGGGAAGGGACAGAAGGGGAACGGGAAGGTACGTGATAGGACGGGAAAGGACGGGGGGGAGGGGGTAGGACAGGAAGGGATGGGAAGAGAATGTATGGTAGGTGACGGGAAGGAGGGGGGGGGATTGGATAGGAAGGAACAGGAAGGGACGGGAATGAGTAGGTGCGGGGGAAAGGACGGGAAGGGACTGGGAGACATTGGAAGGGATGTGAATGGGTAGGTGGGGGGGAGGGAGGGACGGGAAGGGATGGGAAGGGACGGGAAGGGATGGGAAGGGACGGGAAAGGACTGGGAGGGATTGGAAGCGACGGGAAGGGGCAGGAGGGGACGAGAAGGGACGGTACATGACATGAGGATATGCGCGGATCCATCGAGTCACAAGGTATCCAGTAAATATGCCTTCAGTAGTGATTTAAATTTACTTAGTTTAACTTCAGTTTTGATATTAGCAGGTAACATATTAAGAAGGAAAGGGATTCTCTTTTCTAAAGTTCTATCTCCATATTGGTTGTTAACCTTGGGTACATCTAATTTACCTGCAGATATCGCTCTTGTATTATATTTATGTGAAATGAATACCTGATGCTCTGAGCTGCCATGATTATTTTTAACACTAAATATCTATGTTTCAAACTTAAGGAAGAATTTTTGTTATTTTAAACAGCTTACTGGGGTCACCTTTACATTTTTTCAAAGTCTTATTATTAACAATTAATTTTAAAAATCTAACTTGAAGTTGTTCCAATTTTTGTACATGAGTTTTAAATGTCAAACCGTATGATTCCAACGCATAACTTAAAATAGAATCGACTAGTGACGAATACAAACATTTTAAGGTGCTAGTAGGAACTTTGAATCTTAGGTGATAAAATTTTTCTAATAATATTCTAAGTTTATTATATAAATAATCTATATGATACGTCCACGACAAATGATCATCTACTCTGACGCCAAGATAAGTGACAACATTTTCTCTTAGAATCGGCTTACAGACACAGTTTACTTTATTATTACGAATACAATTAAAACTATGAGCAGTTATATAAGGAATATTATTAGGTATTTGTAAGTACGGTGAATGGATCAATAAATAGTTCGTTTTATCTGCATTTAAAACGATACCATTGTCGTGGGACCATTTAACTATTGAATCCACATCATGCTGCACCAGGCGATAGATTTCATCAATGTTGGTTCCTGCGCGTAGTGCACACAGATCGTCGGCAAACATATAGGCTGAGCAATGATTTATAACACCACACAAGCTATTAGCGTGAAGAAGGTAACACAAGGGACCACATCCCGACCCCTGTGGCACACCACACAGAACGTCCTTGGAGTCACTAAATGACTCGGCTATCTTAACTCGAAATGTTCTCGCTGTAAGATAATCACTAAACCAAGCATTCAGCGGCCCATCGATCCCACATTCTTTCATCGCGTTTAGTAATGTATGTTTATCAAGTGTATCGAATGCTTTTTTGAAATCGAAAAATATTGCTACAACAAACTTTTTCTCATTTAAATAATTATTTATTTTGTTGGTAAACTTAGCTAATAACATATTTGTACTTTTTCCTTTTTGGAATTCATATTGACACTGATTTAAAATATTATTTTTATGCAAATATGCTTGTAATTGATTCACTATACATTTTTCTATAATTTTATCTACACTGGACAATATTGAAATCGGCCTATAATTACTATAATTTTTCCGATCACCTTTTTTATAAATGGGGCGCACAATTGCCTCTTTTAATTTATTGGGAAACAAAGAATAGTGTATACTCAAATTGATTAAATTGCAAATCACTGGACTTACTTTATCTGCAATAAATTTAAGATCAGACATGCGAATGAGGTCATTACCTGGTGATTTATTAGAATTCATTTTCATTATAACTCGTTAACATCACAACTCTTAACTCGTTGCCATCTCATACAGATAGTCGTATCTTTTACATAAGTTGACCTACTTAAAAAATATTACTACAATTATGTTTTATATTATTTACCTCCTCTAAAAAAGTATTCGCAAAGTTATTACAAATATCAATTATATTATTTTGTGAATCAAAATTTTTAATATTACACTGTCCAACGATTGACTGTTTTTTCCCATAAGTGTATTAATCTTGTCCCATAACTTTTTTATGTTCCCGTTACATTCTAATATAGTTTGCTTATCGTAATCATTTTTACTTTTTGATATAACTTTATGACATCTGTTCCTGTACTTTGTATAATCAAGCCGCTTAATCATATTTTTCGGGTCATAACTCCATATAACAAATCTCCTATCCCTCTCCATTAACATTTTTTTAAGATTCTCAGTAACCCAAGGTTTATTATCTCTATTCCTGTTACTGTTATCCGATATCATAATATTCTTAGAACACATGTCATAGATATCTTTGAATATTTTTGTGAACTCTGAATACAATTTTATTGGGCATGTAATGGTTAATAATTCATCAGTTAGTCAGTTAGTTAGGAGCAAGAATCGATATGCATAGACAGATATTGCATATACGAAATAAACAAATACCCATATTATACAAGTCAAATTTACAAAGTAATGTAAATAACATGAATTTAAAAAGTGTGTTACAGAATAACTTAAAAAAGTTAAGATTAGGACACTTAAATTATAACAAACAAAACTTTATAAGAAGGATATGTAATGACGTTATAAGTAGGGTATGTAATGAATATAAAGATATATTCTATAGTGATGAAGTACCTTTGACTTGCACAAATCATGTGAAAAAATATAAGCCAGGAAAGCAGAATGCGGATGCATTATCAAGAATTAAAGTAAATGTAATAGACGAAAATATGTCTATGATAGCTAATGTAGATGATCAAGATAATATAAGAAATCTTGAAGATATAAATAAAGTATGTAAAGTAAAAGGAAATAGTTCGCCTATTGAAATATCAGATGATGAGTCACTTAGGGATATTTTCGTGACGAAAAGAAAATAAATATCCAGTTCCATCTCTGAGTAGTAGTGAATTTTCACAGTCAAGAAATCTTCAGATAATATTACTATACATTCTGAAATTAATATGGACTCAGCAGACGTTCCAATATTAAATGAAGCGATTGACACAAAGTCAAATTAAATAATAATTCATACTTGGAATAGAGATAGGTATGTAGTTAAAGATTTGTCTCGAGATAGGCAAAAAGTATTAGAGGTTCATATGCCTTTAGGTAATGAGGAGTTAATAAAAACATTTCTAAAGAATTATATTCGTCCAAAAATTAAATATTACATATATTTCGAAGATGCGGAGCATAGAAAGTTATTTTCAAAAGTAATAACAAATCTTTTTAAGAAAGATTCTATTAAAATAGTAGAATGTACAGAGAGGACAGTATACATTGAGGACGAAAATGAACAAAGAGATATAGTAGAAAAATACCATGTAGGTAAAACATGCCATAGGGGTATAAAAGAAACAGTAGCTCATATTAAGAGAGCATACTACTGGCGAAACTTAGAAAATACAGTTTCCAGTATAATAAATTCTTGTGCCATTTGTAAACAAATGAAGTACGATAGGAAACCGTTTAAACCAGAGTTACAGTTAACTCAGACACAAAGAAAACCATTCGAAGAGGTTTTTATAGACATATTTAGCATAGAAGGAAAATTTTATTTAACTATTGTCGATGCTTTTAGCAAAATAGGTCAAGCAATCGAAGTAGATAACAGAACAACGCCTGAGATTGTTAGAGGGTTGTTAAAATATTTTGCATTCTATGGAGTACCGTCTAAAATAAGTTCGGACCCAGGTGCGGAATTCAATAATAACTTGTTGAAAGAAATGTTATTATTTTATAAAGTAGATTTACATATAGGAACGCCACACAATCCAAATTCAATGGGAATTGTTGAAAGGTTTCATTCAACTATATTAGAAATATATAGATTAGCTAAATATGAGAGAAAGAATACTGATGCCGCTACAGTAATGACTTATGCAATAATGGCATATAATACGTCAATTCATAGTTCGACGGGGTTGACACCGTTCGAGGTAGTATTTGGACATACAGATTTATCAGATGTGTTTAATTTAGATTTTACTAAACATTACACACAACAATTAGTAAATGAACATAGAAAGAAGGTTAAATATTTATATGATTACTTAACAGAAAAAATGTTAGAAAAGAAGGAAAAGGTAATTGAAAAGCGAGGGGGAGAAAAAGAATTTAATATTCAAGAAGATGACGTAGTGTTTATAAAAGGGGTAAACGTAAGGCGAAGTAAAGATAAGCCGCGTTTTCAAAAAGCTAAAGTGATAGGTGATATTGTTAGAAACACTGCACATGTTCAAGCACAATATAGAAATAAAAAAGTGCCACTGAAAGATATTCGTCGTCCTCCACAGATGCGTGATCGGGGTAGTAATCCAAGCAGCCCAAAGCCAGGCACTTCAGCTGCAGCAGATTACCAATAATCCGGGCTACTTAGTTTTAACAACTGGAATATTGTTAAGAAGACTAATTTAGAATTAATATACGAAGGAATAGTATATAATAAAATAAATATGTCGAAGTAACAAATATTATAAACAGTAATAAAGATATTTACATGTTAGATGGAAACATAATAGATGCTCAGATGCAAACTGAGTACATTATGAATATAACTGTTGAAAAGTATAGAGAATTAATTCCAAGCGTTAAAGTAAAACGAGGAATTGTAAATCCATTAGGATCTATGATAAAAGTTATTACAGGAAACTTAGATAATGAAGATGCATTGCATGCATAATGAAGAAGCAACATGCAATTGAAAATAAAATAACTATAGTAACAGAAATAGTTGATACTTTAGTAAACTTAACTAATTCATCAAGAAATAATTATATAATACTAGAGAGAAATATTGATGAAATGGAAAAGATTTTAAATGAAACAAGATTTCAAAGAAATAAAGATGTTGTGATAAATACTTTCAATTTATTGATACATAATTTTGAAATGATTATATTAAAGTTAAATGAAGTAGAAAATGCAATCGCATTTAGTATAATTAATATTTTACACCAATCTATATTTAATACTAATGAATTATACAATATTTTAAAAACTATTGAAAGTGTAGATAAACTTATATTACCTGTAAAACTAGAAAATATTCTTAAAATAGAACAGTGTATAGAGATAAAAAGTTTTGTGAAGGGTAAAGAAATAACCTTTATTTTAACTGTACCGACAGTGCAATCGAATGTTCTGAACTATTATAGGCTGATTCCTTTCCCGATGTATAATCCTAATGAAAATATAACTTACCTTATTACTCCTAAATATCCATATATCCTAGTTTAAGGAATATACACAGTTCATGTGAAAACACCATGCAAAGACGTTAATGGAGAAACGTTTTATGCAAAGAAGAAAATGTAGTAAGTTATGGAGAGGATAAATGTATATCCGACATAATGAAATATGCAACAGACATAACAAGTTGCGCACCAATTGTTGTAGAGTCAACAAATATTAAAGTTAAAACTATACAAGATAATATGTGGATCTTGTATACAAAAAATAGTATTTTAGCAACGGAGTTTTGCGAAGAAAATATAAAGCAGTATGAGCTAATAGGAACATATATAATTAATATGAAAGAAGACTGCGAAATAAAGTTAGCAAACATAACTTTGCGAAAACGGAAAATAAGTATAGAAAGGAGATTTTAAATAGGATGCCAATGATTAATTTACCAAAATTAAAGTTATTGCAGCATCCCGAAGAGCAGTCAACTTGGACAATATGAACATGGAACACTTGCAACTATTAACATCAGTGTTAAAAAGTGAGGACTTAAGTGAAAGACAATATGGTGTTAATTTAAAAAGTGTTACTTTAGGTACTATTGTACTGTATGTGTTTTTATGTATTATATGTGTTTTACTATTGTATAAATATCGTAATAAGTTTTTAAATGTTCCTACATACTGTGTACAAAATCGTTCCTCTGAGGAAGCAGCGGAAGATTTTGAGCTTAGGGGGGGGAGGAGTTATGCGGGCTGTACCCACGTCCTCCATATACCCTAACATTCCTATGTAACAATGGTAATATATATAAACCATGTACATGACACATAAGTGCATGTACATAAGCACTGGACACCGATTCTGTTCCATGAATGTATAATTAAGATCAACTTGCTATCAATTACTAATGGTCTTCTACCTGGTGTTCTTAGCAGAAGCCATTATCCCCTCCAGTGTTTATTACCCATTGTTAACATACTATATAAGCCGATGCCTGCGGGGCATCCGGGTGATTCGCTTGACATCTCTCTGTCTACGAACAGCTAGTTTACGTTACTTATAAAAATATCTTTGTATTAATTTATTAATAAAGTATTTTTTTAACAAATTCTCACAACTCCCAATTTAACTAGCTACCAGCTTCTGAAAGCAAAATTGGAGGTTATGACTATTTTGTAGGTTTTCATAAATATAATCTAGACTTGAAACACATATTTATGATCCCTTAAACCTTATAGTAAGTTAGTTACGGCGTTTCGGTATTGCGCAATGGAAGTATCAAAATAGAAATAAATTATTCTTAGTTCAACGCTTCAAGTCTCAATTTAATTAACACTATACAAATAAGTTTTAACAGTCTCCATAGTGTAGTTGTTTAGACGCTGAATGTGAAACGGGAGGCCGCGGGAGCGGTCCCAGCACCGAGACAATTGTTGGTGAAGCCCATAAATATTTGTCTTCGGGCTGGGTGTTTCTGAGCCCGCAAAGCCCCTCGTAGTTGAGATGAGAATTGAAATTATGAGACAGAAAATTTCTCATCCCTCTTGTCTAATAGTCACCTATTTTTAATTTTTTTATTTACTTATTACTAATTTAATTTGACAACACGGTATGTCGATTAATTTCTGTCTAAACGTCATTGCTCTTAACTGGGTAGTCTCTATTTCCTCAATCGAAGTAATATAAAATACAAAAGTTAATCAACCATATCGCATACGTCTATGGTAGCAAGGCCTGAACTGTTTTCAATAGTGGAGTATGCGCGGCCGAGAGATGTATACGGGCTGTGTATTATTTGTGTTTTAACGCAGTCTAACCTAGCATTTAGGACACATATCTCGCCCAACAGGTACCATAAAGACAGTGCGAATAGATTCACAGACGAACATTAGCAATATAAATACATCGTAGCGGTAAACGTTTTATTAGGCGTGGGGCGCGCGGGGTGCAGACGTGGTCAGGACTCTGGACCAGGGAGCAGGAGGGGCACCGCGCGGCGGGGGAGGGGGCGTTGACCTCGCTCCGGGTTTTACGAGTGCATTTGCACAGTGACACCCCGCCTCCCGCACACCCCTCATCCCCTTTGCCTCTCCCCAACACATGCGTGCACGCAGCAACACAAAATCGCAAAAACTGGCCGAATATGATTGATACGGCCGAGATTCGACGACGTCGCGAACTAAATTAAAAAAAATAAAACAGCCAGCTTTCCAGTTTATTATCGTGTTGGCGGCAGTCTAAACTTGATCGGTTTACTTTTTAAATTGTGAATTTTAAATCGATTCTGATGTTGGCATGTCGATGCTATCGGCGCTAATCGAGCATCGTTTGATTGCACTTGCTAAAATAACATTTTGTGTGATGAAAGCTTTGAGAACTTGTAGACAGGACATATTTGTACACATATACGTTTTTAGATGGAGACATAATAGACATATTAAAATTAATTTTGAATGAAAGGGCAAAAAAGTCTTAATCTCGGCAAGTCTTACGTCCTGTTCAAATACAGCTTGATGGTCGAAAAGATTTTTAAGCACGCTTAAGCTTCTACGTGCATGAGTTTAGAAAAACCATCTAAATATTAATTTAATTGATCTCACCACTTGATCTTGATCATGATCCCACTTTTAACAATGTAAAAATTATCAAATTTAATTGCACTTAATTAACACATTTAGGGTAATATGATGTTACATTGATTTTGCAATTCAAAATATCATGAACTAAAACGTTTATTGCTATTGATGGCTTTGATTGGTAAACTGGCAAAAAGAACTTAATAACTTATTTGCGTACTCAATAAATAAGTACAGTGCCAAGGTAAAAATGTTGGCGTATTGCCAGATTTTACAATGAAATACGGTTATATCAGAAAACAGTAAAATCTTCAACTTTTAAAAAAAACTTATCATCATAGTGGCAACAGGTACGTGATGAGATTCTAGGTTAAATTATCAGGCCTGTTATCAAACTGAAGTTTTGTGCCTAAAAACTCTAATATGAGTTGCCTGAGGTAGGAATTTGTGCATGGCTTTGCGAAAATCATCATAACATGTTTTTAGACTGTTATAATTAATCCTGCTGAAGTTTCAGACTGTGTAATGTATACGGGGCACTGCTAAAATTTATCCCACTTTTTTACTTGGGTAAAACTAACTAAAAGTGCGTGGTGGCCTGTTGGTTAACGGACTAGACGCGACTACCATGTTCACGGTGGTCGCGGGTTCGAATCCCAGGGCACACCTCTGACTTTTCGGAGTCATGTGTGTATTGATAGTCAACTACCGCGCACTAAAACGGTGAAGGAAAACATCGTGAGGAAACCTGCATACCATAGCGAATTATAAAAATTTCTATGGTATGTAAGTTCGCCAACCCGCACTAGGCCAGCGTGGTAGACTATATGGCCTAACCACTCTCAATCGTACTGTCGATTGTAGAGGAGGCCCGTGCCCTGCAGTGGGACATATATGGGCTGATACAGATACAGAAAACTAAATGGATAGTCTTGTTACAGTTTAGAGTAGCATACAATAGTTGTGTGACAAACTTAAGATTTTATCCGTCCGATGTGAACACAGTATGCTTAGTAGGTACTATGCGTACGTTGCGTTAAACATATTATTTATTAATTATACTTACAATTTGAGTAGATATGGTTTTGTACATCAAGAGCTTATTGTTTTTTATGGACATTTTATAAACAAGATAGAAAATGACAATATTAAATTATGATTAATATTGTTATATGCAGAAAATTAAATTATTCGTTGACGAAATTGCTTCTCAATTTAACCGCGGATAAACATGTGATCATATTTAAATTAAACACTAAAAAATACAGTCACTAAAGACCACATCAAAGTAACAGCAGTACGTCTACAAAATATTACGAGCAATTAAAACACCTTTGATTCCATTCATATTCAGAACGACTAATTCATCAAAAGGCCTGAATCCACAAGCGTCGGCAGCGGCCCGGTGGCTCTAATGCGTGGCCCAAAGTGGCCTGACATTTGTACAAGCCCCATCACAAGTGTGAACCGGGCCACACACGCGCTCGTTATTCCGATATTTACACTTTAAAGCTGGGTTTTCACTGATGGTTCTTGGAGTTTTTTTTATATGACATTTATAAACTTCACTTGATTTTTTTTATTTCAATAAATGGTGAGATGAGCTTTTTATACGGCTGATGGTTAGCAATATGACAGTAGTAAACCAAAAAAATACTAAAGCTTAAAGTATTGGGTTTTTGCCAATTCCAACTGATGTGACCTGACAGTAAAGTTACTACAAGTCAACTATGTAGTATCAAACGGAGGCGGGAATTCGTGCCTGATATGGCTATAAGCTGGTCCGCTACCACATCGTGGGATGGAACACAACAGGGCAAATCATAGGTGTTTGGGTAGCACCTCTACCTACCCCTTCGGGGGAAAAGGCTTGAGTTTACGTATGTATATAATAATAATAGAGTGGAATTGAAGAATTTAATTTTACCCACGCGAAGCTGGGCTGTGTCGCCACTCGTCAGCGACGAAGAGTTTCATTTCAGTTTCAATGGAAGGTATTGTCAATAACTTTTCTACAATAAATTAAGCTTCAAATAACGCGATGTTGAATTTATTCTATTTCAGAATGGTATACACAATATTTTTATGAAGAGAAACTAAATAATACCTTGTCATGTTTACACGAGACAATAGAATTGGACCATTGTTTCAACAACAATTGTTTTATTTTGCGAATTCATTGAATATAAAAATTACAAGTGATTAATGGGACAGAAGCGTTGACCCAGTGCACCAAACGAGGAGTATGAACCACGGTCCGCAGGTTCGATATGCGCAATGTAAGTATTTTTGAGAGTAATTAAACATTTTGAGGTTACGTGTTGTGGAATGGCGAAATTGGTAAGCATTCAAATTCTGCTATAATATTTATTTTCTAAAATAACATTTGAAGTAGGTAATTAAATGGTTAAATCCATTGATATTCATTCAAATGCTTCAACCATAATTTCAGACGGGTTTATTCATCCACAGTTTAAAAACCGATAAAGTTATCGCATGTTTTGACTTCTTCGATCAAACTGAATCTATCAGTTGTTCGAAAATGACGAGACATTTGATAACTTAAATAGGTTTAAATGTGTATGAATATGGCTGTTAGCCTTTAACTCACAAGATACCTCTAAAATATCAACATTAATTCCGCTCGTGTATTCCCATTCTAACTTCGAAGGTGGAAAAAAAGGTTTAAAAAACGTTAAGTAGTATGTGAAACAGCTCCTAGTGGCGGTGTTATTTGAGCAGCAGGCTGCAGGGGTCTGGGAGGGGTCGCGGAGGGGTCGCCAGGGGTCGCGGAGGGGTCGGTCGGCAAACACCTCCGCCGCAGCACGCACGCTGACGACTCCTTGTTCTATTGTTGTAAATATGCTTTAATATGAATACAAGTTATACACCTCCTGCCACAACATGGAGTCAATATAATATTATTATGTATTCAATTCATATTCTTCACCGTTGTGCAGAAATACTTGGCTTATGAGACAATCGGTAGCTTCGTCGTGCAAGCTACTCTTTGGGAGAAAGACGAAAGAAAGAAAGTTATATGGAGTAAACCCAGACTTACACCGAAAACGAAGCCAGGTGTTGGTGTTCATAAATTACCACTTGGAATCGCATTCTATGCTATTACATTATTGCGATCCAAGCAAATAATAAAAGCACATACGTAAACGCACACTTGTATACGTGTATGCACTGACGAATGTACTGATATGTCCTGGTGGTATGGGAAAGGCCATCTTGGTAGGTACAACCCTTGATACAACCGCAATGTCTATTTCCCCCGTCAAACAGCGGTGTAATTTTTTGTTTTATTTATTTATCACTTTTACAAAATAATCAAATTGTCACAATAATAAGCATTGAAAAAACCACAATGATTTGTCAACAATGCTATGATCAGAATCCGTCAACGAAACTTCAAGAACGCTGGTAATAGGAGTAAGTACTAAAATTATCTTATCTTTAGACAGAAGACAAGAGCTACGTAAGCGTAAAATTATTTAAAAGTAATAATAATAATATGATAAATAAAAATAACATGAGCGCAAGAGGTTAACTCGATTCAGTGTTAAGGAAATACGATTTTAATTTAGTTTTAATATTCTGATGTGTTAACTCTTTTTTTAACGTAGTAGGTAGTTGTGTTTCGGATTGAAGGATATTGCAGCCAGAACAACTACTGGACATATTGCGACTTAGCATCTTATATTCAGAAGGCGAGTGCGGTGAAAAGCCAAGCATTGTTTCGCAATTCAAGGTGTAGTTTAGTTTTGCTACTGTCCATGAACGGTCATTTCGTTTATCATCATCTAGCCATTCATTGCAATAAAAAATAAATAAAATATTACTATGATTATTTTAATATAAGGCTTTACAGAATTTGTGGAATTCCGTGGCCTTTGTCAGGGAGTCCACTGTCCATTCATCTCAATAAAACGCACGCCACTGCACACACGTCCACACAAACAAAATATTCGTCCATTTAGTGCTAGGATCGGTCGCGATGATAATAGCGCTTTATCCCTCGCCATAAATTCAGTTTGAATCCAACACCTGGAGTTTAGCCAAATCCTCGGATTTACCGAATGCATTCGTTTATTTATAGTCAAATTTTCGGTATGAGTTGCAATATCGACGAGATCGAGTTGTGTTGCGTCAGTTCGGAATTTTTAAATCGATGGATTCAAACTTCGTCTGTCGAACAGTTGAGTGCGCTTTAGGTTTCAGACTGGATTAAAATGAAAATAGTTTCACTTTTGAAATATGTCGGCTGCGAGGCTTTAGGTGCAAGAGCACTCCATACATTGTTGTTAAGCTTTGTAAGTAATGTCAAAATAGTGTAGATTCAAGAGATAAAGCGTCAAGGTGGACTCGTTTCTTATCTTATTAATAAAATACGATAAATTCAATTAATGCTTCGATACAAATGTGTCTCTTCGTACAACGTAACTCACTTACTTAAAACATTGCCTTACTCTGTTTTTCTTTAGATATTATAGGTACGTTTGCAAAAACATAAATAAATATTTTTGGCAAACACGATGTTCAGTGAAACAAATTTCTCGTGCCAAATATCCAAATCCAAAGAATATCTATAAGCTATTAAATAAATATTTTCTACGCAAAGCAAACCATTAGCTTTTTAGCGTGGTATTCCAGTTCTCTAACTTTGTTTGTTTATGAATTTATTATTACTAGTGGCCTCACTGTAGATTAAATTTCAGCTGAATATTTTAGCAATTCGATCTCTATTAGGTGACTGTCGGGTGTATTTGGGTGTATTCGTTATTAACCGACTTCAAAAAAAGGAGGAGATTTTCACTAGACTGTATGATTTTTTTTCATATCAACTTTATTTTATTTTATGTTTTTTTTAACAATGAAATATATTTTTTATTTTTTATCTTCTTCATCTTCATCATATTTTGCACGCAACATACTTAAACTAAAACCAAAACACCTGAGAAGTGGCCTGAAGATTCAATTCACTTATTAACGCACAAATAGATTTATATTTGATTGCATGAACTAAACCCAAGAATTTCAGTAACGCAACAAGTCACAGCCGCGCAGCACATAAACACCAATACTTGACTTCTAAAACAAGAACAAAAGAACAAGGAAGTATATAAAAGGTACTTCATAGCTTACAGGTATGCGGGTGAAATAAGTTAAATATTTTACATTGTAACCGGCTACACGTGTCCAGTTTCGTAAGTAGGAGCCATGCCGAAGACAGGGCTCAGGCAGAACAATAGAAATTGTAGAAACGACCGACGACCGTTGCGGTATAAGGGAGGAGAAATGGCAGGTGCTTGCACTAATTGTTTTGACAAAAATATTCATATTAGGTTTGAGGCTCGGAAAAATAAAAATCTTTGATAAATATGTTATGAACATTACACCGTCATAATTCAGTTATTGACATAGTGTTAATGTGTAATTTATTAAGTACAATTCTGTAAATGTCTGGATTTGCCAGATGCTTGTCATATCGAGTTTTCATTCTTACAAGTGTGAACAACAACGGCTCATGGGATTGAAATAATCTGTTCAACGTTCACAGCAGATTGTATGGCACTGCACCTGTACCCTAGTCTGTACCCTATAAAACCAATATAAAACCCTCAAACAAAATATAAACAAAGCCGCAAAAGATGCAGCACAATAACGTGCAGAATTTAGTAAAACACGCCGCGAGATAACATCGTTTAGCACCGCTGGCATTTCAGTAAATAACACTTTAACAATTGCAATAACACGGCCAACCGTTCGTTTGTATGCGCAACACCCCGATGCCTTCATTTGGCTAAAAGGGCGTCGTAATAATATTAATAACATAACCTATTTTCACTCCCCGCGTTGGTAAACTCTATGAAATGTTAAGTTTAATTTCAAGTTGTATCTTAGTTGGAAATTTGTTTTGAATACTTGCCAGTTAGCATAGTCTGATAACTTTAGGTGTGAACCTATTTACTCTTCATACTTCTGTTTAGAAGTTCTAGGCTTAGTTAAATATTTCTCTCTTCCATTTCCAATTCTCATTTCTTAGATATTCAATCATTAGCCTGATAGGTTTGGCATTGTTTGTAGTACATTCCATCGATATAACATTGGTTTACTATAGGTTCTCATGTGCTTAAAAACTTACCCTGCCTCTTGAAGTTTCATTTCGAAAATAAAGCTCAAATGTTCAGGCAGGAATGAGGCTCGGGCCTTATTTTTGCCTAAGGCCAGTATTATGTGACAGTCCTGCTATATAGCTTAGCCAGTAATGTCAAGATTTGTCCTAATCGGATACGCATCTACAACTTCATCAGGGGTTTGGATAAAAACAAGGAGCTGTTATAATACCGGGTATCTCAAGACTGCTACCGAAAACGAAGCCGGGTGGTAGTTTTAGTAACTACAAACACAATGCAACTAAAAATTTCGCAAAGAAACGCGACAATTATTTTTTATGATTTTTTAAATATCGTCATTTTTGGGTGGTAAATCCATAGTTTTTGCTAAAATAATAATTTAAACTCTTTTATACCTTAGATTATTTATAAATAAAAGGGTATACACTATTATTTTAGGAAAAAATGTATTTACCACCCAAATATGGTCAAAGGAAAAAAATAACCAAAAAAAAATTGTCGCTTTTTTTTGCAACTTTTTCTGTTGCATTGTGTCTGAAGTCGCTTAAACTACCACCCGGCTTCGTTTTCGGTAGCAGTCTTGAGATACCCTGTATAATCACAAGGAGATAAGCTACTTATTAAATTTTCTTGATATCAGCAGATACAACATTCATCTTGGAGACTGTCCCTCCCTCACACTCACCACTGTAACTCCTGTAAGCCAGGATCAACAGTGGCACGTAATGTAATGACAACATTCAACTTGTATGAAGTCACCACTTTCCGTTTCACTTGCGTTAGCCTTAATAATTTTCGGGATTAGTTAACTATTATCTTACAAAAACGTTTGTATTTTGTAGACACACATACGCCAACTCTCATAGTTTACGCCAGTGCCGCAAGAATGGAAACAATACGACTCGTAAAGAAAAATTAAATATTCCGCCAACAAGGAATTATTGTTGTATTGAAACAAGTGTGCGCTAAACGAACTGACTAAACCTTCTCACATTTACATTCTTACACTGATTTAAAGTGGAAAGGTACGGGGTGAGAGGAAACGCATGGGGGGATACCCCATCCGTTCAAATACAATTTATTTCTTCTATCGTTTGATGCCCATTGTCTGGGGTGACGTGATTGTCTTTTATGCCAAAAGCTGAGCAAGAAAGTCCTTACTAACCACCTATCTTTTTGTTTACTCTTTTTTATAATTATTTTTAAAAGTATTTCCATAATAGTTATAAAAAATTTAGTATAAAGTACTCAAAAAATGTGTGCGATGAGGAGATCTTTGGAGGAGGCATATGCGCAAGTCCACTGCTGAGCATATGCTCTTCTGACTTCCTGTGGCTGAAGAGAGAGCGAAACTCAAAAAAATTATCCTTCCTTGCCCTTTCCTTGGTTTTAAAATCTATATACAGGGTATATCAAGACTGCTACCGAAAACGAAGCCGGGTGGTAGTTTAAGCGACTTCAGACACAATGCAAGAGAAAAAGTTGCAAAAAAAAGCGACAATTTTTTTTTGTAATTTTTTTCCTATTGCCCTATTTTGGTGGTAAATACATTTTTTCCTAAAATAATAGTGTATACCCCTTAATTTATAAATACTCTAAGATATAAGAGAGTTTAAATTATTATTTTAGCAAAAACTATGGATTTACCACCCAAAAATGACGATATTTAAAAAATCATAAAAAATAATTGTCGCGTTTCTATGCGAAATTTTTAATTGCGTTGTGTTTGTAGCCACTAAAACTACCACCCGGCTTCGTTTTCGGTAGCAGTCTTGATATACCCGGTATACCGGGTATCTCAAGACTGCTACCGAAAACGAAGCCGGGTGATAGTTTAAGCGACTTCAGACACAATGCAACAGAAAAAGTTGCAAAAAAAAGCGACAAATTTTTTTTGTTATTTTTTTTTCTATGGCCATATTTGGGTGGTAAATACATATTTTCCTAAAATAATAGTGTATATCCTTTTATTTATAAATACTCTAAGGTATAAAAGAGTTTAAATTATTATTTTAGCAATAACTATGGATTTACCACCCGAAATTGACGATATTTAAAAAATCATTAAAAATAATTGTCGCGTTTCTATGCGAAATTTTTAATTGCATTGTGTTTGTAGCCACTAAAACTACCACCCGGCTTCGTTTTCGGTAGCAGTCTTGATATACCCTGTATAAATAAAATTGAAGTGTCTGTTTGTAAAGTGAAAATTAAAGAAAATGTCCAACTAGATATCGTTATATACACGATACCTATAACGAAAATGATCTTAGATTTTTTTGACGATTTTTTTTGCGAAATTTGATTTTGACGGGACTTTTGTTGGTGATATATTTAATAAGGAGTAACTTAGGCTACATTTATTTTAGAAAAAATCTTTTATTTTAGAAAAAAAAGTTTTTGTTAAATTCCACGTGGACGAAGTCGCGGGCATAGCTAGTTATAAATAAATTCAGCAATCATGAACTGCGCCAAATCTTAAATGTGAAGATACGACAGATCGACGTAGAACCGCTGTTGAATCGTAAATATCGCTCAAGCGTAATACTGATGTATTTCCACGTCGACGACTGGGCTGAGCTAATAAATCGCGTGAATGGAAATTATGTCGCCTATTGATCATAGGGATTAATTATCTCTAATTGAAGCCCGGAGAACATTATTCAGAGGTTTCAGGTGATTATTGGCTATGTTCATAGTTTCAATTATACGCAGGAATATTGTTACATCATTACATTGTGTAATTCGCCTAGTGACGTATGTATTATGGTATGATTTTTCTATGATTTTGGTATGGTTCTTCGATGTCCAGGTCTTTCACACTTTGAAAAATCTTGCACTAAATAGCTAGGCGGGTCAAGAAATAAATATTAATATTTTTGACATCCTGACGTGACGGAGTTGGTTGGACGCCGGCTGTGAAACGAGAAGCCGCGGGTTCGACCTCCGCACCGCAACAAATATTTGTGTGACCGAAAAGGCTCTACTAGCTTCTGATACCGATGACACAAGACTAGAGCTTAGTGTAAAGTTAGGACTATGTATGTGTTTGTTTGATGAATTTATTTATTAAGCCATAACAAGGTCGACTGGGAGAAAATGCCACAGGCATTAAGTCCGCCTTGTATACATTTGTATATGAAGCTTAATAAAATAAAAAATATATTTTAAAGACCAGAACTCCTGGTACAAAACCAAATTAAACTTTTATCATACAAACAAACGTACATACATAAACTAGGTCCAAATTGAGGTGTCACGAAGAATACTCAACGTAGTTATTGATTTTGAAAATTTCCAATACACCTCAAAATTCTACTACTGTTATTTTAAAGCAGCATTGGAGTTTTCTTAACCAAAAGGAACACAGTTTCCGTTTTCCCGGTTGTATTTTTAAGTTATCGAGTTATTTCCTCACCCTTCAGCGTGAACGCGGTGATTTCGACACGTAATGGAGCAATTCGCTTGCCCGCTCGCAGTTTACAGACAAACTCTTGTAACTTTCTATTTGAGAAAACCGTGTTAGGGTTGGGTGAAAATTACTATTAAACTGAAATATAGGTAAAATATATTTTTATTATATACTGGGAAGATAATTTGGATGTAACTCGCTTGGTGGAAGTGTTATGCAATTCAAATAGAATATCACAGAAAACGGTTTTTTTTTATTACGTTAATAGGCAGACGAGCTAGCAGGCCGTCTGATGGTAAGCGGCTACAGCTCCTCATGGACCTTTTTTAAGCTTCGTTTTGATAGTTTGGAATAGTTAAACCTTGCCGAGTGAGACAATTTCCCGACAATACCCTTGCGCCTGTCACCGAATATGATAGAATTTCAAACATCGTCTACTTTTTGAACTATTACAATAAAAACGCCGCAGATGATAATGAACCAGGTGATAAAGGAACGGTTTTCTTTCATTACTAATTTCTTACTATCTCAGTGGTTGTCGAAAGTTAGGAACGTAGATTGACAGTACCTGAAACTTATTTCTAAAATATATTTTATATTTCGCCCGCACCTAATTTGATTAATGTTATTAATTTCAAATGCGGATTTAAATGATTCGTTAGTTAAAATAAATAATGCTCTATTGATATTCATCTATCCTAACACAGTGAACCAAATCTGAGTTTAAACAAACTACAACAAAATCTTTAAGTTGAAAGGTAAACCTAATCCAAACACAAAAATCTGCAATAAGATTATCCT
The DNA here is from genome assembly GCA_009982885.2 of Hyles vespertilio. Classification (NCBI taxonomy): domain Eukaryota; kingdom Metazoa; phylum Arthropoda; class Insecta; order Lepidoptera; family Sphingidae; genus Hyles; species Hyles vespertilio. Next base: position 21,355,424 of record CM042808.1, on the reverse strand, counting down.
GTATTAACAATATTATGTTCTGAGGTCTCAGTTAAAACAAGCGAACCCTTTAACAGCCGCTTACAATTTGATTTAGAAAGCACAAAGGCAATAAATATACACACTCAAAGTCGTCTGCGTATAGTAAATAACAGGTTTGGCGTGCGGGCAGGGACGGACGCAGTCCTGGGGATATACAAACCTCTTACAGTACAAGAACTAAGATTTTCATGATAAGACTAATAAAAAATTTAATTTAAAGTAATCATAACTATATCAAGTGAACATTAATTATTATTTTATACCACAAAAGACGCGGACAAGCGTACAGCCCGCTTGGGTCAGGTATGATTTATTTGACCATTTAAATAGTTGATGTATATTTGTGCTAGGAATCGTGCAAAGGTACTATTCTACCCTGGTTCCCAACATCTACCTACTCAAAGTAAGGATAAATAATATTTAAATAAAAATAAAAATTGCATAATTTGTTAATATCATCACATTTTTTCGCGAAGATTTTAACTTAATCTTCAAATTTACTTTAATTGAATCTACTCACTATCATACGTCTACTTCTAATAAGAGAAGCACCTAAACATCTATTTCCATCATAATGCATATAAAAGGGCCCAAAAACAACTAGCCAAGTGCATTCCCTGGTGCAAGCGTGGACGTCGCCGCGCGAACTGTGTCGCAGGCCATGAGTGTCGCGAAATTGAACATTGCTTTTTAAACCTTTTTGTATGCAATCCCTTACTACCTTTTATTTGTATTGGTTTTTAATTACTTTTATAGAGATTGTGTTTCATGCTTAATTTTATTTACGTCTCATTCAAAACGTTCTTTGTTTCGCGATTCTTGGTTTATCTTGGGGAAGTGTTATTTTAATTATGTGTAGGTATTTAGTACTTAATTTTTTATTGTGATGGACGGTGAGTCGAACTTGCTATCCCTGATGGTAAGCGCTACGACCGCTCATGGACAGTAGCTAAACCACGCAATACCATGCATTACAAACCAATGCTTGGCATTCCACTGCGATCGCCATCCTGAGACATAAGATGTTAAGTCTCAGTATGTTCAGTAGTTAGTCTGGCTACAATGTCCTTCAAACCGAAAAACAACAGGGTATTTACACTGATGTTTAGCGGGAGAAATAGACATTTATACATAAAATTGTAGGTAACAATGCAGGTTGACTAAAGAACATCCATTCTAATGCATGTGTTATGTATTTGTGGGTTTTGAACTTCAATGTACAGTGCTAGCAAAATAATACATCGCAAGAACGATTCCCAGGTGGCGCAATCAATGTAGGCTTCAGTGAATCGAAAATTTGGATCTTTTTGGAATGCATATGCTCACAAATATGTTGCTTTTATATTAGAGAAGGTTTTCTGTATCAGCCCATATACGTCCCACTGCAGGGCACGGGCCTCTTCTACAATCGAGAGTACGATTGAGAGTGGTTAGGCCATATAGTCCACCACGCTGGCCTAGTGCGGGTTGGCGGACTTACATACCATAGAATTTTTTATAAATCGGTATGGTATGCAGGTTTCCTCAAGATGTTTTCCTTCACCGTTTTAGTGCGAGGTGATTGACTATCAATACACACATGACTCCGAAAAGTCAGAGGTGTGCCCTGGGATTCGAACCCGCAACCACCGTGAACATGTTGGCAGTCGCGTCTAGTCCGTTTACCAACAGGCCACCACGCACTTACACAGAGAAGGTTTTAAAACTCAATTTTTGTAAGGGTAACCAGGAATTAAATGGAATTCTCTTATTTAATATAAATTAAACTTTCTAGGTATTGAAATACTGAGGAAAAAATAATTACCAAGTCACAAATCATCACGGGTAGTCGTCCTATTTTTATATTATTAGTAAGTTTTAGTTTTAATCGAAATACATTTTGAATTTGTAATATTAATATGTTATGTTATGTTATATCAAAAATATAATATTGACCTCAACAAAGATCCAACGCGAAACATCATGTTTCATAGCCGTTGTCTCATCGACTGTATCACGGAGGCTGTCATATGCTAATATTTTGTACCTGTATTCAATAATTAGAGTAACTCATTTATTGTTAGGCATATCCGCATACAGACCTTCATAAATTCAATGATTAATTTATATCTATCTAATGGATCCAGTAATAATTCATGGGTATAATAATATATCAGCTTACATACGCCTACTGCTGAGCGAATCGAAAGGTTCAATGAGGGGCTTAAGAACTAAGGCTATCCCCTTTATAATCCGAAATGGTGGACTTCACCAATGAAGGCTTCTCCAAGGTTTTTTTTCTTCATCACGCAGTCTTTGGATACGGGGCGGCAGCGGCGGTATGGGTCGGGGGGCGCGTTCGAGGCCTGCGGGAGCAGCCGCCGCCGCTGTCGCGCCGCTTGCTGCTCGTTTTCCGCTGACTTCTCAGCCATGGTGTTTCATGCTTAATTTTATTAAAGTCTAAGTGCTTCTGGTATGAATGGCCATACGAACATGCCGTTCGCCTGATGGTAAGCGATACGACCGCTCATGAACAGTAGCGAAACCAAACAACACCTTGAATTACAAAACAATGCCTATCATTCCACTGCGCTCGCCATCCTGAAAAACAAGATATTAAGTCTCATTATGTTTAGTAGATATTCATTCTGACTACTATGTCCTTCAATCCGAAATACAATACATTTACTCTTCTGTTTGGCGGGAGAAATAGACATTGCGGTGGTACCTACGCAGGCGGCCTCTCACAAATGAGAAACCTACCACCAGTCATTACATAGAGCTTACATTTATTTTGACGTCATCAAGGACTACTTCTATGAAAAGATTCGTAGTTTTCCAGCACGCCACCAAAAAATACATACCCAATACAATATAAATTAACACATTACCCGCTGCGCTTTCCACGGATGCCCTAAACAGGATCAGGTAGTTAAAATTCGGCCGCGCGCTACCTGTCCTCTGTTGATCGGCGACGGCGACCGCTCGCTGCAAAAACTGCGCCGCTCCCACGATCGCCGGTCGACGACCCTGCAATGATGCTAATTTGACGAATATCGACTGACCACTATATCCTTAGTTATGGACTAATTTATATTGGCCGGTGTGGTTTTTTTGGGGTCTGTAATGTTTTAATGTGTGCGTTAATTAGATTTTTTTCGGAGTGTTGTTGAGTTGTTGTGGTTCAATTGTTTTGTTAGTGCGATAAAGATATTCTTTATATATATAATAATACATAATATAATAAATAATTTTATAAATATATAGATTTCCTTTACATGGGTATCTTGGTTTTTTATTAGTTCGTTCTTAGAATGAGATTTTTGTTGCTAATTTTTGTTAGACACGTTTTATTGAATTTGGACGCCTGAAAAACGAACATATAGTATGTTTTGAATCAAATGTATTTTCAATAGAAGAAAACAAACACCAAAAGAGTTAGTTTTAAATACCATGTCGATAAATATCGGCCGGGTCAAGGAAACTTTTTTCATTCAGTAAATATTATGATAATTATCAGTGTTCGATGTTTTTTTCTATAATCTTATTTGAAGGCTTTAAACAGTCTTAATTATGTTGTTTTTATGATGTTTTTATTATCGACTTATATTTTAATTACGATAAAGTAATGGACAAAAGTGTTTTATGGATTTAGAACGTTCTCGGGCGGCGGAAGACGGACGCATGACTCTAATTAGATGTTTTCGTGTTAGTTTCAGTTCGAGTTAGGCCATATAGTCTTCTATGCTAGCCTCATGCAGATTGGTGGACTCATCATACTTATTGTAGTCTTGATTTTGGAGGAGGCCCGTGTCCTGTAGTGGACGTATACGGGCTTGCCAAACAACAGTGTAAATGCACTGTTGTATTTCGGTTTGAAGGACATTCTAGATAGAGCAACTACCAGGCATAATGAGACCAAACATCTGTATCAGAATGGCGAGCGCAGTGGAACGCCGAGCATTTCTTTTTTTATTTTTATTTTATTTACAAGGGACAATAAACGGTTACATGCTAATAACAAACACAAAAAAAATAACTAAACGAGTTTACACACATATAACACACACCATTGTCCACAGATTACCAGATAGAATAAAATTAAGCACGAAGGTATATACTATAATTCCACTACTACTATGGTTTTATTATAATATGAGTATTAACCTTTTAATTGGAGATAACATATTTTTCGAAATTTTGAGTTAGTGAGAGAAAATACATCTGCATAGGCAAATTGTGAGTTGTAGTTGTGTAAGAGACGGCGGAGTGGCACTCGCGCCCCCGCATTACTCCTACAAGATTGTGTATGGAATAGCTGTGGCACGCGCACCCCTCGCCTAATCACAGCTCTAGGTACTCTATAGCATATTTTGTAATTCAAGGTGATGTTTAGTTTTACTACTGTCCATGGTCGGTCGTATCTCTTACCATCAGGCTAAGGGAATCCTCGTCTCACAATTAATTGAAAAAAATACAGATTTACAAAGAAGCACTGTCATCCCTTAACTTACTTCTTAGGATGGTTTGATATTCCTTTAAATAATATTCGAGGAATTTAGGTGTGAAAACTTTTGACGTAATATTTTCATATTATGTGGATTAATATTCGTCTCCCATCGCTTTATGAATTCGATCTCAACACCCGTTTACACTTGCTATTTCGTTGTTTATGTTTGAAAATAGTGTCAAAGTGGATAGCAATTTTGGCGTGAGTAAATAAATTACTTAAAAAATATTCACTGTTTGAGGGTTGTGTTGATGTGGAGTAATGCAATAAATGACGAGACGAGCAAGCCGTTCGCCTGATGGTAAGCGATACGACCGCTCATAAACAGTAGCAACATTCCACTGCGCTCGCCATCCTGAGACATAAGATGTTAAGTCTCAATATGTCCAGTAGTTACTCTGGCTACAATGTCCTTCAATCCGAAACAAAACAGTGCATTTACGCAGTGTTGTTTCACGGGAGAAATAGACATTGCGGTGGTACCTACCCAGATGGCCTCTCACATATGAGGGACCTACCACCAGTGATTTGCAATTGTGCAAGGCTTTTGATATATCGAAATAAAAATTGAATTTTACCTGAATAAGTACGGTCATATTCTTCCTGGTCGGCAAGATCCTTGCATACTTCTGCCTTGTCTCCTCCATATCTTCCCACCTTTAGATTCCTCAAGCGTTAGACCATTAACAGATTTCTTGAGACCAATATTTTTATAGTCCGCTTTGAGTTGATCCGCTTATAACAAACAAACATGCTACATTGATTAACTGAGTAGCTACTGAACATATTGAGATTTAACATATTATGTATTTCTCAGGGTGGCAACCGCAGTGGAATGCCAAGTATTGCTTTGTAATTCAAGGTGTTGTTTGGTTTTGCTACTGTTCATGAGCGGTCGTATCGCTTACCATCAGGCAAACGACATGCTCGTCCAGTGGCGTAACAATAGGGTGGCAGAGTGCGCAAAATGCCACGGGCCCCCGGCCTTAGGGGCCCCCGGCTCGGCTGGGCCCTGGTCCGACAGGGTCTCGGCCCGACAGGGCCCCGGCTCGATAGGGCTTCGGGCTTAAGCCCGACAGGGTGTAAGCAGAGAATAATGTAAGATCAATAACGAAATTAATTAATACAAATTAATAATTGGCTACATTTTAAACATGACAGACATTTCACTATAATATTTGATTTAAATGTTTTTGTTTCGTTATAGTATAATCTTAGTTAGAAACCAATAAATTAAAATATAAAGAAACAAATCTTGTTATAGAAACTATTTCAGTGGTAGCAAAGACCGAAAGAGGAAGAAGTCTGAAGCAATAACCAACCAAGGGAACCAGCAATTAATTGATAAAAAGGCGAGGAAACAGAGTCCCAGAAATGAACGAATGGATGAAACTAAAAATTCCATAATAACAAATCTTGACGATAATCAATATTCAGACTCAGAACAATCACAACCAAGTATGAACAAAAATAAAATTGAACCATATTAATAGGATTAGAAAATATTAAAATCTGCATATGTTACAGACAGGTGTGATTAAAAAAAATGTGATGTGAAACTGTTTGTGATTGAGAATAGTCACTGTAGGCCCAATGGCCCCTTTTTATGAGACAGTGACAATAAAAATAAAATAATAAACGATCGTAGAAGTCAACAGTTAGTTCAATAGATGCTGCACGGCCTGGCTTCAGCCTCACAGCGAATAAATCATAAAATTAACTTCGACAAAACAAAGTAATGATCAACCACCACCTTCATCCAACCTGTCTCTTCATGTGACTACCAGCTGGAAGTTGTTTCCGAATATTCTTACCTGCGGCCGACCCTTTAACAAGATAGAAACAATTTTGAGACAGACGCCACGAGGAGGTTCCAGCATTTGGTAAACTACGTTTTCTTGTCACCTTGACCACAAAGCTAACTTTTGAGCGTTCCAACGCACAGGAGTTGTGCCTAAATCTTGGACGCAGGCCAATGTGTAACCGATCCCTAGGAAGGGTCATCGGTCAGACCCTACCAATTATCGCCCTATCGCTATTACCTCAGTGATTTGTAAGGTTATGGAGCGGATCATAAACGCTCAATTGATCCGCTACCAGGGGAATTTCTCGTTAAACAGTGACAGATAATACAGATTCCGTCAAAACCGATCTATGGGTGATCTTCTTGCATTTGTCTTGCATCGCCGGGATAGGATCTGGCACCGTGGTCTTCTTTCCAAACTTTCAGCATATGGTCTGCCCGACAACCTGTTTTAATGGATTTCCGGCTTTCTGCATGGGCGTACAATACATGTCGTCGATAAACACGCTTAAGCGGGCATGTCGGTAAATGCCAGAGTTCCACAGGGCTCGGTGCTGTCGCCCACCTTGTTTATTCTGCATATCAATGACATGTTGTCGCTTGGCAACATTCATTGCTATACAGATGACAGCTCGGTTCATGGGCGATACCACTGCGGGCCTCCGGGTCGCCGAGTCGAAACTGTGAGGGGACGTGCAAATCTTGTCATTGAGCTGAACCGGACCTTGGATCTCATTTCTACATGGGGTTCCAGGAATATGGTTGAGTTCAATGCCAAGAAAACCCAAGTGTGTGCATTCATGCGCAAGAAATCCCCGTTCTCTCCCCTCCTCTTACTTCAGGGTGCTCCCCTCTCAACGGGGAATGACCTGAATATCCTTGGTGTGAATATCCGCTGTGATCTTAATCCAAGGAATCACATCAAGGGTGTAATATCTGTCATAGCATGCAGGATTCATAAAAAACGAAATTACAATCTTAATTTGTTTTTACATATACGAAGGGGCCCCATTTGATGAACTTTGCCACGGGCCCCCGATGGGGTAGTTACGCCACTGTGCTCGTCTCGCCATTTAGAGCAATAACAAAAAATCTCGACCCAGTCTTTAAAGGTTGAAGGTTAGCTTAGCAGTTAATTGATGAACGGTGTTAACAGACGTTATCGCGGTATTTAAATACAGAAAGTCTAGACGATTTTTATTTAATTTTTTGCCCAATATTCAGGTTTTGACTACTCGAAACTATAATTCAAAGTAATAAAATAAATACCGTTAGTTTGCTTAGTAAGGCAAACATTAATTTCTTGTCAAATAGCTCTTTTGCAGATAACCTTGTCGGCCGATTGTGAATTCACCCGTTTAGTACATATTTGCCTTCTTTTTCTTTTACTCGTTTTTACTTTATTTAATAAAGATATACCTACACCCAACAGTCACATACATAGTCCTGACCACACATTAAGATCTATTAAGTCTTGTGTCGTCGGTATAAGGAACTACCGAAGTCCTATTCGTCTCACAAACACCCATACTCGTTACGAATTCTGGTGGATTGGACTTGATTGAACCAAACAACACCTTAAATTACATAGCAATGCTTGGCACTCCACTGCGCTCGCCAAAAGATATTACAATGATGTAGTGTCAATATATCCAGTAGTTACTCTGGTTACAATATCCTTCAAACCGAAACACAATAGCGCATTTACACTGCTGTTTGGCGTATAAACATATTTAAACGTATTGTCGACTCCTTGAAAGTGCATAACAGGAGCGCAGATTCAGTACCTCATAAAATATCAGGTAGGCCACGTCCTAAGCAAAGTAGGGAGCTGATGTTAGTATAAATAAAAAAATTAACACGTCGATGTGTCTAAGGTCACAAAACGACGTGTGAAAGAGATGCCGGCGGTGTTTACTTAGGGAGCTAATGTTTTCATTTCGTTTTAAGTGGTCAGAGCGGCCGTAAAATGGACCCGTCGTTTCTGGCCGTGTCCGATTTAATTAAGTAGTGGATATGTACCGATTTTATTAATATTGTAAACTAGACTGACCTGACTTTGTCCGGTTGCTAAGACTGTCTGAGCGAGACACCGGATTTCCGGTTAATTTGACAGAGTAATGAGTTGTATCCTGTGATATGTACAGCAATAATTTTGTTCAGATATTCCACATTGGTCTCTCATACATATGTAAGAGCCTGTGGAGGTACCACCGTAATATCTTTCTCCAGCCAAACAGTTGTTTAAATGCACTATTGTGTTTCGGATTGAAGGATATTATAACCGGAGGAACTACTGGACATATTGAGACTTAACATCTTATGTATCATGGGGAGCGCGGTGGAATGCCAAGCATTACGATGTTTGGTTTTGCTGCTGTTCATGAGCGTTCGTATCGCTTACCATCAGGCGAACGGCATGCTCGCCTCGCCATTCATTGCAACAAAAAAGAAAAAAATGGTTGCCTGTAAAGTCGGTTTTACGGTCGAAGATTTTACGTGACAACGTCTTTTTCTCGGTAGAATATTTATTGATATGAATATAATTAAATTGCACAATAGGAACAAGGAATTAAATGAAAATAAGAATTGCACAAATTTTAACTATAGAAATATATTTTGTTTACTAAAACATTGTACATGTAATGACGAATCTAAGCACTCCATATTTTCACTACAGACACAGCTGACGATACTTTAACCACACGTGTGAACTTGTATTGTGACGCTTTCTTGTTTTTCCAACGCCAAGAACGTTCGAGAAAGACAAAGACAGAGACACAAGCATGCGCCGATTCAATGCGCCTAATTCTCTAGTGCTGCGCGCGCACCGTTACGTTACCGGGCGTTACACTTTTTCATAAGTGACTCCCAGCCGCAACCTAATTTAAGACGTTGTCACGTCAATAAGAAAAATCGTATTTTGCCTGCTCTCGATTGTCGAGCTCGTCAAGACGATTCCTCTGACTCCAAACACGGGGGGTTTACTTTAAGAAATGACGGAGTTATGCCTGGACAAATATTTTAGGGGAGAGAGGGAGAAATTTGGGGATTTGGTTGGGGCCAATCTGTAGAGCTCACCGAGCCGGTTCCAAAGATACCAAACTCGGTGGGTCTACGATCTATATTGGCCGAGATAGGATTGGGGGGGGGTGAGGTAAATTTTCGGGGTGGGGGTAGGGGAGGGGGGGGGGGGGTAAGGTTTCGTGGGGAGGCTAATAGGCACTATTTCGGAATAAGGGTGGGGGAAGGCAGGGGGGGGGCTATGGGACAATTTTGGAAAAAGTGGGTGAAACTGAAAAATAATTCTCTAGTGCTGCGCGCGCACCGTTACGTTACCGGGCGTTACACTTTTTCATAAGTGACTCCCAGCCGCAACCTAATTTAAGACGTTGTCACGTCAAAAATTGCAAATTCACTTTTGTGGTTCAGTTTGAAATACATTATAGCCAGAGTAAGAAAACCCGTAAAAGCCACCGACTATAGAGTCTAGAGTTATTCTTAGAGACAAAATTGTATATAGAATATCCTTGTATTTTTGTCCATGAAATTGGTGTCGAACAAAGTCGCATTTTTATTTATTTTCACGCCATCCCTTTTTAACTAAGGACACCGAACAAGTTATAAGGTTCCATAGAAATAATAATTTTATAGGTTTATCTAATATATAAAATTCTCGTGTCAGTTTTCGTTGCCATACTCCTCCGAAACGGCTTGACCGATTCTCATGAAATTTTGTGAGCATATTGAATAGGTCTGAGAATCGGCCAACATCTATTTTTCATCCCCCTATATGTTAGGGGTAGTCCACCCCTAAATTTTTATTTTTATTTTTTAGACAAAATTTTTAATTACTATTTTTTTATGATACAACATACAAAAATACATACAATCCTCAATTTTCACCCTTCTACGATCAACTCTTATTTTTCTAATATATATAATTTTCGTGTCACCGTTTTCGTTGCCATACTCCTCCGAAACGACTTGACCGATTCTCATGAAATTTGTGAGCATATTGAGTAGGTCTGAGAATCGGCCAAGATCTATTTTTCATCCCCCTAAATGTTAGGGGTAGTCCACTGCAAATTTTTCTCTTATTTTTTAGACAAAATTTTTAATTTCTATTTTTTTTATGATACAACATACAAAAATACATACAATCCTCAATTTTCACCCTTCTACGATCAACCCTTATTTTTTAATAGCCATTTTAGTAATTTAATCATTTTTCCTCTCCGGTGGAAAACTGATCAATCGTCATTTAATTAGTTATCCCCGCCAGATGTCTACAGGTGTCACTTCTGACCCAGTAAACAGCACGGAGTAGGGATGAGAACGAAGCCGGTCTCCTGTTTCTCTCACACAATAAGATTATTGTTTATGCATCAAGTGTAGTAGTAACGTTGGCAATTATTATTTTGCTATCTCAGTGTAACTCTCATATTAACTATTAATCATTCCTATTTTATATATAAAATGTATATGGATGTTTATGGAGAGAAGGGACATAAAGTAAAATAGAATCGAAGGTACGGGAGAGGGCTGGGATAGATGACAGATTTGTTAGGACGAAATGTAAATGCACGTTATAAAACGGGATGGATAATAAAGAGAAGGGACGGGACGGATTGGGAAGAGACTGAACAGGTGGATGAGACGGGATTGAGCCGGACAGTAGGATAGCTACGTCAAGTTTAGGCATACAAGAGTTTATACGAAAAAGAACATGTATTTGGTGTGGAGTGGAATCAAAAAATATATGCACCCAGACGAAGCTGGGTCGGGCCACTAGTTTTATATAATAATATAATTATTTTGTTATTATAGAATAATTACTATGTATTGACTGGTCATAAGATGAATTTAATTGATTACATAATCAAAAAACTAATTTTCATTAATTTCATAATATCATAGTACAAAATTTAAATTAAACAATATCTAGTTATTTTTAATTTTCTAAAAATGTATTGTATTGTCTGCTCCCCGGATACCATAGATACTTATTAAAATGTAACAATGCATCTTATACATTCTTCATTCTTTTATCCCCAGTCGGAATATTAAATGAGACCAAATGTATCTTTTGTGGCACGGCGTAAATCATGCAATATTATTTCAATTTACGCTGAAAAAGGATTTTGGTAAGTCGAATATATTGAGAAATACGTATTAAAATATTTTATATTAGATTTAAGCATTAGATACATCTTATTACAGATATATTGTTTTTATTACATTTGCTCTATAATAATAAAATCTACTTGTTTTTATTGCTTAGGTTCGGCAACGGAGCATGCCTGTTATCTGATGGTAAGTGATCGCTAGAGCCCATGAACATTCACAACGTTTGGGTTATAGATGTGGTGCCCGCCCATCAATTTGTGAGGAAAGCGGGAAGGGGAATGAATAAAAGTGGAAAAGGGTATTGAGCATCCGGCACTCATCGAAGGACACGTGACAGCACAGCTGTCGCTTCACATCGATTTCCTGTGAGATAACGGTAGCACCGCGGACGAACCTCCCTGTTGACAGTTACGACTGACAATAACATGGCTCTGCCACTTCTTATATAATTATCTATTTAAAATGCGAGTTTTGATTCGAAAAACACAACTTTCCTAAAAGTTTAAATGAAGCAGGCTGTCGGCAGTAAACTCATTGGCCACCACTGCGACATGCATAAAAACATTTTGCGCAATCACCTCCCACATATAAAAAAACTTATTACTAAGCACACCCAACCAAAATTTACAACAAGTACTTGGAACCGAACAAACCTATTAATTATATCAAAAACATTGCAAAGTCACGATCTCATCAGGGCGCATTAACCGTAACTTTTTATATGAAAAATGTCACCAAAGAGTAACGAGCACGGGCAGCAGAACCGCTTTTTTTCCCCCCAAAAATGCTGTTGCAGGGAACGATAAAAAGTGGTAATTGTGTCGGAAATCGCAGTTGCAATTTTCGGCAGGTTTGATGTAGTTTTTGCCGTGCGATGATGGGTCGAGGCGCAGACCCCGTGGTAATTGCGCGCGCATTCGCGACTCACCGCGCTGCCAACCAACAAGCCATTTTGGATTCTTGAATGTTTGTGTTCGGTGATTAGTTAAAAGTATGGATTGGTAATGTAGGTGCGATGGCACTAATTAGCTGATAACTGATACCTGCCCCATAAACATCTTAGATGTTGCCATTAGTTAAAAAAAAACAGTATCAGCCCATATACGTCCCACTGCAGGGCACAGGCCTACTCTACAATCGAGAGTACGATTGAGAGTGGTTAGGCCATATAGTCCACCACGCTGGCCTAGTGCGGGTTGGCGGACTTACATACCATAGGAATTCTTATAAATCGCTATGGTATGCAGGTTTCCTCACGATGTTTTCCTTCACCGTTTTAGTGCGTGGTGATTGATTATCAATACACACATGACTCCGAAAAGTCAGAGGCGTGCCCTGGGTTTCGAACCCGCGACCATCGTGAACATGTGGGCAGCCGCGTCTAGTCCGTTTACCAACAGGCCACCACGCACTTAGTTAATGACACGCCATTAGTTAATGATAGCTAAAATGAATGCGCATCATTTACTAAAATAAAGAAGACTAGAATGAGCGAAGAATTACAACCAGCCTAATAAAATGTCTTCGACTCGCGTAGAGCTTGCAGGCAGGCATGGTGAGAGAACAGTCCTAACTCTAGCAACTGTATATACAAACTGATAGTGAGTAATACACACAACTATAGTATTCAACTAAACACTGGCGTGAGAAGACATGACATCAATAGAAATCCCATTTTACATGGTACTGCATCAGCAGTTCGGACAGAAAAAATTTGGCGATATACTTTTTAATTAAATTTATATGATTAAATTCATACATAAACTCACGTCTTTGTCCCAGGACGGGTAGGCAGAGGTGCGAGCAGGACAACCGCATTTTGCCTTGTTTGATCCGTCCCACAATGTTATAGGGGACGAGCCTATCGCCACTGAAAATTAATATATAGAAAAAACACAACATCGCTTTCCCAACTCGGAATTTGAACCCAAGGCCTCCTTTAGATGTAATGTGACTACCATTTCCCTTTTTAAAGTACTTAGATTGATCCGTAGCAGTTATTTTGTAGTTTAATGACGTCATATTTCCACTATATACTTACAGATAAATCAATAGAATATCAGCAGAAATCACAGTATAACAGGTACTTAAATGTAAAATTGAGCAAGCTTTCCCGGTAATGAAGCGACTTCAGCGTAGCGTTCATTTGCACCGATAGCAAATGTTGACCCAACTTATGAATAATTAACAGTAAACGCGTTACATTAATCACTCCGTTCCGCTCGGTACCCATTATCAATATTTCGTTTTGAAAATGGAGTATTTTTAATTCATTGAACTGTAAGTAAGAGTTCGCGAAAGTGCTGTCAAGACAGCAGGCGATCTTACAATTTTAAGGCAAATCATTCCGCAAGTGTTCGACAATATATAGCAGCTCCGTGGCGCAGTCGGTTAGACGCCGCATTTACACTGCTGTTTGCGGGGGAAATAGACATTGCGGGGATACCTACCCAGGCGGCCTGTCACGTATGAGAAATCTACCACTAGAATAGACGTAGTAACTGAATGCAAGCCACAAGTCACTTGCAACATTTTCAAGAAAGGCTTATATTCAGCAACGGACATCAGGCAAAAAATTATGACGATTTGCAGTAGTTAAGACTCATTATAAATCTATCCTGGAATCACTTTTTCACACTAACTTAACGATAGGTCAAAATTAAATCCATTTCTATTTTGGTACAATTCTATGCTCCATTATACAAAGACATTTTTTTTTTTATTTCAATCGGCTATTTAGCCATAATCAGATGATTTCAAGTGTTTCTTCCTTTTTTTTTACTTTTAGATATTACTACATTAATTAATACCGCACTACAGTTCGTGTTTTTTTTTATTATTTTTTTCCCATTTTTTTCAATTTCTTCGGTCCAGATCGAGAATGTTCCATACAAAGACATATATATGTATATATATATATTTATCTTACCTAGCTATATACATACAGGGTATATCAAGACTGCTACCGAAAACGAAGCTGGGTGGTAGTTTAACCGACTTCAAACACAATGCAATAGAAAAAGTTACAAAAAAAAACGACAATTCTTTTTTTGTTATTATTTTCCTATGGCAATATTTGGGTGGTAAATACATTTTTTCCTAAAATAATAGTGTATACCCTTTTATTTATAAATACTCTTAAGGTATAAAAGAGTTTAAATTATTATTTTAGCAAAAACTATGGATTTACCACCCAAAAATGGCGATATTTAAAAAATCATAAAATATAATTGTCACGTTTCTATGCGAAATTTTTAGTTGCATTGTGTTTGTAGCCACTAAAACTACCACCCGGCTTCGTTTTCGGTAGCAGTCTTGAGATACCCGGTATAAATATATTCACCTTAACTGTACCCCTCTATATTTGTTAAATGAAACATAAAATGCATCTAAATATCTAATTAAATCTTTTTTAATGATAGATTATAGAGAACAGCTGCAGGTCTATTTGGTCTTACGTCGATATAAAAAACAAAGACATCATATCAGATTCCTCCGTACAAAGGATCGTAAAGTCTAGCAATTATTTTATTATTCACACTTCGTTCTCCATATGGATATCATTTCTATCATAAAAATGCTCAAGAAACTCGCTCAACAAGAAAAGATATGATATTTCCAATTTAATATCGAATATACGCCTACTTATAGTTAAAATATCCCGACCAGTTATAGCATTGAATTTAATTAAGAAAGAATTTTCTTCAAGTGCATAATATTAATAAATTGAAATACTAGGTACTCCGGTTTAATTCGCACAAAAATTTCAATTCCTTTAAAACTTTCAATGTAAGTATAATATTTATTTTTATATTAGAATAGTCAGAGCTAATTAAGTTTGAAAGTGGGTGCAAAGTCTTCGAGTGCTAGTTATTAATAAATAAATCCAAAGTGAAATATCTTGTTTAAGTTATATTAAAACGTTTTTATGTGAGCCAACGTCAGACGTTGGATAGTGGTTCAGAATAGGTTAAATAGAGATGGGACTTTATCAATCGGGCTCAATTTTATTTTTCTGTAAATTGGTGATAAGAAATCAGATTTCAGAACACAGGTCGAAAACTATCATAAATTCATTATAACTTTTTATTAGCTACTAATAACTACATTTATTTGGAAAATATTTTATTTTATCACATTATAGTCTTGTATTAGTAATGCCTGCCCATTGGAAGAAATGAGAAACACTTTTTCCGAACATAATTAATAATTAATTTGGCAAATATGCTTTAAAAATTGTTTCTCATCACTGTAATACGTTATAAGTAGTATACACCGACTATGAGACAGAGGACGTCCCACGCTATGTTTGCCAAGACGTTTTACATTTTTATCCGCCATTTTGCGTCTTATTTTATTTATTTAACAATATATTAGCAGAATCAAAATAAATTTGTAAAATTTTCTCGCATTTAATATCATTTACAAAAATCAGGTCATTCGATGGTTATTAATCGACGGTATAAGATATCGATTAAAATTGCGAGATTGGGTGACATCACTAGCCGCGCCGGGTCTAGACTCAAACGCAATCGTGATACACCTGAGAACATAAAAAAATAAGAGCCATGTCAATTTTCATAGCGGATCGGCCGCTCACGCGTTTTATTGCCATTTTAATACAGTTAATTAAAATTTTCTAGAAATTATATCTTTACAGGCCGCGTCAATTTACATGTTATGGTTAAATAAAGTGATTTTATTATATTTATTTACGCCGGCCCTTTTTATAAGCTATTTATATCGCTTCGGTGAAATGCAAATGGAAACGAAATTGCTTTACTAATACACTTTTTATGTGAAAATGTTTCATGTGGAATATTTTATTATATTTGTGGGCATATGGAGCGATGACTTGTGAAAGATAGGAATTGAGGGCACACGGGCGTGCTTTCAAGTAAGATTTTTATTGGATAAGTACACAAAAATGAACTTGTAAAAAGTGATCACATCAGCATTCGCAATGCCAAGATCTGGTTAAGCCACTAAAATAAGCAGAAAAGGGAATATATTTTTTTAATATATTTTCAAGTATCTGTACGATGGACAGGCGGGTTTATGGCTGATAAAGGTTGCAGGAAGTCATTGTTGAGATGCCTAAGAGAGGGGAGGTGGCTTTACTCAACACGTATGCTAAAAGGTATAATAATAGTAGGAATAGACAGTACTAGAAAAGGAATAACCTGCGGCAACTGCGCTATAACGGGCTCACATTCCGGATGTGGGCGACCACGTCTATTTCGTCTTTATGTTTTTGGATTTTTGCAAAATTGAAACGATGTCGTGCTTATTATATAATAATTTGAGATGTTTTTATTGATATTGTAGGGATCATAACGTAGTCTTTACCCTACAGTAGCCTACTGTTCGTGCCTGTTTCTAGTAAAATACATAATATCGACCAATTCTTTTATAAAAATACGATTTAGTAACTATGTATTATTTATAGATTTTATCGCGATCGATCGATTTGGTTTATTTTTTTATTTTTAATGTGTAACAGTTGCGTAAATCTAATATACCATTATACGGGGATGTCTATCATATCCATCCATCGATCAACCAAAGGAAGTCCACTGCTGAACATAGGCCTCCCCCAATGATTTCCACAGAGACCTGTTGGAGGCAGCCTGCATCCAGTCGCTGGATGCAGGTCTATCATATGTGTATAATGTTAACATTTACTATGTCTCATATATTTGAATATTATTTACATTTGTTTTTACCTTTACTTTCTTAGTAAAATGAAGTTTGTAGAGTACCTATACATTTAAATCAATGCATGTGCCTCAGCCCATATACGTCTTACTGCAGGGCAGGAACCTCCTCTACAGTCGAAATTAAGATTGAGAGAGGTTAGGTCATATAGTCCACCACGCTGCTCTAGTGCGGATTGGCGGATTTTACACATAATAGAAATTCATACAAATCACTACAGTATGCAGGTTTCCTCACGATGCTATCCTTCACGGTTAAAGTGCGTGGTGATTGACTATCAAATCGCACATGATTTCGAAAATTCAGAGGTGTGCCCTGAAATTTGAACTCACAAATACCGTAACCATGTTGACAGTCACGTTTGGTACATTTATCAACAGGCCACCACGCATTTTATAATCAATAAATGAACCAAAATACATTAAATCAACCATTCCGTAACACAAATATCTGCTCCAGCAGGTACGAATACGTATCATACGCGCATTACATTTAAGTAGGACATAAAACTTCAGACGAACGAGGTAATATCGATTCTCAATAAAATGATAGATTACGTTTAATCTCCTGTCAAATTAAAAGTAAAGCCCTCGGCTTTGCGTAGCTACTGAGTATATTTACAGTAATATTGTAAGAAAGAAAGAAAACGGATTTATTGGTGACAATAATAAAACACACACACACGCTAACATACATTCATCATCATCATCATCGTCTTAGCCACAGGAAGTCCACTGCCAAAACTTTTCCTCTAAAGATCTCCACTGATGGCCATTGGCGCCGAAAGGTTCTAGAGTGGAGGCGACGTACAAGCAAGTGATTTTTTTTTTTAATTTATTGGGACAAAAAACAGTTGAAAAATACAGGTTAGTAGAACATAATAACATACATTGAATATACAAATCTTCAACCAACAACATTGTCCACAGATTATTTAAACACAATTATTGTATGTATTTACAAATAGTGAACAAACTATTGTACATTGCATCGAGTACGTGACTAATTAGGTTATGATTTAACAATAAGTTTACGAGTGACATTCTTCCTAAATTGGTACTTTGATAAGTAGAAAATATCAACATCGATAAAATTCCTGTTATAATCATCCACAAGTCTGCGGAGGGGAGCGCGTACCCCGGCATTAGTTCTACACGTGTCGATATGAAACAACCTGGGCACGCGCACACCTCGTCTCACAACAGCTCTGGGCACAGTATAACATAAATCATTTATAACTCTAGGACAGTCAAACCTGTTGTTGCAAAAACCATGCAGCAGCATGGCACCCAGCAATAAACGTCTTGATTCCAGACTTAAGATATTGAAGCGTAATAGTAACTGATCATAAGACATTTTAGATTTAAAACATCTAAAGTTCGCAGCACGCAAGAATTTTTTCTGGACTATTTCAAGTCTAGTATTGTATTTGTCATAATAAGGATTCCAGATCGAGACAGCATATTCTAAATGAGGCCTAATCAAAGTTTTATATAATAAAAGAAACGTGGAAGGTCGCACAAAGTCACATGATGACCTCATGACAAAACCGTACATACGGAAGGCTTTATTGACGATGTTATCAATATGTAAATCAAAATGTAAACTAGAGTCTAAAATGACGCCTAAATCGCGAACTAAACTAACTTTATTTAATATCTCAGAGTTAATGGAGTAATTAAATTGGATAGCATTTTTATTTTTTGTGAATGAGATGGCATGACATTTAGAGATGTTGAGACACAATTTGTTATTTGAACAGTAAGTATAGAGTCTATTAAGGTCGTCTTGTAGTAATAAAACCCCGAGAGCTTTCAACTCGAGCTGACAAATCGCTTTGATTGTCTAGGAGAAAACCTTGCAGTGGACGAGCTAAACAGCGGTTTGGTAGAAGCTGTCCATACGGTGGGATCTAAGTATTTTAGACCTCGCCGTAGAGATAGACCACAAAAACTCTCGATCCACACTCTTGACCTCATGGCCGAACGTCGATCTTTAGCGCTGCAGTCTTCCGTTGACGCCGAAGCATATCGGCGGCTCAATAGACAGATCTGGAAGTCCTTGCGACACGATGTCCGTGCTCACAATACTGTGAGCATTACGGAGACAATTGAGCGGAACGGAGGCTCCAAAGTGTTTGCAAGAGACTTGTCTATTGGGCAAAGCCAGTTGTCTAGGCTGAAGACGGACGACGGCCGCGTGGTATCGACGAGGGTAGAGGTATTAAGGGAGATCGAGAGGTTCTACGGACAGCTTTACACCTCGGTTGCCAAACCTGCTGTTAGCTCGGCCGAAGACCCGAGAGCCGAGTTGATCCGACACTTTAGCGATGATATCCCGGACATCAGCCTGTGTGAGATTGAGATGGCCCTGAAGCAACTTAAAAACAACAAGGCGCCGGGCGAGGACGGAATAACTTCAGAGCTACTGAAAGCGGACGGAACGCCGGTACTGAAAGTCCTTCAGAGGCTCTTCAATTCCGTTCTCCTCGAGGGCTCAACGCCAGAGGCATGGAGCAGGAGCGTGGTGGTACTGTTCTTCAAAAAAGGTGATAACACTTTGCTGAAGAACTACAGGCCCATCTCGCTCCTGAGCCATGTCTATAAGTTGTTTTCGAGGGTCATCACAAATCGTCTCGAACGCAGGTTTGATGACTTCCAGCCTCCCGAACAAGCCGGTTTCCGAAAAGGCTTTAGTACCATAGACCACATCCATACGCTTCGGCAAGTTATACAAAAAACCGAGGAATATAACTTGCCGCTTTGTTTAGCGTTTGTGGACTATGAGAAAGCCTTTGATTCGATCGAGACTTGGGCTGTGCTACAGTCTCTTCAGCGGTGCCATATCGACTATCGGTACATCGAAGTGTTGAAGTGTATATACAACAACGCCACCATGTCGGTCCGAGTACAAGATCAGAGTACGAAGGCTATTCCACTACAGAGAGGCGTGAGACAGGGAGATGTCATATCTCCGAAACTGTTCACTGCCGCGCTGGAAAATACCTTCAAGCTCTTGCAGTGGAAAGGATTCGGCATCAACATCAACGGCGAGTATATCACTCACCTTCGGTTTGCCGACGATATTGTAGTCTTGGCAGAATCGCTGGAAGACCTTAGCACTATGCTCGAAGACCTCAATCGGGTCTCCCAACAGGTGGGTCTTAAAATGAACATGGACAAAACGAAGATCATGTCGAATGTCCATGTTGTGCCCACCCCCATCGGTGTTGGGGGCTCGACTCTTGAAGTTGTTGACGAATATGTCTATTTAGGACAAGTGGTCCGGTTAGGCAGGTCCAACTTCGAGAGAGAGCGAGGCAGCGTTCGGGAAACTACGCGACGTCTTCTCGTCCAAAATACCTCAGTGCCTTAAATCGAAAGTCTTCGATAGTTGTGTGTTTCCAGTGATGACTTACGGCACCGAAACGTGGCCTCTCACTATGGGCCTTATTAAGAAGCTCAAAGTCACTCAACGAGCTATGGAGAGGGCTATGCTCGGGGTTTCCCTACGAGATCGAATCAGAAATGAGGAGATCCGTAGGAGGACTAAAATAACCGACATAGCCCACCGGATTAGCAAGTTGAAGTGGCAATGGGCAGGGCACATAGCGCGGAGATCTGATGACCGATGGGGTCAGAAAGTGCTCGAATGGAGGCCGCGTATCGGAAAGCGCAGCGTAGGACGTCCACCCACAAGATGGTCCGACGACCTGGTAAAGGTCGCGGGACGTCGCTGGATGCAGGCTGCCTCCAACAGGTCTCTGTGGAAATCATTGGGGGAGGCCTATGTTCAGCAGTGGACTTCCTTTGGCTGATGGATGGATGGATGTAGTAATAAGCAGTCGTTACGGTCTTTGCAGGCTTTGTATATTTTCATATCATCTGCGTACATTAAAAAATTAGAATACAGAAAACAGCGCTGAATATCGTTGACATAAACAAGAAAAAGTAGAGGGCCTAATATCGAGCCCTGAGGAACTCCAGACGTAGTGGTTATATAGTCGGATTCAGATCCGTTAACTACTACTTTTTGTGTGCGATTGTAAATATACGAGCTGAACGCCACGAATTCCGTTAAATGCAATTTTTGCTAGAAGTACCGAGTGATCCACCCTGTCAAAAGCCTTTCGAAAATCCGTATACACTGCATCGACTTGGACTCGTCGATCCATATTCTTAAAAAGGAAGTTAGTGAATATCATGAGGTTAGTAACTGTAGAACGTCTTTTTACAAACCCATGTTGTTCAGGTATTATAAGTTGGAGAAAGTGTGGATACAGAGAGTTATGTACAAGGCGCTCAAAAATCCTCGATCGGGCGGTAATTTTCTATATTATTTTTATCGCCGTTTTTATAAATGGGTGTAATAAATGCCTGTTTCCATACTGTTGGAAAAATTCCTTCACGCAGACATTTGTTAAAAATTATATGCAAGGGAATGCAAATCACCTCAGAAGTCGAAACAAAGAATTTGGGAGGGAGACCGTCTGGCCCAGCTCCTTTATTTACGTCAATTGAATTAAGTTCTCTGATTATACTTTCCCTGGATAATTTTATATCGGAAATGCATGTGTGAATATTATCTAGGCGTTCATCCGGAGGTTCCCAACTAGTTGGATCAAAGGTGGATGGTTGGTATACAGAACAGAAAAAGCTCGAAAACATATTGCATGTGACAGTGGGTTCGTTTGATGATATATCATTAAAGTACATGTTGGAGGGAAAATTATTTTTCTTACGATTTGATATATATGACCAATAGAACTTTATATTTATCGGTATGTTGTCTTCTACGGCTTGCATGTAGTTTTGATAGCACTTAGCAGATTCCCGATGAAACAGTCTTCTATAATTGGAGAACTTTAAGTAGTCTGAGCTATTACTGAACTTTTTCCATTTTTTCCAAGCGTTATTTTTCTTCTTAAAGATGCATCTCAGTGACGGGGAAAACCAAACTAGAAAGCGAGAAGTACATTTGCGAGTCAAGGGCACGCGCTGTCTAATGATACCGTACAATTTATTGTAGAAGACGTCGACAGCTTCTTCAGAAGCAATGTTATTAAGTGTTAAGTCCCAGTCAATTGCATTGATATCTGATATAATATCTGCAAAATTAGTTTTATTATAGTTATATTTCAGAATTGGGCATCTAGTCATAGGACATAAATTTGTATTTAGTTTAGTTAAACCACAAAATGGTGGATGATGGTCATCAGGTTGTACTAGTGGAACACAAGATACAAGCTTACAATCTAACGTAGAGATGAATAGATCTAGTATCCGACCCAAACTATTTTTAATTGTGTTCAATTGTGATGCACAAGCCTGTGACATGAAATTATTTAATAGTCTGCCACAAGAACTTGTTACATGTGGCATTACATGGTTTCCATGATCAGACCAAGCAATCTCAGGCAAATTGAAGTCTCCAATTACAGAAAAAGAATCACAGTTAGGTTCATAGGCATGTTGAAGTAAGAAATTAAAATAATCAGATTATAATTCCTCAGGCGTTCGCGGTGGGATATATACACCGCATATAATATGGAACATATTAGAGTGTGACGAAGGTATTCGAATAAAAAGGTGTTCAATATTAGCATGAAGAAAACTAGATATTATATTCGGGCGCAGTCCATGTAGTACGGCTAGTAAAACACCCCCACCATCGCATTTTTTGGTAGCAGAGCGGTCACGGTCTTGTCTGAATACTACATACCGGTCATCAATGAACTCAGAGTCTTGAATATTTGGAATAAGCCAAGTTTCTGTTAAAATGATAATATCATAAGAACAAGACATAATGTTCATGAATAAAATCTGCAGCTTTGTGCGAATCCCTCTACAGTTTTGGTAATATAATGTCATATAATTTCTAGCAGCCATTAGTGGACAAAATATATTTGAGTAATGGTACAGTGAAAGATTGAAAGTATGGTTTCGTTAGATGTTTAAGGTTGGAAAATATTATCTTATTATGACAAATACTTAGAATTGAGTGTGCAGCTGCATTAATTATTGTCAATTTAAATGTATAAATAATGATTCTAAGTCGTAATGACAACGTAAAAAATAATTTAATATAATACATTAGACATAGAGAAAAAAATTGTGTTTTATGTGATTCAGTATTAGTGATAGTTGTGTAACCCGTGTAAAAAAATTATCAAATTAGTAAAAAAATAGTATTTAAACTTATTTGCCGCTTCTAACAATTTTCGTAAGGTCTTCTTCAGACCGTACCACAAAAGCCCGAGTTCCGTCTCGTTCACGTAATAGTATAGTGCCATTTTTGACCCATACATATTTAAAACCGTTATTGCCTGCAAATTCTCTACATTTACGAAATAAGATCTTATTTTTGAGAGTGAGATGCTCGTTAATATAAATTGATACTACATTACCAGCAATATTCAATTGATCCGATTTTAAACTTTTCGCCTTCCTGTAAGCGGCAAGAAAATTGTCCCTAGCAATTCGCGACTTGAGCTTAACGATGACGTTTTTCGGCCTGCTGTCAAGTTGCTGAGCGTGCGGGACTCTATGGACGGAAATAATATCGTTGTGAGATACTGGATAATTCACTGCTGCGCCAATTGATTCAACTAGTAACAACAAGTTCTCGTTTCGCTTGTCAGGTAGATTGCAGATCTCAATGTTGCATTGGCGTGCCTGTTGCTCCATGTTGTCAATTTTCGCTTGAAGCATGATTAATGTATCACCGTCGCTCACACTTTCAATGCTGCTAATTCGCTCCTCCATTCCTATGCATCTATCTTCACAGGCTTTGACTCGTGATTTCATATATAGGCTTAGGTGATAGGCTTAGATGATGATGATGATGATGAACTTTAAGATTGCTTTACTGGTGGTAGGTCTCTCATATGTGAGAGACCGCCTGGGTAGGTACGACTACAACGTCTATTTCTCCCGCCAAATAGCAGTGCAAATGCACTGTTGTGTTTCGGTTTGAAGCACATTTAGCCAGAGTAACTACTGGACGTATTGAGACTTAACATAATGTCTCAGGATGGCTAACGCAGTAGAATACCAAGCAACGCTTTGTTATTCATATTTTTTTTATTGATTTTGCTGCTGTCTATAATAATGGTAGGCTCGTCTCACTATTCATAGCAATAAAAAAAGCTACTGATATATTTATATATATCATAGCCTTATGGCTATACAAATATTTTCACATATCTATTACACGATTTTATTCCTGTTTTTTCTCATTTTGGTGCACCTTTGCGATAACAATTTACCCATTCAAAGGTATTGCACAAAAATTGATTTGTGTTTAATCATCATCATCTGTAATCCTATTGGATTGGTTGAACAACCACCGCTACAATAAACAATTTCCATCAATCTCGACTGCTAACTCCGTATCCTATACACGTATCATTAACAGGACATATTGACACAACTCAAAGCATTGAAAATGTAAAACGGCGAAGTGCAGGCGGTTACAGTAAACTGCTCGTTTACCGCCGGATGTGAGGAGGTCGCCGTCAGGGAGGCGGGGGAGGTGTGGGGATACGAGGGGAGGGCGGGGGCGGGTCGAGTCAATATTTAGTCGCGGCGGGTGCGCGTGCGCCGCTTTCCGGAACCGCACCTGATCACACACGCCGCTGCCGGGCCCGCCGGTCAGATGCATCGAGCATTTACACAGGCTGAGCTGAATTTTTAAACAATTTAGATGATTTTATTTATATTTCGAAGCCTTTTAATAAAAGCCTAAAACCTTCTAGATTAAGGCAGTAAGAGGTAAGTAAGCTTACACTCCTTGGAAATAGAATAGAATAAAGGAAGAAACTCCAGGAATTGGCTGTATATTAACCATCCTGTCAGAATATTATTGAGTGGAATGAAATTAAATAAATGAAAAGAGTTGTTGCAAGAATGCAATTTGAATTAAAGACCTGGTAAGCACTTGCCTTTACAATTACCATTATGGAGACTGTCCCGCCCTCACACCCACCACTGCAACTCCTGTAAGCCAGGATCAACAGTGGCACGCAATGTAATGACACCGAGCATTGAAGCTCGGCGAGTCTCCGGGAATGTCTAACTTGTCTTTAACCCGCAACGAAATCAATCAGAAAGTTAAATTAATAGGAGGAGTTGGAAATAAATTATTGTCCACTTCCCTCCGTGCAAAGCGGGTGACAAAACAATGAAATAAAGAGGTAAATAACCTCGCAAAAAGACTTTTACAGCCGGAGAAGCCAGCTGTAAAGCACCACGGATCAAATCCTTATTACATTTAAATGGGACCTAATATGTGAGCTGTTACACTTGATTCCAGTAATAGGTATGGCAAAAACGCCGGAAAGCACGGAAATTCGTCCTAGTCTCTACAAGGTCCGTGTAGTATACGACTCCAGATGATATTTGCATACTATCCAGCATGGTTTTACGCTCATTCTGCCAAAGACTACACTCCCAAAGTATATGATGCGCGGATTGTTCATATTCGCAATTTGCTGTTGAACATGGGCACGCGGGCGATTCCACAAGCTTAAAAGAGTATAGTTTAGACTTAAAGTTACCATGGCCCGTGAGGAACTGTGATACGCAATAATCGACATCTAGCCATGTCTTCGTCAAACGATTACGCACGCAAGGAAAATATTGGTATAAATGCCGTCCCTTCAAAGATACCTCCCATCTATTTTGCCATTCATCTAATAGTTCGCTATATACTACTGAAAGCGGTTTAAATAATCTGTCAACTTTTAAAAGTTCACGTGGAGTTAAAAATCTTTTATCCATATTCTCCCTAGTAGAGTAATACATGGCGGCGCGACGTTGCACCTCCAGATCGACTGGAAGTACACCCGCCAGGACAGGCAATGCTTCGGTACTAACAGTTCTATATGCCTTACACAAGAATATCAACGCCAAACGTTGGCTCTGGAGCAGTTTTCTTCGCACAGCACCGATAGTAGCCCTATCAGCCCATACGGGAGATCCATAACAAATACATCCTAAGTAAGTTGCTCCATAGATGATTTTTAGTGTATTGAAAGATAGCCCCCACGTTGATTTCGATATTCTTGTCAAAGCAAAAAAGTTCCTTTTCGACTTTTCCCCGACGTTCTTAATATGTTCCAGAAAGGAAAAATTCCTTTCCAAAATTAAACCGAGATAACAAACCGATTCTTTTTTCTTTACAGTGATACTATTAAATTTAATTCGCGGCGGTGATTTTAAAGTTCCTTTTAGAAGTAATTGGAACGTTTTATGTGGTGCAAACTGTAAGCGATTTCGATGTCCCCAATCACATATTAATTTTAAAATTATATTTAAAATTTTTGTGGTGCAAAACAATTACCATTAAGTACATACCTGTCTTTTTTGCAGACATCTTTGATCTAGTTTTGTAGCCAATAAAATATACTTTAAATAACAATGTTTCGCTACACCCTCTCCTATCTCGTTTTCCCGCCTTCCTGTTCTTAAGATCCCATTAGCTTGTCTGAATATTCCCGGCGTCGGTGAACTGTTAGCGCATTAAAATGATTCCGCGGACTTTGTACAGCGAAGATTGTGAGAATATTTCAGCCTATTTCAGCTGCTCGTGGGTACAAAATTGCCTCGCATCTTGACACTTTCTAAATAGGATTATAGTGGACGAAATGAGACTGCATACTAAACAAGAGTATTCGTATAGCTGAAAGACATTTGTTGTTGATAATAGGGGTATTTTTACCTCATAATTAATAGCATGGATTTTATTCATTTTATTTTTTGAAATGGTGAGACGGTCATGCCATTTGCCTGATTTATTTATTTATCTATTTATTGACATACCAACAGTTAGTTGACTAAACAAGCATAATAAAACTGATAATAAACGATACGACCGCTGATGAACAATAGTAAAACCAAAAAATCACCATGAATTCCAAAGCAATGCTTGGCATTCCATTGCCCTCACCATTCTGAGACATAAGATGTTAAGTCTCAATATATCCAGTACGTACTCTGGCTAAAATTTCCATCAAACCGGAACAACACGATGCATTTATGCTGTTTGGCGGGAGGAATAGACATTGCAGTGGTACCTATCCAAACGGCTTCTCACATATGAGAGCCCTACCGCCAGTAAATTCCTTTATTCGTTGTTCCATCTAGGTTGGATAACCACCCTAACAAACGACAATATAAATGGATTCTCTATTCACAAACTATTAAAATGGTAGACTTTAGTTTAAATCACTTGAAATACGTAAAATTTCAAGATGTCAGTATAAATGGAAAATGTCAACTTCAACTACCATCAAACCACAAAAATCCACACACTACATAAAATGACCACACAAATCAAAAATAATCACCCTATACGCGCGAAACATCGAGTTTTCAGCTACTGACAACTCATATTGGGAGGTAAACGCACCCACAACGCCATTAGCGGCTAGCGCGAAGCAAGTATCGTCGCGCTCAATCTATCACCACACTTATCTCGATGACACACTTTACCCGCTGTACGCTTAGATTCTTCCGTTTATGTGATAGGAGGGTATTTTGTACCCGATACGAACAGATTTGCATTCGATGATTCGCAAATGAAGTTGGGTAGTGGAAAGGGGTCGGTGTGCTGACATAAGCTAGGAAAGGATAGGAAAAAGTTTTGTGTATAATTTGGGAATCAATGGCGGTAGAAAATTAAGAAATTTTACTCATTGGCAGAATTTTCGACATCGGCAACGGCATTGAAGGAAAAAAATATGAAAAAGTTAATCTACTTTGCCTACGTAAATGATGTGATTTCTTGACAAATGTAATTTTGTCAGAATTGCAGTTTTTTTTATACATAAAAGCGACTCAAAACAATTATAATAACAGGGTCTGAACAAACTCTAGAAACGACGTTTATTTTTAAAAACATTAACAAAAGTGTGTTCATTTGTTGCGCTTTTTGCTGAAAATTTTGCAACTGTGTACGGACCTAGAACAAGAAAAGGCACTGGGGAATTGTAAATGTGTCTAGAGATACTTATACAATGTAAATGTGTTTTATCATTTTTGCTCTTTTTAAACTTTACTAATTATTATTCCGAGTGGAAATCATATTTGTGAATATAACTTTAAGCCTAAAATAACTTTGTTATCATAGCGTAGAATACCGACAGATAAACTCACAATAAAGTTTCCGCCACTTTCAAACTATTTTAATTATTCCGAATTAAATTAGCCTGAATGTCTAGGAAAACCTAAACCGTAGTAAAATAACTATTTTGACTATCCTAACATCTTACCCACGGCTGAAACTTCTGTAAGTCAAAATCAACAAAGACGCAGAAGATTTCACATCGAGCATTTCATTCTAAATTAAGTGTTAGAAATACTAGAATGAAATTCATCAGAAAATAACTAAGTAACTAACGTACAACACCTTTATAATCTAATATTATAGTCTTAAGCATCTACGATGTGAAAACATTATGTTAATCACTTTTGATAATGCATTTTGAGATAATAATTATTATCAACCAAACCATAATACGTATTATGTTGAACGTATTCCTTTAACAACTAATCACGAAAAGTATTCTTTTTTGCATAGTCCTACCGCAAACATTTCAATAATACAAACATAATTAAATCATATTATATAAAAATGGACTTACCATATCCCAGATCACTTTCAATATATTTAACTTCACCTTCACAGGTACATAACTTGTAACTCAAATCATTTGACGCACATAAATTTTAAAACTTAATCAACAACTCAGGTATTTTTATAAAGGTACAACTACCCACACTTCGTGTCATCAGCAGGAAATCGAACCTTGTGCCTCAGTACATCCTTCTCATTTCAGTGGCAACAATAGCTCACAGCTATTTGTGGCGACTACATACACTATTAGGCCGAGTGTACACTGGCGTCGATTTTATAATGAAATACAAATTCAAGTTAAGATAATGTTCTGTATCCATTATTAATTTGTATGAAGGCTGATCGCAACATTATTATATATACATTATTATAAATTTAACATTATTATATTATTATGGATTGATGAACTTCTGTGTTTCATTATTGGAATGGGGAAAATACTTCATATAAAGTATTTCATTGGAAAAATGTTGGCTACCTTCTTGGTATTACATAATATATAGCACAGAAGAACTTTAAAATGCATAGTAGAAAGTAGAGCCTTATATTTTATTCAATACTGAATAGTATAAACGATTATTATTTAATTATTTTCCGTTACGCTTCCTATGAACTCTTTCGGGAAACTTTCAGCTCGCGAAACAGAGAAACACTTTAGTAGTTTACTCAGTATTGAATTTCCTAAAGTGAAGATTTTTTATAAAATACCTGATTAATATTAGTTTTTCTTTAATATCCTATTCTATTACTATATGGTTGTCTGAAAGAGATCGCTATTAGCGATAAGACCGCACCGTTGTTCACTACTTGTAAGGTTTCTCTATTATTTTTGTTATTTTATGTTATGTGGTGTTCAATAAAGTGTTATGTATCTGTATCAGATTTTTTTATAAAAGACCAGTGTGTATCAGTCTTTACAGTCGTATAGTATCGATGTTGTAGCCTCCGAGGATGTCGAAATACTAAGCGCTCTTGTTCGACACGTCTGCGGTCTACTCGCCATTATCAAAACACGATTGCTATTTCCGACAGACGCCGATACGTTTCATTCGCTGTTCATATGGAAATCACTGCTCAGACCTTCTGTTTGTGTGATAGCTGTTATGTTGGTTTTCTAATTATGTGTGAATTAAAACATGTCCGAACTGTTCTATGTTCACTGTTCAGTTATCTATAAATACACATAAAAATTTAAATGGCTACTAATTTCTTTATTTTTAAGTATATATCGCACACAATAAACATACCAGTATATAGAGATAATATGAAAAAGTAGAAATGGCAGTCTTATCGCACTAAGGCAATCTTTACCTGACAACCATTGGATGGATTTATGAAAAGGAGAAAGAAAGTGCAGTGTGCAGAAATAAAATAACTATTGTGCACTTATGAAGTTTTATTGACGATGTTGAATGTAAAGTATTTAACAAAGAGCAACGCATCGAGCTAGATTGTAATTACTATTGTAAGAATGATCAAGTTTATATCTTGTATCGTCCAGTAAAATAAAGAATCT
This sequence comes from Hyles vespertilio, assembly GCA_009982885.2. Lineage (NCBI taxonomy): Eukaryota > Metazoa > Arthropoda > Insecta > Lepidoptera > Sphingidae > Hyles > Hyles vespertilio. Next base: position 21,325,109 of record CM042808.1, on the reverse strand, counting down.
CACCTCCATTTCTTTTTCTTCAATCTGTCCTCCCATTATGATAAGACGGTAACGCACCTACGGTCCCAGTGTTTGTAGATGTCAATGGGCGCTGATAATGACTCACCATAAGGTGAGTTGGTTGCGTAGATTCTATTGGCAGTAGACTTACATTACAGTCAGTCTCTCCATAATGTTCCTAAGATCGGCAAAATACCTCTACCTACATTTTTTGGTCATTTTTAGACCATTGCGGACATCTTCAAATATTTTTAGCGCGACAAACTGAAAATAATGTTTCGATTCCTCATTCAGAACACAGAAAGTCGAACAACGTCGAGGAAAGAACTAATTAAGTTGCACCTGGCACCAATGCAAGAACTGAAAATACGTTTTCAACTTTGAAAGAATGCCGGTTTTAAAAAAGGGTAGAGGAATAAAATATGGGACAAGTTCAGGTTACACCAAGAACTTGACGAGTAAATGTACACAATTTGCATTTGTGACTACACTAACAAAGAATAAAAACATTAAACTAGCAAACTTTATCATCCCCCACTATCATAATTGCCTTCCAAAGAAACAATGCTGTCACAAAACCCATCTCCCATATGAAAGGATCTGAAAGTCTAACTTTTTTGCAAAAATTAGGTGCTCGTACCGTAACCGTAACCCGTACGTAATAACTGCCAGTACCTTTGTTATGGAAACTTGTCAATCGAGAATAGGCCTTAGGCGGCAGGTATTAAAGTGTAAGAAGAAAATGGAAAATCAGCTTTTCCCAGTGCCTCGGGTGTTTCATTATATTTATTTTGGCGAGTCGGCCGGCCGATAATCGGACTAACGGGTACAACGTAATTGAATAGCGTCTGTGCCTGACTAATGGGGTTTAGCGTGAGGATACTAACTCATTTTCAATGCGTAGTTTTTATGCATTTTAATCCTTTATATTGCTTTTTGCGTTGCACTTCGGCTTTTCCGTACACGCTCAGTTTGCGAGCTTCAGTCTATTGAATAGGCTTCTGTGAAATCTGTGTTGTACGCGAATGGGTTTTAATATAGTTTTATCATTTTGATTTTATTTAAGTAAAAAGAGAGAACTAATGATGTATTACAGATTCTTTCAGTTGTAACTTATTATTGTCTACGTTCTAGTTAACTATTAAAATGTTAGTGGAACACTTGCCTAAGCTCTGATTTTCAACTGTTTATCGTATCAGTCTAGTGTCAGTAAGTAATATAATATAGTTAAATAAATAAATAAATAAATAACACCCAACAGTCACATACATAGTCCTGACCCCACACTAAGATCGAGTCTTGTGTCGTGGGTATCAGGAACTACGAGAGACTTTTCGGTCTCACAAACACCCAGACCCGAAAGAAATATTTGTGGGTCGCACAAACATTTCTCTCAGTGCGGGGATCGAACCCGCGGCCTCTCGTTTCACAGGCGGCGTCTAGCCGACTGCGCCACGGAGGCTGTTAAATTGACTATTTGGGGGAGGCCTCTATTTAGAAGTGTACTTCCTGCGGCTTAAGATAGTCTATAAAGATAAAACTATTGTCATAATTCACACCGACGAACTGGACACTTCCTTTTTCCTAAAATATATATAGAATTGACAAATACCTATTCCCAGCTATTGTTTATCCGATAAAGCTTCATACAACCTGCGGATTTTCTGAATATTAATTGATTTAATTAATTCGTTACGTATAAATTAAGCATTTGTACACCTACTTCAGCTTATTTCTACATCACCTATAGATTGAATGGAATATAATGTCACATTAAGTTCGCCTTTACGTATACCTGTGTACTTTTCTGTTTAAAAAGCTTATTAAAAAAACTGCAATTCTGACAAAATTACATACATATCGCTTTCCGCTATCCGCTACGCGGCCTCCATTCGGAAATGGAAAATCATCCGGAAATCGGCGGAAAGCGCAGCGTAGGACGTCCACCCACACGATGGTCCGACGACCTGGTAAAGGTCGCGGGACGTCGCTGGATGCAGGCTGCCTCCAACAGGTCTCTGTGGAAATCATTGGGGGAGGCCTATGTTCAGCAGTGGACTTCCTTTGGCTGATGGATGGAAGTACATATCAAATACATAATCTTAATATAAAGACACACACGAATTTCAAAGTTCTATAATTGTAGCACGGGGGGTTAATCAAAACGGCATAGGTATGAGTTTCACTATTCGGCTAATAAATTACTACATATTGGCTGTGCCGTGCCTAAGTGGGCAAGCTTAGAACTTGGATCGACATTAATTGGTACTTTTCGTGCACTTTTTTGTATTATTATATTTTTGCAGACGGTATATATTTTTTTATTTCGTTGTGAAAGAAAACTAATGTTTTATTAATAACGTCATGTGTACTGTGCTCAGTCGAGTTTAGGCTTAGAGAATCTAACATAATTACCATGCTACTGTCTACTGTCTACTGCAATTTGCAATTCTTTTTTTTTCTATCGTGGTCATAATATTATGTTTTATAGATACATTTATAATTTTTATTTGTTTTATTTTTTGTTTTGTTTTAATTATAATTCGGGTTTTGCTTTATTTTTATTTTAAATTGTTATAATTGTACCTTGTTAGTTGCAGTAGGTAGTTGATTCCCCATATCACTCGTTTCTAAAACCTGTGACTAATAAATGAATTTTCTTTCTTTCTGATATATAGGTATAGTCTTTTTAGACAGCAATAGACTTACCATCTGCAGAGTATCACTTCATTGCACCAGTATATAACATCAATCAATTACGTACACACACTGTCCAACATTTAGCAAAGTGACTTCGACGCCCGGACTACCCTACACAAATAAAAAAGGTCTATGTAGGTCTTTGATTATATAATCGTCGTGTAGGTATTGTTTATGACAGTTTATTTTTTTAACAAAAAGCACTGCCAATTTCTCCTGGCATTTTTTTCCTGTTCGAATGGTTGTTTTGAAGAGATCGCTTTTAGGGATAACGTCGCCAATTGTTTCACCAAATGTCATCTCATTCAAAAATATGTTTTTTTTTTATATTTTGTGGTGTAATGTTTTTTATTTGTTTTACTCGGATTTACTCCAGTAAACTGAAGCTCACGAGCCTAAGCCAAGTGAGCATCAAGGGAATCGCCTTGGGCTGCAGGTAATCCGACAATATTGGCTATGGGTATATACGATACCGTCTTTAAGAACTTTCGGACGGTATGGCATGCATGAAGGATGGCCGCTTTTTGTAGCAGCAGGTACATTTTGGGAGGGAGATTCAAAGTTTTTAATGACTGGTGTAGCTGTTTGGGTACTACTCCTGTAGTTTGAATTACTTAAGAGCGTTTATACCCTGTGCGCGCTTTTTGGCTTAAAAACAGGACTTTTCAAATGAGTTAATAGCCACCAATAAACAATTTAAAGGAAAAATAATTAGTATTTATTTTAGAAAAGTTTGTCATCTAGGGATTTTGGTGGAAAACATTATAGATTGATGGATAATTTGTGAGTACTATAAGGATTAGTGAACACAAGTTTCGTTATTTAGGCTTTAAATGGCAATTTAGAAGCTTAAGATATCCGAAACCACTAAATATAAGATGAAAATAAAAATATTATCAGACTAATAAGACCCTTATGGAGGGATTTTGCTGCGAAAAATAATCGTTTTGTGTTTAGTTCCTGAAAAATAAAAATTTAAAAAATGCGAAATTATTCAGAAACTCTCGTCAAGAACATATTTTTTTTCACCAACTTATCGTACATAATTTTTTATAGCAATTGCATATTATAATAGAAGAACATCTTATCAATAAATTGCCATTTTTATATTTCAACAAAATTAGTTTTCATGTTTTCTGCAAATATTTTAAAAACCACTATAAAACACGCTGTCCGACGTGGCTCAAATCAGACCGCCGCAAGGCCTTCTAGAGGGAGGACGTATCGCTCGTCGCTCCGGCCTAGCTGCAGTCGATTTTTGCCGTGCGTAGTAAAAATAGCCACGCGCGGACTGCGATTGCCACATCTTAGTACTTTGGTAGTAAAATATTTAATTATTTTTATTACCTACAATGATTTTGTAGTGAGTATAAATTATGTTTCAGGTAATATAATGGGATGTAATTCCGAGGCTAAATTATGTTATGTATTGTAATTAAAATTAAATATATTTCGTAATTGTAAGAGGTTGTCCCCTGGAGGCCCCTAACAGTATTTATGTGTTCGAACACGAAATGGTTAATAAAACGTCCGTAGTGTCTACTGATTGAACACTGATTTGAATGCAACTTAACAATGTAATAATAACGAAAATATGATTAGTATCTAAATTTGTATTATTCTTTGCTGGCGCAGTAATATTTGTCTACTTATAATGCAAATAAAATATTTTTATGTTATTATATTACAGTTACATTTCAATTGAATATTTGAAGCGCACGGATCAAAGTTGTTTGAGCCGATTGTATAGCGAGCCGACGCGGCAGCTCTACGCACACAGCTTTGGTCGCTTATGTGTGCGTGAAATTAACGAAGAAATACCTATAGTTGACTTTGCGCGCAAGGTGTATACGCTCTTAAGGACTATAATAACTTTATAGAGGTGCCAGTCCGGTAATTTCATCTTTCAACTCGGTGTATTTTGTAATATTGTCTGTAAGTTATGTGTGTAATTATTATAATGAAAAAGGAAAAATAGGTAAAAAAATAAAACAACACAACTCTTACAATAAAACTATACTTAAATAAGGTTAGTGTGGCGGGTGTGGCGATGGTTATGACGTGAGATCACTGCGGCTGCAGCGGCGGCGCGAGGCGGGCGGCGCGCTGCAGGATGTCCCGCTTCTCCTTGGGGAAGCGCAGCTCGCGCGCCGCCAGCCGCGCCGAGCGCAGCTCGCGCTCAGCACGCGCCAGCTCGCTGCGCAGCACGCCGCCGCCGCTCGAGGCAGCTTCGCGCTCTCTGCATAACACACATACTTAATCCCTCGAAATATTCGGTCTATACGTATTATGAAGCTGAAGAGTGTGAACATGATGGAGTGTTAGATGGTCTATTTATCAAGGCAAGGAGGATGGCCATTTTATGAAACTTAGTATCGGTGCGTTGATTTTGTGCTTCAATGAAACCTACTTTTTTGTGTAGGGAAAAAATAAATATGAAATAAATAAAAACGTGATTGCGTTCTTGACGAAATGAACTTGAATTTCAACAAAAAATACTTTGTCCTCGGCTCTTTGAACAAAATGTAAAATGTTGATAACTTAAACGTTTATGAATAAACCATAAAAAATGCTATAATTAATTTTAAGCAGTATCGATATCAGATTAAACGATTTTTTATACAGATACTATGAATGGGCTTTCTCCTTTATCCGGGAAAACCTTGTTCATGTTAGCGAAGTCGCGTTATGGTAATAATATAAAATCAAATTCCAATACATACACTTCACCCCTCGACAGACTCAATTCAAACCCAATATGTGGAAAAAGTTAAAGTTTTTTATAATGCTGAATGCTGAAGTTGCAATAATTAAAAAAAGAAAGTAACCAATCACAATTTCCGTCGGTATAAGCCCTTCAAAAAAACACAAACACATCAAAGGATATAATTTGTATTTCATTTCTAAGAAAGTTCCTAACAATCAAACATCATACCTTCTGTGATTGTTCGACCTTTCGAATACCTATTAGACTTAAAAAGAACACATGAACCTTTCGCAAAACACTCTTCAGAAAGTTAGGGAGGCCTATAAGATTTTGGCCATAATTAACTTATTACTACCGTCAGTAGGCTTTAATTAAAGTCACTTCAGTATAATCGTAGCAGCATTATAAATATGTTTTTACTTTCTGAAACCATCATATTGCCTAAAAACCAATTGCCCGTTCTATCACTACTTAAAATCTAGTAGCATCGCTTTTTTGTCAATATTTACTTTCAATATTCAATTTTCAAACAGTGAGCAAACAGTTTAATTTCCAACAAATTGTAGATATTTGACACATATCGTCTAATTTAAAGCCGCCTTCAATATGTACACCTCAGTTGTGTCCCCGATGCTAATAGATCGCTTCCTTACCGCCGCCCGCTAACTTATGTAAGTGCTCACAATCTTGTCTTCTCATAAATAATCTCTAATAGATGTAAAACTTGCGTGTCTTGGAGTAGTTACCGTTTCTTCTCGTAATTTATTTTTTTCTTACGTTCATCCTTGTCAACGCAACAGGCAATATAAATTCTTATTAGCATTTATGTATTCTTTATTATATACAAAACCAACACAATACGTAAATACTGAAATATTACGTGTCAATGGTGCCATGACTTATGTAATCAAATTACGCCATCCTTCAAACAATTAAAATCCTAAATTAACCTTTGAACCCCACTTGTAGTGTAGTGCTGCTGCTACACATTTATAATCCTATGTCTGATAGAAAAATACATTTATAGAGACAATGTAACCCACAAATCCTTTAGTATAACTTCTTTAATGACTATCTCTTTTAAATTGATATACTAAAACCGTCTTGAGCACTTAAGTTGTCCTTGTAGAATTAACCCGACACAAAAGTATTCACAAATAACATAAATCAAACATGGAGTAAATTATTTTTCCACAAATAAATATTATGAAAATCTACGAAGAATGTTAAAGTCAGAATTAAGCAACAACGAAACATAACGAATAAACATACTGCGAAAACAAGTTTGTTTCTGCCACAGTAATTTAATTACGTAATTCGCTACACGATTATCTCCAAATGGTATTGCCAAGAGAATAGACTCAGACATAATAGAATCTAACTATGTTTGTAATAAATATTTGCTTACAAAAGCTTATTTCGATTCTATGAAGAAAGTTATGAATAAGATTGATAACAGTTTGTAAACTCCCCGAAGTAATCTCGAAGGCAAATATTGAATACTTTTACTAGTTCTCCCTGTGTTTGTGTTATTTATTGTATTGTTCATAAATAATGAATATTTATCAAAACTTTCTTCATTTTAGGTTATGAATAGTTAACATCTTGAGAATTGAGCAGAATATTCTAGACATAGCTCTGAAAAAATACTCCAGATTTGATATTCATATGGGGTCTTAAAAAATCTTTCAATAGCGATAAATAAATCATAAAATTCCGTATCAGGTGATGTGCGCAAAAGAACTATCCTGTTTTATGCTTGTGACTCCAGAGATTTTATGACTAGTGTACTTTACACTGATGTTCAGCCCTTATAAATCCAGTTTCGGGCAGGACATCATAGTGGGGTCGATCACCGAAAAATAACTATTTATCACACTGAATGGAATATACAAAGAAATATGTATAACTTGGCAAAAAAGAGCGCGATGCGATGATAATTAGCATTAAATAAAAATAATTATAATTGCAACACAATTGAAAATGTCACTGTATTCTTTGAATAATTTTATATGTAGTTATGTTTAGACATTTTCGTGCGGTTATTTTTTGTTTTGCAATTTATAATAAACAAAAAGAGACTTAACAACGATAAATAAAAATAACAAGTCTAAACATTTTCCGTCGTTGTACATGGGGTTGCCATATTAATAATAAATTATAATTAATAATTAGCGTCCCTATTAAAACAGACTCTTTTTACCAAGCTATTCATGTAATTTTACAATCGAATGGATTTAATGCAATTTTGCAAACATATTTCAGACATACTTCATAGTTCACTACTGTAAGGTTCAGTAATGTAAGGCGCATTTAATTCACTTACTAAACAAGACTCGGCATTCAGCAACATTGTACATATAATTTGGCTCCGTGTAACAAGGCGCTGACCGCAGGAAGCACTTGACCGCGGCAGTAAACCGCAATTAATCTCGGAAGCCCGAATAAATGTTCCGTGGATATAATCCTTTAATTTTGTACGGATTTCGCGAAACTGCATGAATATTTCGTCGTATGGCTTTTGCTGTATGCTATCGTTTATTATAAAGTTCAACGATTTATTTTGCGGCATTATTTGTGAGATCATTCTTTATTACATACCAATCCATCGATTTGGCATTTAACCAGTAATGTAGCTGTTCTAGTTACGAAATCGCATCAAAGATCTCTACGTCATTTCCTGGTTAAGCATAGGCTTTACGATCAAATAATACGAACTAGTAATAATTAGGGAGACAAATAAGGTGAAAAAATTGCTACGAAATTAAAATTTGATTGTATCCATCAGTCGCATATGTATATACCTAGCCTTGACCTGACACTGCGATACCAGTGATATATGTAGATATCAGAAATTACGACAGACATATTTTTCTAGTAACACTGAAGCCCGAATTCTGCCAGCCTTTTCGTTCACAGCAAACTCTCAAAGAAATATCTTCCCATCCTTTTTGTATCTCGCTTCCATCCCGAGTTGATCGGCCGCCAACACATTTATGATACATAGTGGATGCTCATGGACAGCAGTGATCGTGAACTGTTCCTCGTTTGCAGGAACTACAGAATAAAAATAATATGTGTTACCTGGCAGCCCACTCCACGGCCATCTGTTCACGCATGGCGTCATCCAGTGCTCTTGCGGAGTAGTGCGCCACCACCTCCTGCCGCGAGCACTGTCTCTCACGCAGCTCCCTCAGCGATCCGTTCCAGTGCAACAGCTGGAACACCGTCATCAACTCCTGGAACTCCAGCATCGTGCGCCCTTTGTTCGCTTCTAGCATAAACCTGGGGGGAAAGCAGCTGTTATAAACTACTAGTTTCTCAAGAATCATCGGGTAATGGATCGGCTATATCACATTCCTGGATCAAATATAGAAATTATTTTTAGGACAAAAGTTGTGGTAAGAGATAACGCGTCACTAAATGGTAATGGAGATGAGCATGACAACTGTTTAGCCGACAGACAGATGTTTATGGAGTAGTGGGCAAGAATGTTTGCGGCTAATAAATAAATAACTGACGTGATGGTCGCAAGATGACATGTGGCTGTGAATTCGCTTGGCACAGGATTTAAAATATTTTATACGATGGTGGATCCAAATATCTATATCTAGATATAAATATGGATGGTAACGTATGTTCCTCGATCTACGGTAACGTATAGGCAGATTTAAATAACTTTCGATCTGTAAACTTAATGAATATAAAATATAATAATAAAAATAAAAGAACTGAGAGAATATCTTTCTTCTTCTTATAAAAATGCTGGCAGTAGTTACTTCCTACCTATTATTACACAATGAAATATAAATACCAGCAAAGCTTTATTGAACAACTAATGAATCAATAGAACGAGAAAATAATTAAGATAAGAAATTGCTGAAGTATTGGTATGAACAGAATATTCGCAAGCGAAATTATATAGTGTACGTCGGATATTAATCAAGCTTGCCATGCAATATTCGTCCTTATTGGAAATAATTTCGATGTTATTGATAGTAACGTAGATGCTTGACGACCTTGCAGCTGAGAAGTGAAATTTAAGATCTCCCTTGTCGAAATGTAAGGTTCTCAAATGTTAATTAAGGACATAATTGTTCACCCAAATATCTCATAGTTGTCTGTAAGACATTGCCTTTCGGCGATGAGACCGCCAGTTGTACTTTTTATGTATGTGATTTCTGTTTGTATTTGTTTTCCTTTTGTACAATAAAGTGTTAATAATAATATCTTCTTGTCAAAGAATCTTAATTATGACGGGTGTGATGGAGAAAAATGTCTTATTATTTTCTGAATATAACAAACTGGTTATGGTTATACATGTTGATAGCAAAAATCTTATCATGACGATGATAAACTCACTTTTTTTCTTCGTGATGATACTTTTAATTCATAGTTTTTATAAATTGATTGTAAACACCCTCAGAATATAAAAAAATATTTTCCACTTCGATTAAAAAAATATTTTAAGTATATGCCCATTCCGTGGCAGTAAATATTTTCAACATGTTCAGAAGACATGGCACCCTATCCAATGATAGGCGTTTCATTACGATTGTCAACGCTTTAAGGGATCAAAGGGATTAATCGCGGTTTACTTTGGAAACGGCCAAAAATATTTTAATTATCTGTTCAACTATCCAATGCTCACCTGAAGGCAGCGATACCAGCACTAGGGTCCTGGTGATGGCTGCCCGCGTCTCCGGCGAAGGAGGCGCGCGCCTCCGCCACAGCCTTCTCGATGAAGTGCTCCGATATGCGCCGCGACTCGTGCTCGTTGAACACGCTGTTCATCAGAGCAATCTTGGCGGCGCTGCGACGAGCCTCCGCCTTTGTGGGACAGTTCTGCGAACAAAGCCTCTGTTACTCAAAGGATATTAATCTCGGAAGCTTCGGAATATTTTCGTGTGATTAGCTGCGGGATGAAAAGTTTTGGGATTGTTCAGTCTGGTTTTAATTTGACACTTCTTTTGGTGTAATTTCAGTAGATGGATATGTGGCTAGTTTTGATGTTGAGTTATCATGTCTGATTAAAATAATAACTGGTGGTAGGTCTCTCATATGTGAGAGGCCATCTGGGTAGGTACCACCGCAATGTCTATTTCTCCCGTGAAACAACACTGCTTAAATGCACTGTTGTGTTTCGGATTGAAGGACATTGTAGCCAGAGCAACTACTGGACATATTGAGACTTAACATCTTATGTCTCAGGATGGCGAGCGCAGTGGAATGTTGCTACTGTTTATGAGCGGTCGTATCGCTTACCATCAGGCGAACGGCTTGCTCGTCTAGCCATTCAATGCAATAAAAAAAAAAAATGATACAAGTATTGCAGGTGCTATATTGGTCTTTCAAAATAGAGAAGAGAGTGGATAAATCAGTTATTTAAAATTAATTATTTAAATTTACCATCATGGGTTCCTCTGAATTTTTCGCGGATCAAAATTTCGATACAATTATTATTACAATAATATTTCTCAGAACTTCGTCTACGAGTAAGTACACTTAAACTATATTGGAAAAGTCCATTAAGAATTACGGGAACACGAACACGTAAAGCGAAACGTGACGTCGAAGATTAATTGGTTCTAATAATATTTTGTCACCGGCGCCTGCTCGCTTCGGGCAAATTAATCGTTTTTTTTTCCACACGAATCGTTTGGGAAGACAATCCATCAAGTACGAACAATTTTAGATGCTGATTGAAATAGTAAGAACTATCCTATACTCTCTCTCTCTCTCTCTTTCTTCAGCTACAGGAATTCTACTGCTAAACAGAGGCATGTTTAGTTCGATATAATATTAATAAGGTTAATTCCAGGTCTCCTTATATATTTAAGGTAATAAAATATTTAAGGCCTAGGAGAACAGAAGATAAATGGCAAACTAATATTAAATCAGTATGCTACTCATTGTACTAACATTGTAGGAAACACATTACTATTTGATATTTTCTATAGTTACTCTGTAATCCGAAACGAAACTCGAATATTCGGACTTTCGACGTCCGAAGTAAGTTATAAATTTTTCATTTCGAAAAATCTCTTTTCTCTATGATACTTATCATAAACTCTTAGTCAGTGATTAGGATGTACGATAAAAGATTCAAACATTTTGTGGAGTGCCTAGGCACATTAGTATAGTTTTACGTACAAAGTTCGAACATTCGAGTTTCATTTCGGATCGTTGAGTAGCCTCCCTGGTGTAAGTGTCAGTGTGTAACTATCATAATATGCCACAAACTTTACAGATAGGTGCGAAAGAACTATTTTCTGATCCGATAACTTTTATCTCATTGCAGAAATTAATCGTTTTTTGTTTTCTTTCCTTTTCTTGCCTATTATACCATCAAGGCTATCAACAACTTGGAAGAATTTATAAATCATTGCATACGAATACTAAAGATAATTTGACAGAAAATATTTCAAGTACTTTATTATTTTCAGTATTGTTGAGGTAAGTAATTAGTGTATGAAATTTCCAAACGTACACGAGTGGTTTAATAAACGCGAAGCTGACATGATATACAGGGCAACAAAGGATATTATGAGTTATGAGCCCATTAGGTAGTACCTAGCCAAATATTACGAGACACCGGTACTCACGCAGCGGAGTGAAGTTCTAACGCTTGTCTATTTTACTAGAGATATCTAGTTTATTTGGACTAGTTCTGATACTAGTCTCGACTCTAGAGACTAGACGAACAGGATTTAGGATTTATATCAATAAAACATAATACATATAAATAAATAAAAAAAACCAACAGTCACATAATATATAGACTTGAATTCACATTTAGTTAAATCAAGTCTTGTGTTTTTTTTAAATCTGGCCCGGCATAGTGGCCGCATTGCGCCTGATGGTGAGCGCAAATGCCGCCCAGGCAGAGTGTCCACTTGTGTTGTGAGTATCAGATACTCTCTCTCTCTTCAGCCACAGGAAGGAGGCCTCTCCCAAGGATTTCCCACATCGACCTTTTGGAAGCGGACTGCATCCAGCGACATTGTGCAACCTTAACCAGGCATCAAAAACTACGAGAAACTTTTTATTCTCACAAATATTTATACCCGAAGCATATACTTGTTGGCCACACTTTAGTCTTGGTACGGGGATCAAACCCACGACTTCTTGTTTCACAGTCTAGTCACGTCTATCCAACTGCGCCAGGAAGGCTGCCTAAAGCGCCTTTTCTATTTTGACATTACCAAGTGACTAAATTCTACCTATACTCGTATAAATGACTAAATCAATTAATGTATCTATGTAAGTGGCTAAATCATAAATGTTATGTGTTAAGTGCAATGGAACTCAAATAGAATATTTAATACAACGGTGAGAGCTTCTTCGAAATCGTATACCTACTACCTACCTACCTACCCGTCTGTATCAGCCCATATACGTCCCACTGCAGGGCACGGGCCTCCTCTACAATCGAGAGTACGATTGAGAGTGGTTAGGCCATATAGTCCACTACGCTGGCCTAGTGCGGGTTGGTAGACTCACATACCATAGAAATTCTTATAAATCGCTATGGTATGAAGTTTTCCTCACGATGTTTTCCTTCACCGTTTTAGTGCGTGGTGGTGACTTACCTACCTACTTCAGCTGAAATGGTGACGTCACATATTGGTGTGAGTACTGGGATGAGATGAATTTCTATGACGAGGTCATTGTATGCTTACGGTGAACGCGATATAATTTTCTATGACAGATACAAATAAAATTTTGAATTTACTAACCATCACGAGACTCTATCATGCCATATTTTGAAGCCTCATAAAGTGGTAATCCGAAAGTAGAATCTAATTTGCCTTAGATTTTTAATAAAATTTCGGATGATCATATAAAAATGCACTTCTTGATGTCAAAATTTCATACAATTTTTCGGAATTAAAATTAACATTACCTCAAAACAAACACCCGTATCTTAAGTCGAAGATAAATCACCTGAAAACTGCCGAAGCATGCGCCTCCGGGGAGCGTGACGTAGCACACGTAGGGCGGGTGTGCGGCCGGTACCGACTCATAGATGAGAACCGCGCCGCTGCCCCCCGCCCCGCCACCCCTCGCCGCCTTCACCTGCCAGAACTCCTGCAGCGCTTCTACCACGTTCACCGTCGACAGCACGTTGTCAGCTGGACAATATCAACTTATTTGAAAATAGAAAACGTAAGACGTGCCTGTATGGACAACATGTTACTGGCTGAAAACAAAGATGGTTCAACATTTGAAATTAGAAGACATGATTCTATCGATAGCATGTTATTGGATTAAAAATTAAAGTGGACTTCAAAATTTGAAAATGGAATATGGAAATAAATAAGCTTTGTTTTAGTAGGATAATGTTATAATGTCAAGTATTTGAATATAAGTTGCGAATTTTAAAGCCGTTAGAATAGCAGACGAAGGGATATTTAATTATAGGCTCTAATCCATACATATTATGTGTAATCAAGTGGCGTGTCGTAAAGTTTAAAAATCCGAATCCTAATTAGAGTGCATGTTTAGAACAAAAGTGTACATATTTCTTAATGTTATGTAGTTTTGCAGATTTTAAATATATTCTGCCTACTACTAGATATTTAAATAATGATATTAAGCAATAACTTTCCATTTAACACACTTCTCCACAAAAATATAACCTTGCTCAGTGAGATAGCGGAGAGCCTTATCTACGGTCAGCAAATGCAATTTTAGCTTATGCACTAAACCTTTTCACCGCTGTAATTAAGCAAAAACAACGCTTTAAAGCGAGGAGAGCGAGATCTCCGCTTTCACTGAACAGTTTTTTATAACGGGAGTGGAAACGCTTTCGTGTTTTTTTAGCGAATTCAATTTAATTCTAAATAAAATAATTCATTTTTTTATTTTGTGCATTATTTAAAATATCAGCCTGGTATAAACCAGTGGGCTAAGTAAGCAGTCTATTACGGGGATGCCCGTACATACATTGGGTCATATCTGAATCATATTTATGTATTGTAACTTGTTTGTCTCATTGTATTATGTGTTAAAAAATATTATGTTCTTTATTTAAAAGAAAATTAGGTAAATCACAGTTTGTTTGAGTCGCTTAATCAGATTTTCAAAGCGGAAAATAATAAAACTCTAGCACAAAAATTGCAGTTGCAACTAGCAGCAGTTTTTAACTAGGTGTCAAAACGTCGTTAAAACGTTCCAATTTTCAACCTCATCTATTTATCTGAAAATAATTCAACCCAATCAAATATTCTTTTTACTGTTCTACAATATCCAAAGCGATTTTAAATTTATCATCCGATACGCACGGTATAACCGCGACTGAAAATGGATGCCTGACCTTTACGTCTGTCAACGAAAATATAGCGCGAAAATCTGATTTCCTTTTTTAAATATCAAATTTTAAAATGTATGGTTTCACCTGAATCGTGTCACTGGCATAATAGGTGTTTTAAAATTGTATTTTCAAGCAAAGGCAACGCTGTTTGGGTTTATGAAATTGTTTTTAAACTAATTAACAGTGGTGAGATATTCTGCAGATGCACAAAAAGTTTAATTAATAAATGCATACTAATTATAGGTTGAAAAAAATATCAATAAAAAGAAGAGACAATAAACAAAAAACGAAAAATAATCACAATTTAGGTAAAAAACGTACTACACATAAAATTACTACAAACATTAAATAACGTAACGTAACTTCTGTTAAAACAATATTCCAGAGAGTCTCGTTCCGGTGTGATTTATAGCTATTTCCGAAAGCAATTTATTAAGACCTCGGATTATTAGACTTATTGGATAAATAGTTAAGCTATAATTGTGTACTAACTACGCTTTCATGAATTTATAGCTATTTATGGTGTAATCTAATGAACACATTTTAAAACGAAATATGAATTATTATCTGAATTCTAATCGAATAAGATTAATTTAACTGAATAGAATTGCATAAATTCATACAACTTTCACAATAAATCTAGTTATGAAAACAATTAAAGTAAATAGCCGACCGCCGTACTTCGGAGAGGTAATTATTAAGCTCAATGAAACAGGTGTGACGAATCACAGTCTTACGCACGAATACTGGAACGCCATTCAAATAATAAGTTCCTCTTAACAGCGCACGGCCCACTTAGCCAGTACATTTAATCGGGATTAACGTAGTTAAGCGCCATTTATATTTAAGTTGCGTTCCAATATTTGGGCGTTAATAGACTAACTTTAAATCTTATCCAATCTTCCTTGGATTAATACAGCAAAGCAACAACGATTCTACCTGAGCAATAATTCACAGTTTTTAACTTTTTTTATTGTTTATTAGGCATTAAAATTAATAAAATAAATACATACTTATAAATTCACTACATTTGTTATAATGTCTAAAAGGAAAAAAAACGTTCTGTTCTTATTCAAATTTCAATATCAAATTCAAAAATCGAATGCATTGTCATCGACAGTCAAAGTATTGATTTAAAGTGTTACTAATCGACTAATATTATGAGTTTTGAAACAATTAAATGTAACTGTTTTACAACAACAATTACGAGCTCTGAACAACAGTCGTAGGAAAGTTCTCACGAGAAATATTGTAATGGTACATAGAAAGTGGTGTGAAACTCTGAAGAAATCTTGCGAACGGGATACGTGTTATGATTTCTTTCTTCTCTGTGTGTCTTTAGAATGTAATATTGAGAATAAATATATGTCTTAGAGTATTTATTATATAGATTATAGAGGGAGCGCTGTCATACATTCGCGTTTTGAAAAACGTAGATATTTTCTTGTTCGTAATGTTGGTAGCGCTCCTATATTAGTGAAAATTGAATTAATTATTTAGCAATAAATTGCTATAAATTCCTTTGATAGCCGAAATTATATTTATTATCCTTTTAAAACGAGTTTTAGTGAAATTAAATAGCCCTATATATAATAAAACTATTTTGTTTTTATTTAATTTTTTCCAAGTAATTTATGTGTGTTGCATAACCTGTTCAAATATTAGCCAATAGCAGGGCAGAAAATGATTGCCCGGCACCACCATTTTTATTTACGTTTTTAAAGTACCAGCGCTCCCTCTATATTATAGATACTCTAAGATATACGTATGTGATGGAAGTGTATTATTATTACTGATTACACCATTTTCAAAATGGTATTTGCGTGTTTGTTTTCCCTATATGTATGTATGTATACAACGTGTAACAGGATTAATTCACAACCTCAGACACCCCAACTTTAAAATATTATTGCAATCATAGTTTATGCATTGAAATCGTACTACCATAATTACAAAATCTTTTATATATGAAATTAGTTATACCAAATGTAGGCACTTAACATGGTCACCTCACGAGTTACAAATAAGAGAGTACTACTACACACGCTCGCGGACACGCACACATTTACACAAGACCTATTCACACGAGTACCTAACGCCGAACGCTGCGACGCGCTGCGCCGCGCCGCGCCGCGCCGGCAGAAACAGCTGACTATAAACGAAATACAAATTACGTACGTAACTGATTACTGGGTGGTTTGGTAAATTAATTATTATTAATTTAATCTGTAAGCATAACATTTGTGTTTTAGCTATAAAATCTAAATATTTTACTTACTAGATATAATGCATACGAACCCAACGTAAGACAATATTTTGCATGAATCGGCTATAAAATATTATTAATTTCACTTCCGCTAAACTTCGTTCCTACAGGCGGGTAGGATACGGGCGTCATTTATTTTGAATTACTAATGAATAAGATAATTAGATAACAGCAATATCTAACAACGAAGACTAGATTGGGAATCACAACACAAAAAAATACAACAAAATTAACTTACGTGTTACATGGCACTCATGCGGCGATTTCTTTTTAAAATATTATGTTCGAAATGTCCACCACCTTGATACACTTTGATGCACATTTGCGTAATTGTTCACGTAATTTATGTAAAACTTCAGTGCCACTCTTCACTTTTAGGAAGGCTGCCACTATTCTACTTTTTAGTAGTCTAGTTATACCAAAGATTTATTACGTCCCCAAAAAAAAAGTCAAGAGGCGTCAAGTCGGGTCACCTAGGAGGCCATTGCACAGGTTCGCGCTCTCCGAACTCAGCATCGAGATACTGTCGGACACTACACTGGTGCCGTGCCTGTTGTTAAATGTCCTGCATGCCAATGATACATTATCACCATTCACCACACTGTGCCAAAGTTCTCACCATTTCAGTGTATTCAATATTCGAATACCGAAAAGACATCGCGCGCGAAAGTTATCGAAATATCTACTAAACACTTAAACACAAGTAGACACAGATAACTGCGGTGCACGACTGTATTTTTTTCACATAGTCGGTGCCCATTTAGGGATTGCAATAACGGGATATTAGACACACCGGGATTCCGCATACATTGTAGCAAATTTACAAACCGAATTTAATCACCATTTTAACGTTCCGCGAAATTATTTTTCATAGAAATACCTACTTGTTGTTTCATTTCATAGTGAATTTGTTACAATTTAATTCGTTTCATTTAAGTGCATGTATTGCGCGGGATTTGGATCGCCCAGTCTTGCAAATACCGGGAGTAATTTTTTTCGCGGCGCATCCCTATACCGGTTGCCAAACCTTTTGATATACCGCCGCGCCACGCGCGCCATCGTTTGTCGGATGGATCAAAATCATTGCATTAAACAATAGCTGCATCCTGCTCTATCTAGTTGTAGTGAAATGTGCGGAAAAGAGAATATGATAGTTATTTATTTTGGTAGCTTATTACGTTTATTGAGGCCTATCGTTGTGTGCGTTTGATTAATGATAGATTGCTTAAATAAACTTTATGATTATTGAAATAAAGTTCATTTTTGTTCATTATTTAGTTTATTAGAGTATTCGTTTAGTGATTCATTTAAAAATGATCTTATGTCCTGGAGTTACGTTTCAATTTCGTTTGTTCGGAGTAGTAAATGAAAGAGTGTCTGTAATTTACTTGGTCTTAACTAATTATTTCGAAAAAAAATACCTACCAAAAAAAATGTTGATATCGGTTCAGTAGCTGATTCTGAACGTACTACTTTCCGCTTTTACATTTAAATCTGTTACATGTTGTATACAATCAGGGAGACAAAATTGTGTCCAAGCGCGAATAATAATCATCAGGCATCAATGGGATACTCTATATAAATAGCGCTCCAGTTACGATAGTTTACATTATGGTCACTTTGTCGAAACTGTATAAAATAAAGTGTCATAATAATGACGAAGTAAATGTAATATTTGGTAATAGAGTGCGAAAGTTCATACGTACATACGTAAATTCTTGAATTTTTCCCAGAACATACAAACATAAATTCATACATTTTTTCTAGAGGGGTCGGCAGAGATGTAATCAGGACACCCCCTTCTCGCCTCGTTTGTTCCGTCCCATGAAGCGACAATAGAAAATCCAATATCATTTTGCATCCAGGATTCGAACCCAAAACCTCAGCGTTTTAATCGTTCCGAAGTACCACTGCGCCACGGAAGCAGTACGAGTATTCATCGTTCTAAAAGCACTCACAACACTTGGAATACACTTGGACAGGGGTATAAAAAAAATTGAGGTCAAGTTGAGAGTAGAAGGCTTGTTACCTCCGGAAAGTTTCTCAAATTATGCCAGAGTTTAGTGAAACTGCAGAATCTGATGCAGCAAAGTAAAAGCCATGAATAAAAATACCTTTGACATTGAAATGTTGGCTCCTCTCTGGATGTATTCACTTTCCTCTTTGACGTTTTTATTCATTTATGTCACAGTGAGTCAACATTGCTTCTAATTACTAACTTTCCTAACTTTTCTTTGACTCTTAATTAATATTTTAAAGTCTAGCTATAATGTAATGATAGGCCTTTCAATAAATTTCAAAAAGACGAGCTTGGAAATCGCTCTAAATTAAATTTTTAAATCTTTTATATATTATCTTGATTTAATAAATATCGTCTAAACGCTAATAAAAAATATCACCTTCATTTTTATTTGACTTTCTGTCATAGTTCGATCGTTACGATTATAATAATACTTGCTTGTATAATTTCATAATCGTAACGAGCGACGACTAATTTCAGAAACGCTGCACTGGAGATGTACTGGAGCGCGCGCATCACTTACCTCGGACCACTTTACGAGTTTTCCGCCCTGTCCATATATTTACGTCAATGCTATTTTGCCATTACTTTGTGCAACATCGCAACAATATTCTAAATCTCAAAATACCTTAGATTCTATCAACAATAGAGACGCTGAGAGATGTTTTTAGATCGGGATGGCAGTAAAACAGCACACGATGTTAAATCCAGTGTTGTTCTACAAACAATTACGCCGGACAAATGGAAAACAGAATATGTAGATTGCCTGATTGACACACCACCGGTACAATAACATCTGCGATGGACACTATGCCGGATTTCAAGGATTTTGAGTTTACATTGTTCATACTGAATACTTAGAGTATACATACCGGGTATCTCAAGACTGCTACCGAAAACGAAGCCGGGTGGTAGTTTTAGTGGCTACAAACACAATGCAATTAAAAATTTCGCCTAGTAACGCGACAATTTTTTTTTATGATTTTTTAAATATCGTCATTTTTGGGTGGTAAATCCATAGTTTTTGCTAAAATAATAATTTAAACTCTTTTATACCTTAGAGTATTTATAAATAAAAGGGTATATACTATTATTTTAGGAAAAAATGTATTTACCACCCAAAAATGGCCATAGGAAAAAAATAACAAAAAAAAATTGTCGCTTTTTTTTCGCAACTTTTTCTGTTGCATTGTGTCTGTAGTCGCTTAAACTACCACCCGGCTTCGTTTTCGGTAGCAGTCTTGATATACCCTGTATATAGAGGGAGCGCTGGTACTTCAAAAACGTAGATAAAAATGGTGGTGCCGGGGCCACCTTTTTTCTTCCCTACATCCAGTGTGATTTGTGACAGCTTGGAATACGCATGACTTACATGAAAAAGAAAAATCAAAAAATGTAGTTTAGCACTATCGAATACCATCCAAATTTATTTTAGGGGTTAATTATTAACTGTGTATTCGTTTTTCATCGACAATAAATCCAATCTCTTATTAATTAACAAGAAATAATTAAAAATATTTTACAGAAAAACATTCATATTTTTGAATTTTCGAACGCCTTTTTATTCAATGTTACAAGTAATTAAATTGTTGAAATTCCGAAAATGTTCCGGAATAATTTTAGGTTAGGTTAGGTTAGAAAATATAAAATATTTGAATTTGGAGCGAAATAAATTATAATGAGCCAAAGGTGAGTTTTATTTTTCATTTATTATTAATATTTTGTATTATGATAGCTAAAAACAACGTAACGTGAATATGTTAATTTCCGTTTATTTATTTATTTATATATTTTTCGTGGAAAAGTCATTTATTGGTAACATTAATATAGCAGTGCTACCAACATTACGAACAACAAAATATCTACGTTTTTGAAGTCCCAAATGTATGACGGCGCTCCCTCTATATATAAATACTCTAAGACTGAATATTTGTTTTCAGGCATGACTATGAATAAGCTACGACTACCATGCAGCACTGATTTTCATAAAAACAAAATTAAGTCACATATTTATTAATGCCAATGGTTCGTAAAATTCCTCTTTCGTCCACTTTTCCCACCTTTTAAAAATCCTTAATACATCTACAATTCACTAGCATTACAACTATTTATAGACATATGATTACGTATCAGATGAATGGTTAATAGCTAGACCACCGACACAATACGAGCTACGTACTTTCCTTTAGTCGAGGTAAATAAATTTTAAGATAATTAAGTGCTTAAATAATAAGCTGTAGTGAAATATAAGTGGTTTACGCACTCGCCGCCTCGCCTGCGTCGTGTTTACCTTCCATTAACATTAGTACGAGAGGCTGGTTCACCGATATGCCCATATTTTTGTAGCTTGCAAAGGAATACAGCTGTGCGGGCAGAATGGTGACGGGATCAACTTATCTGCCTGGATAGTAGCCACTTATAAACTATAATGAGTATATCTGCGGCGTTGAATAGGCTGTCATAGGTATGAACGAATGAGTGACCTTAGAGTATATATATATAGATATATATAGAGGGAGCGCTGGTACTTCAAAAACGTAGATAAAAATGGTGGTGCCGGGGCCACCTTTTTCTTCTCTACATCCAGTGTGAATTGTGACAGCTTGGAATACGCATGACTTACAGGAAAAAGAAAAATCAAAAAATGTAGTTTAGCGCTATCGAATACCATCCAAATTTATTTGAGGGGTTAATTATTAACTGTGTATTCGTTTAGCATCGACAATAAATCCAATTTCTTATTAATTAACAAGAAATAATTTAAATCATTTTACAGAAAAACATTCATATTTTTGAATTTTCGAACGCCTTTTCATTCAATGTTGCAAGTAATTAAATTGTTGAAATTCCGAAAAAGTTCCGGAATAATTTTTATGTAAAAAATATAAAATATTTGAATTTGGAGCGAAATAAATTATAATAAGCTAAAGGTGAGTTTTATTTTTCATTTATTATTAATATTTTGTATTATGATAGCTTAAAACAATGTAACGTGAATATGTTAAGTTCCGTTTATTTATTTATTTTTCGTGGAAAAATCATTTATCGGTAACATTAATATAGCAGTGCTACCAACATAACGAACAAGAAAATATCTACGTTTTTGAAGTCGCAAATGTATGACAGCGCTCCCTCTATATCCCTTAGCCTGTCGTAAGCGCCGCCTACTGACCTTGATTCAAAAATAGCCCCTATTTCAATGTCGTTAGGTTGCTTTTTTGCTTGAAATCCGATGAGCCGTATTAATATAGACCCTATTTCAATGATATTAGGTTGCTTATTGCTTGCAACCGGAAGGAACCGGCTTCAGGTTCCGACGGTTGAGGGGATAAATAAATATATATAAATAGTGTTTGGGTGTAAATATCCGTTCGGATACCTAAATGTAACAGATTATAATGAGTATATCCGTCGTGGAATAGCCCATCATAATTATATCAATGAATGAAAGATAACCATACTCTATAAACTGCAATAAATTTATATTGTAGTCATTATATTTTGCCAGTACAATAATAGAAATCATACAAGAAAAATATATTGCAAATATTTTTGATAGAACCATAATAAATGTGTACGCACAATATTTTATACGCCGTGATTCCTCGCCTAACATCAGAATCTAACAGTTTCGTTCAATATTAATCCTAAAAGAGTTTCCCGGCCTGGTAGTCACTTTAAAAATCTTTACATTGGATCTATCAACTACTATATAAATGTAAATACTACATATAAGTCTAGAGTCAATACCAATAGACACTTATTAATTAAACTCAGATAAGCTAGAGATTAACTTAAACCCAGGGCTTTAAAATCGACTTGATTTGTATGTTCATTATTTTTACTATTAAAATTTTACTGGTGGTAGGTCTCTCATATGTGAGAGGCTGCCTGGGTGGGTACCACCGCAATGTCTATTTCTCCCGTCAAATAGCAGTTTAAATGTACTGTTGTGTTTCGGATTGAAGGACATTGTAGCCAGTAGTTACTGGACATATTGAGACTTAACATCTTATGTCTCAGGATGGCGAGCGCAGTGGAATGCCAAGCATTGCTTTGTAAATCAAGGTGTTGTTTGGTTTTGCTTCTGTTCATGAGCGGTCGCAACGCTTACCATCAGGCGAACGGCATGCTCGTCTCGCCATTCACTGCAATAAAAAAAAAACAGCGGGTTGCCAAAACAGGATTTTCATATCATGGGAATGTGCATCCGTGTTTATTAATAGAGTCGTAAATACCCCGCTATTCAAAATAATCCAGTTAATGCCTTGGTTTTAAGTTAATCCGAGTCCTTCGCTAATCCGAGTTTATAAATTAATAAATACACCCAACAGTCACACACATAATCCTGACCTTAAGATCGACGTTTCACAGCTGGAGTCAAAGTCTAAAAGACTGTCAAAATGAGGCGCATAGTTAAAGAAGTAACAATCGATTCATATCACTACCAAGTCCTTAACAATATCAATTCTAAAGAGCTAGAAGGCGCGTGCAAATTACAAGGATGTTCGTGGGAACCTCACTATGACTATAAA
Organism: Hyles vespertilio; assembly: GCA_009982885.2. NCBI lineage: Eukaryota > Metazoa > Arthropoda > Insecta > Lepidoptera > Sphingidae > Hyles > Hyles vespertilio. The sequence continues at coordinate 21,301,565 of CM042808.1, read as the reverse complement.
TAAACTAGACGGCCTGCGTCAACCCGCGTCTGGCCGGTGTCTGACCGACAGCTCATTTGTTTTTTATATTACACACGCTGCGTGCATCCGTCATGTCGCTTCTAGGATATGGGCTCATTATACCCCGTACTGGTTGGTTAGTCAAACACGGCTTTGTGTAGGGATGTCGGGGTAATGGATCCGAATGGGATGGGTTACTTGTAATATAGTAGTTGTTATTGTCTTCAGCTACTTCTATTGGTCGATATAGGCCTCTTCCAAAAAGCTCCATAACGACCTTTGAAAATGGTTTGTTATTAAATTGTCGAGGATAAGTTGATCCAATCACTATCATTGGCAGACGTTAGACTTATTTCCTACAAATTGTCTAGTACAGGGTGGTAAGTTTCATATATTTTTTTAATTTCAGATGTGTAGATTGATGAAGTGATATTGGATTTTTCTTTTCACTGTCAGCCTGGCGTCAGACATTGGGGCCTGAAATGGCGATAGGCTCGCCCCCTATCACATCGTAGGACAGAATACATAAGAGTAACATGGGTGTCCTGGTTGCTACCAGAGGAACCCCTGCCTACACCTTCTGGGAGAAAGACGTAAGCATATGTATGTATGTAGATTGCCTCACAACTGTTCAACCTGAAAGCGTGGAAGATAACATTGAAAAGTTGCATCCACTCTGTGGAATTAAATGCCGTATAAGCCTCGGACTTGGTAACTCGTTTATCATTCACCTCTCACCTCAGCAATAATTTTATCTCAATAAACAGTTACTGAAGAAGGAATGACTCAGCATGCCTAATCTTGGAGAAAACCCGAATAATCGCGGTAAGCGAAGATTTATGACCAGACGAAATTCATCTAGTTAACTTTGTGCTACTTATTAAAATAATAAACGTCTAAGCGTCTTGTCACGTTCTTTATTTATGCAAAATTGTCAAGTACGTGACATAAGGCCAATTATTAATGAATTTCATTAAAGATTTTGTTTGTCGATAACAACAGTGCATTTGTTTATTATCGCCAAAATATTCTAGAAACTGTCACGTAACCAAAATAACTACATGTTATCTTATTTATCACGAATTTCGTCCCTTATAGTGTCTGAATGGCTACACGCATCGGTTTAATAACCTGTTTTTACTTCATTTAAAGAGTTATTCGATTAGCGAATATGCTACCCATAACAAAATTAATAACAAAATGATATAATATAGAATGCTATTACTAAATTATTTCATAACTTTGAACGGGATGAACATTTATTGATTTATGCTTACTGTTATTTGCAATCGATTATAGCCTAATTCATCCGTGAACGGTTTTAAATATATGATATCTCTTGAAAACCCAGTAACCATCAATTAAGCTATATACTGTGACTATATATACAATAAACAAGCTCTATCACGTGCCATAAAAATAATTTTAAGACTTGCGAGAAAGTAGTCCATGCAAGTACCGCAAGATGCCGCTCCATTGAAATTTGCAAAATAGAATATACAAGTTTCTTACGTTTTCTAAAATAATTAATTTATTATAATTAAATGAGTAAATTATTTAATAACGATAATTAAAGTAACACAGCTTTAAACAAAGACATAACACGGCCTCATTTCGCCACTGGCATACCTTTCTATATTCACAAAGAATATCAAATCAAATAAGTGCCCATGCATACAAACACAATAAATTTCACGATTCTGTCGCGAGGACATGATAAATTGTATTATATTTTTATAAAACGAAAACTTGATTGTGCATGTAAGACGTGGAGAGGTGTAGCGTGAGTCACAGAACGCACATAACTCCTCCGTTCTCACAATCGGACAAGTTTGCGGTCGTCAGGCTAAAAATAGCCGAACCTCTTCGCTCGGATGCAATTTATTGACAACTAACAGTGTCATCGGCGAGCTAGCTTTTATTAAAACGCCTTGTAATTATTTGATTATTTAACATAATGGAGATATTGTTACAAACCATAATAATATTATGTGTATAAAAATATTCTTTTGTTGTAGCTCCTGTGTAAAAAGGTGCGCTAAATTTAATTCTCTATGGGCAGCCTTTTTGTTATATAAAAAAATAAACTTTTGGTTAACAGATCAGATATTTCATCGTAAAATATTTTCATATGTATAAAATTTTATAAATCACTGATACGCTAAAAGGATTATGGATAGGCTAAAAAAACGAAATATACTCGCAACTGCAACGTAAATCTTAAATCGTATCAGATATATTTATTGTTCATCTAGCCTGAGAGGTTTTATAAAAATATCACATGACTGTGTGCACACTTTAAACTATCACGAATATAAGTTATTGAACTCTTTTGTTTGAAGGTCAACCACGATATCTACTATTGAAACACGACTTAATTAACATTAAAAAAATCTAAATTAGGTGTCTGATTTTCAATAAAACTATTTTAAATATTTTTATTATTTCTTAAAATACATTACACAAATGATTTAAAAATCCGAAGATTTTGCAAGGAAGGAAACAAAAAGTTGAATAGGACATCTCTATAAAATTGTACAGTACTGAAGTTAAACGTAGTCGATCACTAAGAGTAATATCTATAATTAGTGTGAACCGGCAACGCGACTGCAATTTATAAATCTTCCTCATTGTGCCGGCATTAACGAGCGGCGGGTCTGCTTTGTTTATTATTGGCCATTTTGTCCCAATGGGTTCCGGATGTAAGGCGCGGAATTTAAGGTCCTTCGTGACATAAATTTTAACCATTTTATGCATTCTTCCGGTAATGGCAAAATAATTATTACGTTTATTTTAGTTAGTGGAGCTATTAAAAAATACTTTTTTTGAAATTTGAATTGAAATTTTAAATCTTAAGACATTATTAGTACTACAATTTTAAAAAATGCTAATTTAGTATCAAGCCAATTTTACGTATACATCCACTGCCTCGGTGGCGTAGTTGTAATACGGTACGATCACAAAGCTGAGGTCGAGGGTTTGAATTCAACGCTACCCTTTCGGAAAAAGGCGTGAGTTTACGTATATATGTTTGTATATCAAATAAAGTAGATCTAATCTAAATAACTAGAAATATATTCATGCACTCATGCACCTACTTAATTGTTACATGTTCTAAAATGGTCTGAGTTATTCCGGTTAGAACTCATTAATGTGTTTATCATTCCCCTTATTAGCAAAGTTATCGTGTCGGCTTATTCGCAGCAAAGTATTTCTATAAATAAGCATAGCTAAGTTTGCCTTTCTAGATTGTAAAAGCGGCACTAATGACACGCCGGATATTATTTACTATTGATTTTAGCGCCATCTGTTAATGGTGACTTTAAAATGCAGTAATTAATTGACTTCTGTAAAAGCATGTCATAAGCTTAGAGTATACATATATAGAGGGAGCGCTGGTACTTCAAAAACGTAGATAAAAATGGTGGTGCCGGGGCCACCTTTTTTCTTCCCTACATCCAGTGTGATTTGTGACAGCTTGGAATACGCATGACTTACATGAAAAAGAAAAATCAAAAAATGTAGTTTAGCGCTATCGAATACCATCCAAATTTGTTTTAGGGGTTAATTATTAACTGTGCATTCGTTTAGCATCGACAATAAATCCAATCTCTTATTAATTAACAAGAAATAATTAAAAATATTTTACAGAAAAACATTCATATTTTTGAATTATCGAACGCCTTTTTATTCAATGTTACAAGTAATTAAATTGTTGAAATTCCGAAAATGTTCCGGAAAAAATGGTTGCCTGTAAAGTCGGTTTTACGGGCGAAGATTTTACGTGACAACGTCATTTTCTCGGTAGAATATTTATTGATATGAATATAATTAAATTGCACAATAGGAACAAGGAATTGAATGAAAATAAGAATTGCACAAATTTTAACTATAGAAATATATTTTGTTTACTAAAACATTGTACATGTAATGACGAATCTAAGCACTCCATATTTTCACTACAGACACAGCTGACGATACTTTAACCACACGTGTGAACTTGTATTGTGACGCTTTCTTGTTTTTCCAACGCCAAGAACGTTCGAGAAAGACAAAGACAGAGACACAAGCATGCGCCGATTCAATGCGCCTAATTCTCTAGTGCTGCGCGCGCGGCAGACCGATCATAGTTGAGTGGGAGAGAGACGCAAGGCATTCGGCGGGCCTCTCTCTCGTTCGGTGACTCATCGTAACGTTACCGGGCGTTACACTTTTTCATAAGTGACTCCCAGCCGCAACCTAATTTAAGACGTTGTCACGTCAATAAATTTTTTGGAGGTAAAATATTTTTTTTGGGGGGGTAATTTTTTGCGTAATTTGGGATTTCTGGCGGGGTCAATTTGTAGCCCTCACCAAGACGGTTCCGAGGATACCAAACTCGGTGGGTCTACGATCTATATTGGCCGAGATAGGATTGGGGGGGTGAGGTAAATTTTCGGGGTGGGGGTAAGGGAGGGGGGGGGAGGAAGGTTTCGTGGGGAGGCTAACTTAAATTAATTGTTTTGGAGGTAAAATATTTTTTTTTGGGGGGGTAATTTTTTGCGTAATTTGGGATTTCTGGCGGGGTCAATTTGTAGCCCTCACCAAGACGGTTCCGAGGATACCAAACTCGGTGGGTC